>JBAMNC010000582.1:2732500-3080743 GCA_037902135.1 Cetoscarus ocellatus | reverse complement strand
CTGTGTTACAACTTCTTACTGTTTTTTTTGTGTGTGGCTTATGGCAGCCAGTCAGCAGTCTAGTGAGTGGCGATGTGCGATGCACATACGGCAGGAAAAAGACTACATTAACGTCCCTCACTCAATCATTCAGTTGGCAGCTTTCCCTACTTAAAACATCTTCCCGCGCGCCTGGACGGACGGTTGTCTGAGTCACTACCAAAGCCGACTGGACACATTTCAAATGCATGAATTTGTATCCGTGAAGCATCCCGTCTTGGTTTCACTGCTCCCTGCAGAAAGACAGCGACATCCAGCACGTCAGACTGGGCTGTCCGCCTGAACAATCCGAGAGACTTGATATGCATGCGCAGTGTTGACATTAATATTGACGTTAATATTAGTATTAACACCATCCTCATTTGTTAAGAATCAGTATTTCCCAGTGTCTTAAAGCGAGAAGACGGCAATGGCAGAAAAACTGCGACAGCACCATCATTGTCATTGTGAGAGGATTTACGGACGTTTCCTTTTTCTTGATCTTTTCTCATAATTCCGACATCCTGATAAGGTGTGTCATTTGTTTTTCAGTCAATGTAATGTGAAATGACGGGGTGAAAAACCGAGATGTTAAAAAAAGGTAAAACAAAGTGGCCTGTGCCCAGCCCTCGTGCGCTGTGTAAGTCAGATCAATTCCACCTTTATGTATCTCAGTGCTCCATTCTGAGTTTTAGGTCGCTCAAGGCCAGGTGGTTTGTCATTGGTCTGATCTACACAGTAACCATCACCGAGGGCGCCGGATAGGGTTACGCGCCGGACGCAGGGGGGTTGAGCGGCTGAGCAGCAGGTCACTTCGGGGTTCGGTGTTCGCCCACAGACACCTCCACATGTGGCAGAGCCGGGAATCGAACCAGCGACTCTTGCGAGCCGGAGGCGACGATTCAGCCGACTGAGCTACACGGGCCCGATTTCTGAAGAATCAAAGGAAATATTTATGTTTAAAACAACGACATGGCGTGTGACGTCATGTGCCAACGCCCTGGTGCCGTGGATAAATTTGTTTACTTTCAATCGGACGTGTGTGGCTTATGCGATGGCCTGGATCCGCGTTTGAGCGTTTGAGGCAGCGATGGTAGCCAGGAGCGCACAGCCACACAAGTGTGGGCTTCCCACTGTGGGGTTAAGTGGGTCGCCCACGCCTCGCCTCACCATTTAGCTCTGTTGTCCCAGCTGTGATCGAACCCTTAACTCGTTGCACCTTAGGCGGCGCCTGATCCCACTGAGCTAAAAGTCCAGGTGGATTTCGGCCGCCGAAACAAAGGCATTTTATAGTCAGTACTACAAAGTACCAACTAGACATGTATGGAACAAGGACATGGAAGTGCAACAAATGGAGCTTTGTGCTCAATGAATCCTACATACACACAACTTGCAATCACATTATGGACACGTTTCAGTGAAAAACTCAAGCACTGAACAACACTGTGGCTGATGGACACAAGCAAAGCTCACACAGGCCTTCTTCAAGAGGGCTCAACTATCCCTTTATGTCCTTGAAAAACTCTGCTTTCCAAATTAGGACTCAGCCTGTCTCTGATCCTCAAGCACAACAGAGGGACTGGGAGGATTGTCGAGCAACAAGGTGGAGGCCGTGTCTTGATTTACTCGTGCATTTACTGGCATCTGGTGGCTGTCAGCAGGGGAGAGGACAAAAAGGACGCTTCGCTCTTCTCTTAACCCACTGACCTCACCGTGTTGGTGCCCATGGCCTTGGTGATCTTGTGTGTATGATGGTGAATTGACAAACAGCCGGGAGTTGCTTACATTACAGCAGGGATGTAGCGAGACACAATATCGGAGCCGGACTGTGTGAGAGAGAAGCACCGATATCATTAGTCCTGCTTTTTCAGTCAGCAAATCAGCTCCACGCTCTCTCCATGGTGCTGATCACACTCACACCATGTCACGCTGCAAGGGGCTCCCTCCCAATCTGGAACTTGGATCTGGGGGCTACGAGGAAGCCCCGAGAAGCTGCGGGAGCACTCTTTGGGCCGGATCTACTAAAGCCGGCATCACCAAATGTCGAACCTCGGTCCGGATCCGGGACCGAGTGATGGTTCTGTCCGGACCCGTGACCGATCTCTGAGAAATTCACCAGAATGGACAGTCTGTGCAAAAAACAAACAACAACAAAATAACCCCAATAAGGCCCTTGTCACCTGCAAATGGCCTGTCCTGAGGTCTGAGAGCTGCTGCGCTGTCCGCGGTGCTGAACCCGCTTCCATTTGTCATGCTTTATTCAAATCTATTCTCGTGAATTTATCAGAGATTGCTCACGGGTCCGGACAGAACCGTCACTCGGTCAGGATCCGGACCGAGGTCCGCCCTTCGGTGTTGCCTGTGTTACAACTTCTTACTGTTTTTATTTGTGTGTGGCTTATGGCAGCCAGTCAGCAGTCTAGTGAGTGGCGATGTGCGATGCACATACGGCAGGAAAAAGACTACATTAACGTCCCTCACTCAATCATTCAGTTGGCAGCTTTCCCTACTTAAAACATCTTCCCGCGCGCCTGGACGGACGGTTGTCTGAGTCACTACCAAAGCCGACTGGACACATTTCAAATGCATGAATTTGTATCCGTGAAGCATCCCGTCTTGGTTTCACTGCTCCCTGCAGAGAGACAGCGACATCCAGCACGTCAGACTGGGCTGTCCGCCTGAACAATCCGAGAGACTTGATATGCATGCGCAGTGTTGACATTAATATTGACGTTAATATTAGTATTAACACCATCCTCATTTGTTAAGAACATCAGTATTTGCCAGTGTCTTAAAGCGAGAAGACGGCAATGGCAGAAAAACTGCGACAGCACCATCATTGTCATTGTGAGAGGATTTACGGACGTTTCCTTTTTCTTGATCTTTTCTCATAATTCCGACATCCTGATAAGGTGTGTCATTTGTTTTTCAGTCAATGTAATGTGAAATGACAGGGGTGAAAAACCGAGATGTTAAAAAAAGGTAAAACAAAGTGGCCTGTGCCCAGCCCTCGTGCGCTGTGTAAGTCAGATCAATTCCACCTTTATGTATCTCAGTGCTCCATTCTGAGTTTTAGGTCGCTCAAGGCCAGGTGGTTTGTCATTGGTCTGATCTACACAGTAACCATCACCGAGGGCGCCGGATAGGGTTACGCGCCGGACGCAGGGGGGTTGAGCGGCTGAGCAGCAGGTCACTTCGGGGTTCGGTGTTCGCCCACAGACACCTCCACATGTGGCAGAGCCGGGAATCGAACCAGCGACTCTTGCGAGCCGGAGGCGACGATTCAGCCGACTGAGCTACACGGGCCCGATTTCTGAAGAATCAAAGGAAATATTTATGTTTAAAACAACGACATGGCGTGTGACGTCATGTGCCAACGCCCTGGTGCCGTGGATAAATTTGTTTACTTTCAATCGGACGTGTGTGGCTTATGCGATGGCCTGGATCCGCGTTTGAGCGTTTGAGGCAGCGATGGTAGCCAGGAGCGCACAGCCACACAGGTGTGGGCTTCCCACTGTGGGGTTAAGTGGGTCGCCCACGCCTCGCCTCACCATTTAGCTCTGTTGTCCCAGCTGTGATCGAACCCTTAACTCGTTGCACCTTAGGCGGCGCCTGATCCCACTGAGCTAAAAGTCCAGGTGGATTTCGGCCGTCGAAACAAAGGCATTTTATAGTCAGTACTACAAAGTACCAACTAGACATGTATGGAACAAGGACATGGAAGTGCAACAAATGGAGCTTTGTGCTCAATGAATCCTACATACACACAACTTGCAATCACATTATGGACACGTTTCACTGAAAAACTCAAGCACTGAACAACACTGTGGCTGATGGACACAAGCAAAGCTCACACAGGCCTTCTTCAAGGCCTTCTTTAATTTTCCTTGTCTTTTGTTTATGTGTTTATATTATTGTATATTATGCTGTTTACATTTTCTTTTAACTCTGATGTATGGAAGTTACTTTATGTGTGTTATAATAATAATGGTTACTATTTCTGTGGCAGTATCAGTGAAATGTGTGATATCAAACCTTGGAGGCTACTCTTACCGTAAAATCCTATACTTTTTCAGTTTTATGCACAATTTTATTCTCTTAGCTCGACAAAAAAAAGACTAGTACAGTAAACATTGTCAATTCAGGACTGGGCTAAGACTGAGAGGTGGACATGAGGGATATTTCAATGCTCCTCTGCCATAGTGACGAAATATCGAAACATTTTGGCCTGCAGTGCTTACACAATGCCAAAGGGATGATGCATTTTGGGGGCAAAGACTATTTATAGGAGAGGAATTACTTTGACACATGAGTGAACTGTTTTGAGAGAGATATGAGCCTCAGCAAGTGAGCTATGGTGTTGTGCTGAACTGTAAGACTGTTGTGCCAAATGATTTTAGAGTTTTGAGAATGTAATTTCTGTTTCAAGAAATGAGCCAAACCAATGGAGAAAAGCTGTAATACCTCACGCTGACTACCTGCACAGGTGATTCAAACCTTTAGCTGATAGGGGGCGTACACTCACTTGTGCACTGAACCAACCAGATGCTGCCACCACCCGTCTTGTCAATCATCCTGGTGCTGTCATATTTTTAAATTGTGTCTTTAGCCCCCCCACAGTCAGTGTGGTGGTGTCGTGCTGTGTGAGCTCGGCAGTCTTTTCTTACACACTTGAACTCTCTTTCACGTCAGCAGCTTAAGTATACTGGATTAATACCAAAGAAAAAACTTCCTCCAGCTCATTCATTCTGGCTCTGAAACTCACAACATCATGGCTCACCATCGTCTACACCAGTGTTTCTCAACCAGGGTTCCGCGGACCCCTAGTGGTCCCTGGTGTACTATTTTACTTTAATCAAATGTGACTGAGACCTTTATCTACCTAAACCAGAGGGTAACAGGACTTTTTTTTCTCTAATTACATCTGTTTCACAGGTGTAATTAATTTATTTAAGTTTGTATGATACAAACTTGACATGATCTGCATCCAATATGAGTCCCTGTTAAGCCGCATTATATAATAACGCCCCATTATGTAATAATGTAATAAATTTTCACTTCATGATGTAATAACGCCGCATTTTGAAATAAACTGCCGCATTTTGTAATAAAAACTTTGAACGCAATATGTAATAAACTTTGCCGCATTTTGTAATAAGTTATTACATATTACGTCGGGTATTACATATTGCGGGTGTCGCCCTTTTTTTATAAGGAAAATGTAATAATGTGGTGCATTATGTAATAAACCACCAAAATAGATGTCTATATCATAAATCAGTTACTTGTTAATGCAGACTATCTCACTCTCTCTCGCTCAAAATTTTATTGCAAATTGCACTCAGTTGGTGGTAACTGTGGAACAAAATATTCAGAACCATGGACAGCTCCGAGCCGACTTGTTTATTTTTCACACATTCACACACAATAATTCAACATTTAAAGCCTTAAGCATTTCTGGAAACACACGAGTCTGAAAACGAGAACAATAAGTGAATGTCAAATAAGGTCATTATAGATATTTTCTTCTTTCCTGCCTCTTGAGTTTATATTGTTGTCTCTACACCTCGTCAGTGAGCACTTTGAGTTCTAGGTCTGTCAATTTTTGTTTTCTATTTCAGTCTGACTCTGCCATTGTCGTGTCAACTGTGATCTTGGAGCAAAGCCACCTCTATACCCCGCGGCTTACTGCAATCAGCTGCGCAGACTGCGCCAAACTGCCGAACTGTGTGGGCTTGTTAGTGCCGGCAAATGATTAGAGCAGTTTCCTCTGAGGATAAGGCGCTAAAACAGGGCAGATTGTGTGAGCTAATTCTGCGCAAATAATGGCGCTATTAGCAGAAGCAATCCATTCTTTTGGATCTGGCCCTTAGTTTCTTATTGAATGCCTGAAATTGACCTGGATGCAGCGTGTTTCTCTGCATAAGCAGCAGTGTGTCACGCAAATATACAGAACCTATTCTCTGCCTCCCTAGCGACTTTAAAGGGGCTGGAAAGTCGCAACAACGTCCAAAAGTTACACACGTGCCTAACGTCATCCACTGATGCGCTCCACACTCACACATACACGCACAACCACAGACAGGAATAACGGAAACAATCACAGAGTCCACGGTCCAGTCCATGTGCATATTCACCTGTATACTTGTGCGTATGACTATGTGTGTAATTACATAGAAATTGGAAGGTATTTGTTAATGTGTAGCCTATGTTATATTGTTCTGTATAGACCTGTAATTCCACACTGAGCCTTGGCAGAATTTATGCATGTACTACAATCAGCCACCAGGGGGAGATTCAAACATTCTGGTTTTGGTTTTGGGAAACGATTTCATCCTTAACACAACTGCAGCTAGAAAATCATCAAAGGCAACATGATGACGTTATAGAAAGCCAACAAAAAACAAAAACATATATGGAACAATAAAAGCTTTATTCAAGCTCAACTTCTGTAATAAAACCTTGATGTCCCTTCCTGTAGTGAATAAAATAAATGACCATCAAAAATAAACCAACTAAAAACAGTAAAAATAATCTTTCATATCAAAAACTGTGCTTGTATAGTTAAAAGAAGAAAGAAAAATTATACTGAAGTAAAAGTTATTAACATATTTAACATGAACATTAACATTAACATTATTCTGTTTAGAAATGTACTGTAGACTTGATAAAAAAAAAAACTCAGCAGAAAACCTTTCCATCCAACACAAACTTCACTTAAAACAACCAGCATTTATGTAAAATAAAGCAATCAGTCTGAAAATTATGAAAAAACAACAACAGACACTTGCATACCTAACATGTCTTTGCCAGATGTGTTTCTTTACTTCTTGTCTCCTTGTTCTATCTATCTGTCCATCTATAACACTATGATTTAGTGTTTCTTCCAAAAAATGTCCTTGATTTTGAAATGTCCATAGGCCATGTGCGTCAATACAATCCAGGCTCTCATCCACTTGCCATTTTTTCCAAATAGCTCCTTTAGTCTCTGTGAGAGACCACTCCCACGTCCAGCTAATTTGTATAGTCTTATAATACTGATGACATTGTCATTGTCATGTTCCAGCTGAAGGCTTTCAGCTAAAGACTCTCTAATGAAAATTTGAGGAAGAAATTGTGATGCAAGGTCTCGAAAAAGTTTAGAAACCCTGTTGAATACGCCAAGCATTGACATGTCAGCATCTAGTGTACACTGAATAATATATGACAGCAATTCTGTTGGCATAACTGGCATATCAGAATTTCCATCATCATATAGAAAGGCATCATCATGGGACACATCCTGGAGATCATGATGGTGTTGATCCAGAGTACAGTCATCGGGCTTATCAAGCAAATGCTGATGGTTTACACCAAGCGAAGCATCGTGGCACTCATTCATGGTTTCAGAGGTTTCAGAAAGAGCATCATCATGGGGTTTATCCAGGGCATTGTCAAGGGGTTGATCCAGAGCACATTTACTGGTTTCCTCCAGGAAATGGTGATGGTTTTCATCCATTGTAGCATCATGGCATTCATTCAGGGCACTATTTGGTTCAGCATCTTCTTGGATTGATTCACACCCATATCTTTGAAATAACCTTTCCCTCTCAGCTTCCACAATATTGTCAATGAATGGAGAGACTGGCCCTTCCAGACTGAGGTAATGTTCTCCATGTCCCTCTGCAATGTGTCCAAGGACCAGCAATGGCAAACTGTCAGAGTATGTGCTAGACTCTGATACAATAGAAGATGCGTCAATTCCAAGTGTGGAGATAATAAGAAACTGGACACTGAAAATCTCAGCTGCCCTCTGTAGAGTTATGTGATCACCATAAGTCCCACTTCGCGACATGCTATCCAAGTATGCATCCCAGTCATTTCCATCAACATAGTTAGACAAAGGTGTTCCATTTCTGGTAAATGGGTTAGACCGGAGATTTTGGACTATTTCATCCCTAAGAGTTGCTGCTGATCGGAATATTCCTAATGGAGCAAGCTGATCGGCCATAGCATTAAACTGGCAATTTCCATCAGGTGCTGGATCAAACTGCACACTAAGATGCATGGAGTTATAGTCCCTCAGTCTGTCTTCATGTGTGTATGACATCAAAAGTGGAAGTAAACGTTGCACTGAAGACTTGGAGCGCATTTTTTCTTGCTGTTTTGTTGCACTGGTCACATCAGAGACAAAAAAAACATTTTTCTTGAACCTTAGCGGTACCCGGAATCTGAAACTGAACTTTGTATTTTGAAAGCTTTAGGTTACGTTTCATGATCCTACCAGGCAACACACGATACCTTTTGAAAACTCGATGGGCACTATCTTTCACTCTGACCAAAACGGTTTCACCTACATGATAAAGAGATGGAGGATTTTTTCTAGCTGCACGCCTGATCATCAGCTTATTGCAGTGCTCAGTTGCTTTCTTTGCCTTTCGTCTTAGTCTTCTTCATTTTTCTTCAAATCTAAGCCGCTGTTTCAGGGAGGGTAAATTACTTTGTGTGTCATTTGTGGACTCTTCACCGACACTGGATGGAGGCCCGGCCAAGGGAAGCATCACTGTGTTACTTTTTCTCCCATAGTATACTTCAAATGGAGACATCCAGCTTAAAACTTCCTTTGGGTCTTCATTTAGCACCCGGGAGTATGATGCTAAATTCTTCACCCGGTTAACTCCTTTGCTCTGACAAGTAGCAAGGTCATACATGATCTTTTTCCTCAGCACTCTGTGGGTTCTTTCTACCTTTCCTTGGCTTTGGGGATGGTATGGTGAACTCTCAATGATTCTAACTTGCATTGACTCCATCAGCCTTCGCACTGCTCCTCTAAACTCTGTTCCTTGATCGTGCTGCAAAACACGGGGTGGACCATGAACAGTGTAGATATCAAGAAGATGTTTTGCAATCTCCGAGCTATCTTTACTTTTTAGTGGTTTCAGCCATGTGTATCGACTAAAGACATCGATAACAGTAAAGGTGTATCGGTAGGTGTAACGACCATGTCTGATCTTCCACTTTCCCATATCCAGCAGGTCAACCTGATGCCGATCCTGTACTTCTTTGGCCCTAATGGGCCTAGGAATGGGTGTATTTCCAAATCTGGCCTTGTGGAGTTGGTCATGTGTGGAGCTGTCCATTGTTCTTTGAATCTTTCTTTCACTAATTCCCGAGTATTGCACATTTAGTCGCTTGTTCAGCTTCCTTGCACCTGAACCCTTTGTGTCATCCAGACCTTTTTTTTATAATGTCGCCAATTTTAGACTGCAAAAGCACTGGCTTCCCAGCACACAGTAAGGTCTCTCCATCCTGGCTCAGCGAGTAGAGATGTCTATTCCTCCACAGCCTCACCAGAGCATTTTACTGCTCCCTTGTGCGTTCATTAACATTGAAACTCTCCTTTGAGTTTTTTCACTATAACATCATAGGCATCCTTGGTTATTGATTGTTGCTGGCCATATCCCATGCAAACAATCCAGGTACTGGCCACAATTATGGTAAACTGTAGGGCTGTCAAAAAATAGGTAAAAAAATAGTATTAATTGTGTATATAAAGTTCTTGTATTATGCCACTATGTAATATTTTAGTCTTTAGTTAGATGAATGACACATTTTCAAAACAGGCATGAAAGCAATTAGAATCTAAAATGCTTTAAAGCATACAGTAGCACCACATAGTTTTGCTCAGTACTTAACAGACATGGAAATCTGTACAATGTATGGCCTGTTCCTCTGTGAATAAATTTATATAACATTTAATAGTTAAGCTGTCATCTCAGAAACGTTTTAAAACCAGTCTGGCATTTGCTAGGCTACTTTACATCGATGGTCACTGTTAGCTTAACTATTTGTAGGCCTATTTTATTTCATATTAGTTTCATATTAGTCATATTAGTTTTAAAACAATCAAGATAAACTTCTAAATTCTAAAAATCTAGATTTTCTGAATCTGTTCTTTGTTCATACCTTTCATCATGTTGCCTTTGATGATTTTCTAGCTGCAGTTGTGTTAAGGATGAAATCGTTTCCCAAAACCAAAACCAGAATGTTTGAATCTCCCCCTGGTGGCTGATTGTAGTACATGCATAAATTCTGCCAAGGCTCAGTGTGGAATTACAGGTCTATACAGAACAATATAACATAGGCTACACATTAACAAATACCTTCCAATTTCTATGTAATTACACACATAGTCATACGCACAAGTATACAGGTGAATATGCACATGGACTGGACCGTGGACTCTGTGATTGTTTCCGTTATTCCTGTCTGTGGTTGTGCGTGTATGTGTGAGTGTGGAGCGCATCAGTGGATGACGTTAGGCACGTGTGTAACTTTTGGACGTTGTTGCGACTTTCCAGCCCCTTTAAAGTCGCTAGGGAGGCAGAGAATAGGTTCTGTATATTTGCGTGACACACTGCTGCTTTTGCAGAGAAACACGCTGCATCCAGGTCAATTTCAGGCATTCAATAAGAAACTAAGGGCCAGATCCAAAAGAATGGATTGCTTCTGCTAATAGCGCCATTATTTGCGCAGAATTAGCTCACACAATCTGCCCTGTTTTAGCGCCTTATCCTCAGAGGAAACTGCTCTAATCATTTGCCGGCACTAACAAGCCCACACAGTTCGGCAGTTTGGCGCAGTCTGCGCAGCTGATTGCAGTAAGCCGCGGGGTATAGAGGTGGCTTTGCTCCAAGATCACAGTTGACACGACAATGGCAGAGTCAGACTGAAATAGAAAACAAAAATTGACAGACCTAGAACTCAAAGTGCTCACTGACGAGGTGTAGAGACAACAATATAAACTCAAGAGGCAGGAAAGAAGAAAATATCTATAATGACCTTATTTGACATTCACTTATTGTTCTCGTTTTCAGACTCGTGTGTTTCCAGAAATGCTTAAGGCTTTAAATGTTGAATTATTGTGTGTGAATGTGTGAAAAATAAACAAGTCGGCTCGGAGCTGTCCATGGTTCTAAATATTTTGTTCCACAGTTACCACCAACTGAGTGCAATTTGCAATAAAATTTTGAGCGAGAGAGAGTGAGATAGTCTGCATTAACAAGTAACTGATTTATGATATAGACATCTATTTTGGTGGTTTATTACATAATGCACCACATTATTACATTTTCCTTATAAAAAAAAGGGCGACACCCGCAATATGTAATACCCGACGTAATATGTAATAACTTATTACAAAATGCGGCAAAGTTTATTACATATTGCGTTCAAAGTTTTTATTACAAAATGCGGCAGTTTATTTCAAAATGCGGCGTTATTACATCATGAAGTGAAAATTTATTACATTATTACATAATGGGGCGTTATTACATAATGCGGCTTAACGGTCCCCTACTGTTTCAGTGGGCATACACCATTCATCTCTTAATAATGATTTTATTGTGAATCATCTGCAGGAAGGTGCTGTGGGAAAACTCATGAACTTGCAAGGTTCATGTTAGCACTTGAAATGAAGTGACTGTTACAAACAAAGAAGATGATGATAAGCACAGTTACACAGAGAAGAAGTAGAAGAAAATCATCACACATAAATCTCTTTATCATCACCAGCTAACCTTGCTGACATATATGTGACATCAGTATAATCTCAGCAAAAATACTCACGAGCAGCTAAAGTGTTATCATGGGCCAAGTCGTGTGTGCTGTAGGTAGGTAGGTACTTTCTTAATCCCTCGTGGGGAAATTTGAGTGTCACAACAGCTTCAATAAAAGGACACAATTAAAAATACACAAAATCATCAGATCACAAGACCGCACCTGCAGTAAAACAAGATAAACAAGATAAAAACACAGTGCAAGGAGCATCAATAAAAGTACCATGAATAATGAAGTGCACAGTCAAAGTCCCCAATATAAATCATTGAACAACATTGACTTAATTCTTATCTGTAATAATTTTATCAGCTACAAGGTCAAATCAGCCTTAACTTTGCCTTAACATTACTGGCAAATTGTCCATTACCAACTAAATCATGATCAGCTGAGCTCTTTTCGGGTATTTTCCTGTTATCTTATGTTGATGTTTTGGCTCAGTGGTTGTTAACAATGATACCAGCTAAACTTTTTCAGCCTCAGTTAAACTTCTTTACGATCCAAATAAAACAGAATGATTGACATCTTGGCTGAACTGTGAATGTCTTGGCTAAGTTGGTGGATGTTTCATCAGCTGAACCGTTAATGTTGGCATCTTTGGCTCGGTTGATGTCATCTTTGGCTCAGTTGATGTCATCTTTGGCTCAGTTGTTGGCATCTTTGGCTCGGTTGATGTCATCTTTGGCTCAGTTGTTGTCATCTTTGGCTCAGTTGACATCACCCAAAATCATTTTGTTAGAAGGCAAGCTGTGTTTACAATATAATGGAACAGGAAGGACAATGACAAGTTAACTAAGTTTGGACATAGGCATAAATCAGTCCATTTACTGAATAAATCAGATCACAAATAAAGTTACTCAGCTGAGGTCTCTCTCCGGGCCATCCACCTCACGCAGGAAGTGTATCATCAGAAAGAGCCCTCAATTACAGTTGCAGAGATCCTTTTAATTTGTATCACAAGCTGTTTTTTTGATTCTTGATCTTGCCTAGTTCTGACTCCCTGGTGACTGCATACTCATATCAGCAGTCAGCCACAAAGGCAGACATTCAGCTCAGACAGAACCGACCTTGAGAAAAGACACAGGTAGCAAAACACATCTCTAAATGTGGGCATGTGTTATTCTATCACTTGTGGATGTAAGTTTGTTCTAATTATGTAAGCTTGTTTTAATTAACCAGAGCATGTCTGTGTCTTATCCCAGAACCATCCTGACTCCCTCGCAGTCACTGATATCACACACATGTGACCCTTAACAATTTATGGCTCCATCAGAAATATATTTAGACAAAAAAATATGCCTTTAATAACGGTTGATGCGCATTCATCAAAATCACTACTAAAATCAGCATTTAGAAAAAATGTTATATCATGAGCATGGGTAACATGTTGCTTTCACACCAGCACTTGGCCAAAAGTGACACGGAGACAGAAAGGACCCAGATGCGAGACTGTATTTTCAGTTCACAATAAACAGTTTTATTTGACAGGCACTGGAGTAGTTGAGTCAGGAGCGGGGTTTGAACCTGCGATCTCAAGATCAGGAGCTGGTGACGCTGTCCTCTCAGCCACCCTGCAGCCACACAAAGTCTTTAAGAAGGAGCGGGCTCAGACTCACTAGATCTTTTAAGGCAGGAAGTGACGTGGATTGTCGACGATCAGACGACCACCACCGCTCAGGACTCCCAGGCAGGTACTCGGCGTCACAGACAGGAAATAGGGTCAGATATCGGGGATCAGACGGCCACCGCAGATCAGGTTTCACAGGCAGTACTCGGCGTCAGGAACGGAAGGCGAGGTCAACAACCAGGGATCAGACGAGCAAGTAGGTTCAGGACGGAAACTGGTCGATACCTTGTGATCTAGCTGAGGATCAGGCGATGCAGGCAGAAACAGGAACGGAACAGGTCGGCAACAGGTGATCAGTCCGGATAGCAGGTCTGGTGTTCTTTGCATGAGAGCGAAGACGATCTGACACTGAATGAGTGTGGAGCTGGGGTTTAAGTAGGCGGGCTGATTGCAGATGATGAGGCGCAGGTGTGAGCAGGCGCACAGGTGGAAGGAGTTGAGCTGATTACATCAGCGCTGGAGTGAGGCAGGCTGAGACTGAGGCTGAGGCTGAGGCTGTGACAGAACCCCCCACTCAAGGGACGGCTCCCGACGTCCCAGCATCATCGACGGGCAGGGTGGGAGGGGAGAGGAACCTCAGTACTCCTCAGAGGCCGAATCATCGCGGACGTCAGGTGGAACAGGAAACTCCTCTTCTTCCTCTGCAGCATCTGATTCCTCCTCAGACGTGGGGGTGTTTATGGGATCAGTGACAGACGACTGTTGAGAGGGGCGTCCCCGCCTACCCAGGGACGGCTGCTCAGGGTGTCTCTCATGGAACTCTTTGATCATGTCCTTGTCCAGGATGTTCCGAGAAGGTACCCATGATCTCTCCTCAGGACCGTAACCCTCCCAGTCCACAAGGTACTGCAGCCCTCTCCCTCGCCGCCGGGAACGGAGCAGATGGCGGATGGTGTAGGCGGGACCTCCATCGATGAGCCGTGGAGGAGGAGGAGGAGCTGCATCAGGCGACAGACGACTCTCGTGGACAGGGTTGATCTTTGAGACGTGGAATGTGGGATGGACTCTCATGGATCGAGGAAGCGCTAACCTCACGGTCGTCGGACTGATGATTTTCTGGATGGGAAAAGGACCCACAAACTTAGGGGCAAGTTTTCTGCTCTCTACACGAAGAGGTAGGTCTTTTGAAGATAACCAAACTTTTTGACCCACCTGATATGTAGGAGCGGGGGTCCGGCGACGGTTGGCAGAGGTGGTGTAGCGCTCCACAGACCTCAGGAGGGTAGCTCTGGCACGGGCCCAGGTCCGACGGCAACGGCGGGCGAAGGAGAGGGCAGAAGGGCAGGAGACCTCTTTGTCCAGGGCAGGAAACAGCGGAGGTTGGTAACCGTACACACACTGGAACGGGGATAGGCCGGTGGACGAGCAGATCAGGGAGTTATGGGCGTACTCCACCCATAACAACTGCTGAGACCAAGAGGAGGGATTCTGGGAAACCATGCAGCGAAGGGCCATCTCCATCTCCTGATTCATCCGTTCTGACTGACCATTGGACTGGGGGTGAAACCTGGAGGATAAGCTGGCGGTGGCCCCCAGAAGACTGCAAAACTCCTTCCAGAAGATTGATGAAAACTGGGGCCCTCGGTCTGAAACCACATCCACTGGAAGACCATGCAGACGGAAGACGTGGTTTAAGGTCAGCTGAGCAGTCTCTTTGGCCAATGGTAACTTGGCCAGAGGGATGAAGTGGGCCATCTTCGAGAATCTATCGACAATGGTGAGGATGGTTGTATGACCATTTGAGGGAGGAAGTCCAGTGACAAAGTCCAAGGAGATATGGGACCAGGGCCGATGAGGGATAGGTACAGGATGGAGGAGTCCGGCGGGGGCATGATGAGAAGGCTTGTGCTGGTTGCAGACGATACAGGCCCTAACAAAGTCCCTAGTGTCTTCCTCCAAGGTTGGCCACCAAAACCTCTGAAGCAGGACCTCCTGGGTGCGGCGAGAACCCGGATGGCAGGACAGGTTAGAGGCATGGGCCCACTGAAGTACCTCCGACCGAAGGGCTTCAGGAACGAAGAGGCAGCGGGGTGGACAGGAACTGGGACCAGGTTGATTCACAGTGGCGGCTTTGACCCGTTCCTCGATGTCCCAGGTTAGGGTGGCGATGACACAGGGAGGCGAGAGGATGGGGGCTGGTTCCTCCAAGTTGTCATCATCACGGAGAAACTGGCAAGACAGGGCGTCAGGCTTGGTGTTGCGGGACCCAGGACGATAGGACAGATTGAAGTTGAATCTAGTGAAAAACAAGGACCAGCGGGCTTGACGGGAGTTGAGTCTTTTGGCGGTCTTGATGTATTCCAAGTTTTTGTGGTCAGTCCAAACCATGAACGGGTCCTTGGTCCCCTCTAGCCAGTGGCGCCATTCCTCCAGAGCAAGTTTCACGGCCAGGAGCTCTCAATTGCCTATGTCGTAAATTCTCTCTGCTGGGGTCAGACGACGGGAAAAGAAGGCACAGGGATGGAGCTTGTGATCAGAAGGGGACCGCTGCGAGAGGACACCTCCGACCCCCACATCTGAGGCGTCCACTTCAACGAGGAACTGGAGATCGGGGTCAGGCATCTGGAGGATGGGAGCTGAAGTGAACCTCTCCTTCAGGGTTTGAAAGGCTGCGTCGGCGACAGGTGACCAGTGGAAAGTTCTCTTGGAACTGGTGAGAGCAGTGAGTGGAGCAGCTACCGTGCTGTAGTTCCTGATGAACCGTCTGTAAAAGTTGGCAAATCCCAGGAAACGTTGAAGCTGCTTGCGTGATTCAGGAACGGGCCAGGAGGTGACTGCAGAGACCTTAGCAGGATCCATTTGAATGTGGCCCTTGGAGACAATGTAGCCCAGGAAGGAGACAGATGGAACATGAAATTCGCACTTTTCGGCCTTCACGAAAAGGGAATTTTCCAAAAGTCTTTGGAGGACAGACTGGACATGGTGGACATGGTCGCCGTGGTTTTTGGAGAAGATGAGAATGTCGTCTAGGTAGACAAAAACGTACTGATTGAGCATGTCTCTGAGTACGTCGTTAACCAAGGCCTGGAAAACTGCGGGAGCGTTGGTGAGTCCGAAGGGCATGACGAGGTACTCATAATGTCCTATGGGGGTGTTGAACGCCGTCTTCCACTCGTCTCCCTCCCGGATGCGGACAAGATGGTAGGCGTTACGGAGATCTAACTTTGTGAAGATGGTTGCCCCCTGCAGCAGCTCAAAGGCCGAAGAGATCAGAGGCAAGGGGTAGCGATTCTTTACTGTGATCTCGTTTAGTCCTCGATAGTCGATGCAGGGCCTCAGGGATTTGTCTTTCTTCTCCACAAAGAAGAATCCTGCTCCAGCAGGCGACGAAGAAGGACGGATGAGACCAGCAGCCATAGAATTACTGATATATTCCTCCATGGCTTTTCGCTCGGGAACAGACAGGGAATACAGCCGACCCTTGGGAGGGGTGGTGCCAGGAAGGAGATCAATAGCACAATCGTATGGACGATGAGGTGGCAGAGAGGTGGCCTTGGCCTTGCTGAAGACAGGGCTGAAGTCATGGTATTCTGGAGGCACACTGGAGATTTCAGGCGGAGGCACGGTGTTCACAGGCTGGAGTGGGGACATGGCGTCCTTTAAACAGGTAAGGTGACAAGCGGTTCCCCAACCGCGAATGGTGCTGGTGGACCAGTCTATTTGGGGGTTGTGTCGACGAAGCCATGGGAAGCCAAGGACCAGAGGCAGATCAGGGTAGTTAAGGATGTGAAACTGGATGGTTTCTCTGTGGTTACCGGACAGGAGCATGGAGACTGGGGTGGTTTGGTGGGTGATGATGCCCATCTCATGTCTGTCCAGAGCTTTAGCAGGGATGGGGCGACCAAGTGGGACTTGCCTCAGACCCAGTTGTTCTACCACGTCCTTGCTGATGAGGCAGGAATCGGCACCAGAGTCTATGAGCGTGGCCAGGGTATGGGGACCACCAGGTAGGAGCAGGCGGGCTTGGAGCAGGGGGCGAAGAGCTTGAGAGGACTCAACAGTAGAGCTCACCCGTATCCCCTCCACTACGGATGAGCCTGCTCTTTTACTGGGCAAGCAGCAACGAAATGTCCTTGTCCCCCACAGTACAGACACAGTTGGGCTGACAGACGTCGCCTCCGTTCAGCTGGAGTAAGGGAGGTGCGCCCCAACTGCATTGGTTCAGGCTCCGCGGCCTCCGATGACGAACGTTGCCCTGTGGTATCTCCTTGGGGTGTTCTTTGCACAGACTGACGACTGGACCCCTGGCGACGTTCTCTTCTCCGTGTCTGGATTCTGAGGTCGATTCTTATCGCCAGGTCGATGATCTCGTCAAGGGAAGACGGAACCTCGTGGGAGACCAGTTCATCCTTAATATAATCCGCTAGCCCATGCACGAAGGCGTCAACTTGAGCAGAGGAGTTCCAACCACTTCGGCTGGCTCGAGTGCGAAAGTCAATAGAGAAGTCCGCTACAGATTGTGGTCCTTGTTTTAGATCCAGAAGCCCCGCTGCCACTTCTGATCTGGCTGGGCAGTGTCCAAAAACCTTGCGTAATTCCACTATGAAAGCCGAAAAACTCTGACAGGCAGGTGATTGACGATCCCACTCTGCTGTTGCCCATAGCCGTGCCCGGCCCGTCAGTTGGTTTATCGTGAAAGCTACTTTGGCTAGCTCTGAGGCGAACGAGCGTGGCTGGAGGGCGAAGAACAGAGTGCAGTTCGTGATGAACGGTGAGCAGTTCTCTGGATTCCCATCGTAGCGTTCAGGAGCCCCCACCCGAGGCTCAGGAGAGTCAGAGGCCAGGGCTGGAGTTGGAGAAACAGCAGCAGGAGAGGAAGAAGCTGGAGAAAGACCAACGGAGGATTGTTGTTGTAGCTGGGCGGCTAATCCTGTCACCGTCTGGGTCAACATGTCCACTGCATGTTGTAGGTGGCTAGCAGATGCAGTTATCAGCCCTTCATGATTAGCCAGCACACTTTCAATTCTCTCCAGCCTGTCCAGCGGAAAGGGCTTACTGCTCGCTGGGTCCATTTTTTGGTCAGATCGTACTGACACGGAGACAGAAAGGACCCAGATGCGAGACTGTATTTTCAGTTCACAATAAACAGTTTTATTTGACAGGCACTGGAGTAGTTGAGTCAGGAGCGGGGTTTGAACCCGCGATCTCAAGATCAGGAGCCGGTGACGCTGTCCTCTCAGCCACGCTGCAGCCACACACACATCTTGCCACACAAAGTCTTTAAGAAGGAGCGGGCTCAGACTCACTAGATCTTTTAAGGCAGGAAGTGACGTGGATTGTCGACGATCAGACGACCACCACCGCTCAGGACTCCCAGGCAGGTACTCGGCGTCACAGACAGGAAACAGGGTCGGATATCGGGGATCAGACGGCCACCGCAGATCAGGTTTCACAGGCAGTACTCGGCGTCAGGAACGGAAGGCGAGGTCAACAACCAGGGATCAGACGAGCAGGTAGGTTCAGGACGGAAACTGGTCGATACCTTGTGATCTAGCTGAGGATCAGGCGATGCAGGCAGAAACAGGAACGGAACAGGTCGGCAACAGGTGATCAGTCCGGATAGCAGGTCTGGTGTTCTTTGCATGAGAGCGAAGACGATCTGACACTGAATGAGTGTGGAGCTGGGGTTTAAGTAGGCGGGCTGATTGCAGATGATGAGGCGCAGGTGTGAGCAGGCGCACAGGTGGAAGGAGTTGAGCTGATTACATCAGCGCTGGAGTGAGGCAGGCTGAGACTGAGGCTGAGGCTGAGGCTGTGACACAAAAGTGTCGGTTAACATTAGCATCTGACTAAAAACGTTTGAAAAATCAGTATCCGTCTTGAACATGTTGGGTTAAACATAAGCTTTCAGCTCAAGGAGGTCGTTATACCTGCTTTGGGTCTCATGCTGAATTTATGATGAGACATTCAAGCTTATCGGGTTTTAACAGGTCAACATTACTGACCTCAGTTTACTGCAGCTTTCAGTCTTCCTCTCTCAAGGGTTTCCCTGATCATTGCAACTGTCTGAATTTATCATGTTAATTATTTCCTAACATGCACACAGCGCTCGTACTGAATACATTCAATATCAGTGGCGGCTGGTGCCAAAAATTTTAAGGGGGGCGCAGCTTTGGAGGAAACAAACCAAAGAAGCGTTCCATACTACAGTAAAAAGAAACTAAAGACAAAAACATAATCACAATACAACCTACTTTGAAATATGCACTATTTCAACAGAAATTTTGCCCTCCTTTCCTTCGGGGCTGCAAATTTCTCGGTGACCCTCTGACTGAAGTCCATCATATCCGTCACCAGTCTCTCTTCCATTGACAGCATGGCCAGTGCAGTCAGCCTGTCCTGGTTCATGGTCTTTCTGAGGAAAGTTCTGAGAAGCACCTCAGCTTCTGCAGTGGTCATGGGTGTGGTGATGAGGATCTTTAGCAGAGTGACAGTCTCTGAAAATACCTCTCCAAGATTATTTTCCATCAACAACTGGATAAGATCCACAGCTCCACAGCAGGCCTTGAACTCCTCCTTGCTGTAGATTAAGACTGAGCTCTGTCTTCAGCTTTAGTTGAGCACTGGGTCGGCCTTCAAGGTGCTGCTGAGAGAATCTTCAGGAAACATGGTGTGGTACTGTGTGAATCTGTCATTAAGAAATACATAGAAAAACACATTTATTACCAAAAGTTAACATCAGTATTTACTGAAAAAAATCAATAAAACTGCCAAAGTTTAACCTGCTCCCATAAAATAAAGCTGTAATTTATGTCAGTTTCACTATTTTATGAACATTTCTTGTGTCACCTGAACAGTGTCTTATCTTACACATGATGTCTCATGGCTCAAGATTGTAAACACAAACAGAATCTTATGTACCACTAAACTGATGCTTTAAAACTATGGGTAAAACTACGTGATACAGTTTTGGTATAGATTAACTGTAAAAAGTATGAACAAAAAAAAACAAATAAGACAAAAAAAAATCAGATACAAGCATGCAGCACAAGAGGGCAGACAGCTCACACCAGCTGACTGATTCTCACAGCTGAAATGGAGGCTGTCAGTGTTTGGATGACGTTTATAGTTTTCAGCAAAACTCCTTCAAATTTTAAAAAGTCAAAAAAATAAACTTCACATTACAGGAGTCTGTTTCCATCTGCTGGAGCTTTTGAATACTTTAACTTTGTACCGTTATGTGCAGTATTCAGTCAGCAAAAACACCAACAGAATGTATAATTTTTGTATCCAAATGGAACATTTTATTATAGCAACTAAACATATGGTATACAATTATATATAATGACAATACTATATATATTTATATTGATATTTAATATTTTTTATCACGTTTAGTTGCCATAATAAAACTACAACATTTAAAGACAAGATCTACATGTTGTTGGTCTGTTTTCGTTGATTTTATTCTGTGCACAATGGTACAAGCTGGAAAGGCACAAGGTAAGTGTCAAATCTAAAATCTCCAGTGGATTAAAAAATAATTCTGTCATGGACATACACCTAAGAGGTAAAGAATTAGTGCTGTTTACACTTTTGGGACTAATAAAACCCCACTGTTTTCACCAGTAAACTGCAACACATAACTTGATTGCATTATCAATTCTTCTTTTTGTAATTTTTCAAAGGCTTTCACACAATGTAACAGAAATATTTAATGAGCACTGCAATAAAACCTCTGCAATAATCTGCATGCACTTGTGTATTACAATTTCTTCTATCTTGTTCCTGCTTTGCCATGTTTTTTAAAAATATATTTTTATAGGTCCCTTAATATAATATTATAATCAAAATAATGCATCAATTTTGTCAATTAAATTTAAAACGAACTTCTAGTAGGGTAAAAACAAACTCACCCACCCATTTAAAGCCCCAATTCCTCCTAAAAGTATATTGTTTTTGTAAAAATATGCAAGAATTAAAAACTATATAGATTTTTTAGAACTTAAGTCTGCAAAAGGATAATGTTCTACTGAACAAAGCATTTATATCCTCTTGGCAAACTCATTTTGTGGCTCCTGATCCATTGTTTAGTGCCATGTGTGACATAAAATGGAAAACTTTGCCCCTTGAATTATGTTATGTCTACTAGGACAGACACATCCTAATCTAATCTTCAGTGTAGCATAGCCTCTTACTGATTTTCTTCTCCAATGCAATCTCACCTCTTCTGTGATCCTCTGATGGATCTCTGGACGACGCCTCCTCGCTGCATGGGAGCATCGGTCGGACGCGTGAGGATACGTGAGATACTTGCGCATGAGTAAATCATATCTGCTGCGGTGACGTGTGGATATGATTGACGGCGCTCGTTGTCCAGTCACATGAGGAAAAGAAACACCAAAACAATACTGATTCGCTGTCAGTCACAGTGGGAGTGAGCGGGGCGCACCGGTCTGCGCCCCGGGGGCAAAGTTGAAGCGGCCAATCCCAAAGACGCCTCAGGTCACATGCTGAGCAAAAGTTTAAGGACTTGCATAGACACCCATTAGGCCGGCGCCCCTCTGTACGTAAACTATGTATTCACAACAGAGTTACTACGTAAAAACATTGTGAAACCCCTTTTATTGAATGGTGACAGGTGCTGCTGACAGACTATTACTGTGTGGTAAAAATAAATGTTTTTATCCGTTATTTTTTATAATTTAAAGACAAATTATGTTGTGTTTAAGTAGACTTTCTCTGTTGAATTTTGGAGGGGGCGGCGCCCCAGCGCCCCCTATTGACAAGCCGCCACTGTTCAATATACCTCAGTATCTGCTGCCACGGCTATGTTCATACTTATAATCCATTTCATAGAAGTTCAAGGTCATAACAAGTCAAGTAAAGCTAAATTTTCCTGGTTAAATCAGAAACATGCCATCCTTAAGTTATCAGCTGAAACCGGACATGACCGACATTCAACTTGTTTACAACATTTGTTCAAATGAGAGGACTTTATCTTCTTCAGAGGGATGTGCAGTTCAACACAAACGTATGTGAGGGTGGGGGGATAAGTTTTTAAATTTTACTTTATTTGTTTTGTTTGTGTCGTAGACAATAAACACACTGTGAAGCTGTGCTGATGAGCGTTTAGTCTCACTCCCGCCAACTCACCTTTACACATTTTACAACCCTTGTCGTACATCACTACTGAAATCCTCGCAGCACAGTAATCTGTCACTCACAGTGCATAATATATACTGATGGGCACAGCAGTTCTTTTAGATGTACTGAATAACTAGAATCAGTTCACTAAAAAGATTTGTTCAAAAGATTTGTTCACCCAATCACCGAATCATTCAGTGCTTTGTTGTTTTATTTTGTACTTGATTCAGTTTTTGTCATGTTTTACTCTGCTTATCATAATGTGTTCTAGAAACTAAATCTGTTAAAGCAAGGGGAGGTGTGTGTTTATGTTTATATGGCTTGACGCCTGTTTCAGTGTCTCCTGCAGTATGATGTTCAGTGAGTGATTCGTTCACTGAACAGTCAGACGACAGCACATTCAGTGAAAGATTCACAGTTAACATGCACCTTTCCCTTGCAAATTGTTGCAATGAGAGGATCAGCAGTCACGCATACACTACTTGTTACATGCTGTCCTACTGTACATGAGTTGGGGCAATAAAGCAAAGGTAAAAAAAAAAAAAAGTTCATTTTCTCTGAGGTATACTTGAACACAACACACTCCTATCTCCCTCCTAGTGCCTGCTACAGCTGTTGAGTCTCACATTTTGGGCTCTAATTCATAGACCGCGGCGCAGGCATGGTGCAGGGCAGGTGTGCCGTGCCTGTGCCGTGCCGCACCAACGGGGCATGTCTAGGGCATTTTGCAATTAACGTGCACACCGCAGTCCGGCAAACCAAAGCCTCCGTCCCTCCCACCGGCTCAAGTGGCAGAGAGGGAGGAGAGAAGGAGTGGGTTTAACACAACCAAGTATAATTTTCACCAATCAAATGAACGCCTCTCCTCGCCTTTAAATGCGCTGCGGGCGAGGCCAGTGCCAATTTCACCTCGGTGGAGAAGAAGGTCAGAGCTGCTGTCACTTTTGCAGCAACTGGGAGAGCGCAGGGGCCACCGGGCCACACATAGGAGGCCACGATGCACGGTTCGGTGTGGACCACCTCGCGGGACAGATGTAACCTGTTCCTGTGTCATAAATAGGAGTACAAAATTAAGTGTCAGTTTCATTTAAACACAGCAGCAGGCTAATCCATTCATCATGCTTGTGATCCACCTGCATTCCTGGTCTGTCATCGCCAGATAGCAGAACCTATGGTGAAATACTCTCTCCCGGTATCTCCTCCTCATCCTCCTTACAATAATGTACTCCATCTTTTTAGATCACATTAAGAATAAAGATTAAAACAGAGAAATATGGGCAATCACAGGTAAATCCTTACGACACCGAGTGCCTTACATTTATTCAGTGAGCGTCTCTCTCTTTTTTCTTTTCTTTTGAATTTCATGAGATGAGAGAAGCCGGATACTCCGTATCAGATGATGTGGCTGTTTGTGGTTGGCTGAGAGACGTGAACTCGTTAGTTTACGTCACTCTTCCAGCTGCCGTCAGGTTGAGTTTCCATTATGACAAACGTCTCTGATCTGACATCAGATGTGACGGGACAGTTAATATAGATACAAATGTATGTGCTGGTTCAGACGGTCACATTAAATAGTGGTTGCTGTGATTGTTTATTGCATTGAAATGTGCCTGACACTTTAGACACCTGCCTGTGAGGTTTTGGTGACGTCGTGGCCTCCGATGCACAGCCCGGTGGCCCCTGCGCTCTCCCAGTTGCTTTAAAAGTGACAGCGGCTCTGACCTTCTTCGCCACCGAGGTGAAATTGTCACTGCGCCTCACCCGCGGCGCATTTAAAGGTGAGGAGAGGCGATCATTTGATTGGTGAAGCTCACACTCGGCTGTGTTAAACCCACTCACGCCTCCGTGTGCCCCGCCTGCGCCTGGTCTACAAAATGAGAGCCCTAAATATTGCCAAAATATTTTTTTTAAGAATAGTTTGATGTAGTGTGGTATTCATTGAAGTATTTCTTCTAGTTTTAGAACTTGTATTGAGCTTTCAGTTCTTGTAAAGCTGCTGTAGTGGTGATCAGACCGGTGTTTATGACCTCAGGCGGTCAGGCGGTCATATATATATATATATGTATATATATATATATAAATATATATATATACACACACACACACACACATATATATATATATATATATATATATATACATATATACATATAGGGAGAGACAGAGAGAGAGAGAGAAAAAGAGAGAATGATATATAGATATAAATATAGATCGATATAGATTTTTTTCCAAAACATAATTTTGCAAACTAGGCTGATTTTATCAAAATACTTATTGCAAATATATATATATATATAACACAATTCACAAAAACACACACCCAAACGGCAAAATACCTATGTCCTGCAAAATGAGGCACTGCAACCAAAAGTATATAGCATGATCAAAATCAAACTTTTGCACCAAATGGCACACATTTCATTCATATTACCAGATTTTTGTCTAACCAACTACACACTGTTAAACATAATGAAAAACACTCTCATCTTTCGTATGCTTTGCTTTAATACTAGATTCAGATCAGATTGTAGAAAATCCTTCAGATTGCTCGCATGCACAGAAATATTTGCAGATACACACAATTATTGTTAAAACATGTATTTTTCCATTTTTTTACCTATCAAGTCAGTGCAACATGTGCACAGCATATGTATTTAGATTGAAGTCAACAAAAATACGCTAGCAAAAAATAGTAAACTGAAAAAGAAAACTGCAGAAGAAATGTGCAGAAAAAATATAAAGCAAAAGAGGAAGGCAAGAAAAAGAATTAGGCAGCAGTGTTTCGAAGAGGCAAACATGACTTTATGTCAGATTGTTGTGTCTTTTGCAAAAAAAATGTGTTCAGTGAATTTACAGTAAAAAGTGTGTTCATTTTTGCAGCTTCACCAGTGTTGAACTCAGAAATAACTTGACGGAGGCAGTTATACTCTTCAGCCCTTTTTGGCGTATTTATTTTGGGAGAACGGCTCGACCTCGTGTGGCTTCAGGTCGGCGAGTAAGGAGGAGAAGGAAGAGAGGGGTGTAGTCATGGCAACCAACAACAAACATACAGAGACAATGCATGACCCTTGCCTTGTATGACATGCGCCTCCCAGTGGCGAAAACAAAATACTGCATCTGATTGAAAAACAGCACAGCCTCATCTCATAACAACTGAGTATATCAAAATAAAAGAATGTCTCTGAACAAAGTGTTGTTTTGAATTGCAAAACGTGGGTAAAGAAAAAAATGTGTTTGAGTTTTGGAGACTTGAAAGGAGGTTTTGCTCTCTGTGTGTCACCTTATATATTTGTGCGATGCATATCATTTTATCGTGTAAGCAATTAGAAAAAAATGTATTCACACACATAAAGTAACTTTCGTACATCAGAGTAAAATGAAAATGTATACAGTATAATATACTGTAGTATAAACACAAAAAAAACAAGGAAAATTATATGTAGACTATATTGCTGCAAATAACGCTGGAGTTTCACAACTAACATTAGACAAGAACTATTATGTTCTTGACTAATTTTGACAATTGAACAGACAGTTGTGCATGTGATGACTTATACAATGAAACAATGCTGACATGTTTTGGAGAGAATGACCTTTAGACTGAGAATCAACAATCAGTTTAGATCAACAAGATCTATTCACTTGGAAATTGTGCTAAATGTAGGCTAACTGTGTGAACAGTGGGCTACCTGTACTTAATCATTTGCAAAGATGAACTGAGACATTGAGACATGTACTAAGACATTTGCAATTTGATGAAATGAATGAGAAACACTATTCTGTCGTGAACAATTGCCAAGTGGTTTGGAGGTTTGTCCATGTTATTTTGAGAATGTAATTTCTGTTTCAAGAAATGAGCCAAACCAATGGAGAAAAACTGTAAAAACATTAACATGTTCAGACCAAGTGATCATGACATGTGTTCCTTCCTTGTGAAAAATAAACTGTTATCCCACATTTTCAGCATTTTCAAATAAAAATTGAACTCATTAAAAACTCACACAAATGAACTACCATGTTTTTTTCAGCTTTTGGAGGTATAATTTTTTACTTTGATCAAAATTAATAGATTCCTGCTGATGCTAATGAAATACCTTCAAGGTTTTGCTTTATTTTTTCCACCTCTGCTCTCTGAGACTCCAGTTTGTCTTCTTGAGCTTAAAAAAAAAACTTTTACCTAACATGAACATTAGTTTGCTGTCATATTCTTCCACCACAACTGAGAAAAGAAGATTCCCACTCCTTTGAAATACAACACAAACTCAGCAGTGGATGAAGAAACTTTTCATGTGAGCTGCATGTCTGCAGGTGTAGCATGACTCCACTGTACCTTCATTCTCTCTCTGTAAGTGTCTCATCTCCACCCTCTGTTCAGCCAGAGAGGCGCTCAGCTCTCTGAGGACAGCATGGAGGTCTTGTAGACACGTCTGTTCCTGGTTTGAAGCATTACTTGGTTCGTTTCTCTGGTTCTCAGTTTGCTCTCCAAGAGCAGTAATGTCATTGTCAGTCTGGCTCTGAAGCTGAGCCGTGGAGGGAGAGCAGAGGAGCAGCAACAGCAGGAAACACACTGTCATCTCCATTCTCAAAGCAGTCTTCTGTGCAGTTTGTCTGTAGTTCCTGTGTTTATTCAGCCTTAAATAATGTCTTCATTGATCAATCATTACCACAAACAACCTCTTAAAGATGGCACATGCAGGAGATCCAGTTTGATGACCTGAATTACATTGAACCTACAAAGATAACACAGCACAAAAACAGAGCACTGGTTGAGAATGATTCAAATATGACCCCAACCTTTGTTTTATTACTCAAAATACAAGGGTGTGTGTTGATTAAACATGACTGGGCCAAAGCGGACATGGCAGCAGGTCAGGATTAAATATAAGAACATCCTGTAAATGGTTAGTGCCCTGAAAATACTTAAAAATGCAAAAACCTACACTGTATCCAGAAGGTGCCTGTTCACACATTGTCTGTACTGTTAAAGCAATGAAAGAAAACAACAACCCATTTTCAAGCCATGGGTAGTGGGTCATCATCAGCTGACAGCTAAATGAAGGCAGGCCTGTGACGGAGGGGATCCTGGGGGGTCAGATACAAATGTCCCTCTGAAGATGCCAGCCTCTTCATACAAGGGACATTCTTCCATCTCCACATGGGACATAACCAGACATTCAGAACAAATCAATTGGGACTATCTGACTTTGGTCTGCTTTGCAGTCTCTGGCAACACCATCACACTGTTGGAGCCACCAACACCAGAAGATGCTGATCCAGTGAGTCCTCCATCAGAGACAGACTGTAGGCCTGGATGTCTTGTCTATTGGCTTCAATATGAGTCCCATTAAATGTGACAGTGTGAAGGCACCAGTGCAGCAGTGAACATGACTTTGTGATATTGTCAGTTAATGAACACTGGACATTGCTTGTGATGTGCACTGATTAGTTGAATAGTCTACATCTTATAATTTCAGGTGGTCTGCAATGGTGACTGCATGATCAGCAATGTTGTGTCAAAGTGGCTCGGTCCATGACTCCAGAGTCTTCAGACCTCTGCAATCTATCAGCTCCTATCACAAGGTGAGCCACACAGCCTCTATGAATAAGCACTTTTAACATCATGGCTGTGTCAAGAATGTCACTCTGAGGTTATGATGAGGACATTTTGTACTCACAGGTGAATTCTCAGGTGTGTTGCTGGGGGACAGAGCGTATGCCTGCCAGCCGTTTCTCTTCACACCGCTCACAGACCCTCAGGGAGCACAGCAGGCGTACAACCATGCCCATGACAGGACAAGGGTATGAATAGAAATGACCTTTGGCCCCTTAAGACACAGTTTTCATTGTGGCCCCAGACAGGGCAAGTTCATCCCTGTGGCCTGTGCTGTCCTCCACAATGTGTCCTGCCTGAAGGAGAGACCCCCAGAGTGCCTTCACACAAAGGACTGCAGTGCTGCCATCTTCACACATGACTACAGTGGTCGGCTGGACAGAGACCAATACATCTTAAATTATTTTAGATAGTATGCATGCTGTAAATCTAAGTTAAATATGTCCTGCAGTGGCAGACAAATGTGTTTAATGTTAAGTTAATTTGGCCTTTTGTGTTGTTTGTGCTGTGTACAGGCCTGCAGAGAGGCTTCATCCATTCATTTGTCTGTTCATTTGCTGTGTTTGGATTTGTCCTGCACTTATTTCAGTGTGCAGACATGTGGGGTGAATTATATACAGACTTTGGAGAGTGCATTTATTCTTGTGTTTTATAATATGCTTTGATTCTGTGCTTTCTGTCTTGTTGAGCACTGTGTGACTTCAGTTTTAAAGGAGCTGATGGTTTACCTGCTCTGATTTATCCTTATTCAATAAAGAAACATCATGTTACTCTTTGATTTTTATTTAACTTATATGGGATGAGCATTTTATATTTAGTCTATGGTTAACTCTTATCTAATAATTGCAATATCATCTGAAGTCATAATTTATCTAAAATGCTTTCACTTAAAGATCACAAAAGTTTAATTAATGACAGTGGGTCTTGTTGAATGTGATAACAATGTGTTGTGGGCAGTTAAATAAATATTGGTTTCTGTTTGTGGGGACTGCTGACTGAGATAAGGGATGAGATTAAATAAATCCCGGCTTAGTCCCTTATCTTGGTTTTGTGCAACAGGCCCCTGGAGTGCTTTACTTACATGTAGAAAGACGACAACATATGGGAACTTAATTTTTATTCATTTTTTTCTCATCGGCAACAATACATTATGAAAAACTTTTTTTTTCTTTTCCCAGCTGTATAGTTACATTTGGTCATTAAGTCAGCAGAAATAGATTACAACAGCAAGATATAAACCAAAATGTCCACTCCAAAGAATATACATATACACAATATACATGGACAAACAAGTGCATAAATAAGTGTTCATAAAGGTGGAGACAAAGTGACAGTCTTAACTAAAAGCAGTAATCATAAAGAAATAAATTCTAATCCACTCACAGATATCAGGTGTCAAAGTTCAGGTGCAAAGTCAACCCCAGGAAATAATGGTGCATGATGTTGGTCTGTGCCCAAATTAAACATCACTCTCTATTGTATTAGTAAAGCCATTACAGGTCTCTATCTTGTTATAAAAGTTTCTTTTTGGAGTCTTAATTGGTATGTAATTTGTTCCATTTGATAAATGTCCCAAACTTTCTGGATCCGTATGTTGTAAGTGGGAGGATCTGGTTTCAACCAGCGTATGGTGATGCACTTCAGGGCCGCTGTGAATAAAATATTAAACAAGTACTTTTTGGCCCTCACATTCAGGCCAACGGGCGTCACAACAAGTATCACCACCAAGGGGTCTTGGGGAATATCTTTTTGGAAGACCTCTTCCAGTGTATCAAATACTTCTCTCCAGAACAAGATTAGTTTAGGACATGACCAGAAAATATGGGTATGATCAGCCACATTGACTCCACAGTTCCTCCAACAGGAGCTGGGATGTGCCTGGCACATTTTGGATGTTATTTCAGGAGTTCTAAAAAATCTAGTAATAATTTTCCATTTAAACTCCCTCCACGTGTTTGAGTTTGTGACCAAGTGTGCTTCTGTACAGACCTCTTCCCAGTTGTCTTGCTATATAACCATGTTTGTTTCCACTTCCCATCTCTGCTTCACCCTCAGTGAGTTGTTTGTATTCACAGATGAAAATATGTTATACAATTTGACAATTGTTTTCTTATCACCCTCCCCCTTTTTGTATAAGCATTAGAAATTCTTCCATGGGGGTGCGTTTTGTAAGTTTGTCCCACTCCTCTTGGATCTTCAAGAAGGTTCTTAGCTGTAGATGGGATGAGATCTTTGATCTATACAAAGAACTACAGTATGATATTTTGCATTATATATATATATATATATATATATATATATATATATATATATATATATATATATATATATATATATATATATATATATATATATATATATATATATATATATATATATGTGTGTGTCTCCATATATTTAAAGTAAAAACAATAGAGGAACTTCGCATATCTGTACAAAATGTCAGTCTCATTCAGGTTCAAGGCTGCATTGTTCATGGGAGTGTGTAAAACAGGCATCACCAAATGGCAGACCTCTGTCCGGATCCGGACCGACTGATGGTTCTGTCCGGACCCGTGACCAATCTCTGATAAATTCACAGGAATAGATTTTAATTGAGCACTTTTTCTGACAGTCGCGGATATACAGCGGGCACGCCCGCCAATAGGGGGGTACAAACGGTTATGTTGTCCCGGGCCCAGCATTGGGGGGGGGACCAGAACTGGAGGGGCCCGCTGCCCCGGAGCGGAGGGACAGAGCCAGGCTACCGGTGAGAGACAGAGAGAGAGAAAGAGAGAGAGAGAGAGAGAGAGACGGTGACGGTCACGGTGGAGCGGGGGTGGGGGGGCATCTGGTTGTCTTGTCCCGGGCCCAGTCAAGACTGTCAGCTGGCCTGACAGCGGGTGCTGCTACACCAGTTAACACTAGAACCGCTACTGTGGTCTGATCACAAGCCGGTCATGCCACGAGTGTGCCTAAATGTATGTTCTGTATGTTTTCTGAGGCTTTAAGGTTGTTTAATGAAGCACTAAAGACGAACAAGACATGATTCATTTAGCGGAGGTGATTTTCTATCGTGTTTACAGCCGAGCTGCAGCAGCCACAAGCAAACAGGAGGCAGAGACAAATAAACAGTCAGTGCAAAAAAATAAGATCCTGTCACCTGCAAGCTTTGTGACTGACCTGTGTGTGGGAAATGCTGATGAGGGCTGAGAGCTTTTGCGCTGTGTTGGCGATGCTCTGTCCACGGGCTGATCCTGTTCTTTTTCTAATTGTTGACTAATCGAGTTGATCATTTGTTCGTGTTATTTTCATTGTTGCAGTTCTACAGTTTTTAGCACTAGTTTGTTTTTGAATGTTTCTCATTTTGCAAGTTCCAGCAACACTGTTCTGTTTTTTTATTTATTAGCCTATGTGAGTTTGGGTTCATGCAATGCGTGCAGCGCTGTTTGTGTGTGAGAAAGAGAGGGAAAGACTGAAAGACACAGAGAGAGAGAGTGAAGGCCAGAGAGCTAAAGAGAGAGAGAGAGAGAGAGAGAGAGAGTGAAGGCCAGAGAGCTAAAGAGAGAGAGAAAGAGAGAGAGAGTGAAGGACAGAGAGCTAAAGAGAGAGAGAGAGAGAGAGAGAGCCAAAGACAGAGAGAGAGCAAAATCTGGAATCTGCGAAAATAAAATATTTATCTTTCACTCTCTTGTTACATTATAAAATGACAAATGGTTGTACTTTTAAGACCTAATTTCTTGTATTATAAGGATGTTGACTTTTTTTTACTGGAAGTGTAGCTCTTCATTTTTTTAGGCTGTGACCTCTCTTATTTAAAGGAATAAGGAAATACAGAAAATATTTAGTCAGCGCTCTGTATGCACTTGATTTTTCCTAAAAAGAGCCACCTTTATTGTTTTCTGAAGATGTTGACTTTTTTACTTGATGTGTAGGCCTTCAGTTCTTGGCTGGGAACTCTTTCATTTAAGAGGAAAAAATGGTTATTTGGCTCTGTTGACACTTTTTTATTTATTTTATTTCAGGTTGTTCTTTTTTAATCTGAAATAAAGGCCTTAAATTCATTTGCCTTGGACTATTTTTGTTTATGGTAAAGGAGCTAGCTGTGCTCTCAATTAACCATATCCTGCATTAAAAATTGACAATAAATACTGTTGAAACCATAAAAATGTGGACATAGGGGAAGGCTTTAAAACACAAACTGGACTTCGGTTCGGACCTTTTATTGGTGGAAATTTTATTAACTGGACCTCGGTGACTTTTAATTAAATACCCCTGGTGTAAAAAATAAAATCTTCTAGAACGTCTGCCCATGTGTAAGTGCAGCAATAGGACAGCAGGTGTCAGTAAGTCCATGTCTCTGTCTGCTGGAAGATCCCGTCTCCAAGGATAAACATGGATGTGATCCAGTCACAAGCAAGGACATTATGACATGTGAGAGGAAGGACACATCTTTTTCTGCACAAGAGGAGCCACTGGAACTACAGGGAGTGACCTATAATCTGGACTTGTAGACCTAACTAGACAGAGAATTGTCTTACCTTTGGAGTGGGCTATGGGCACAGGATTGATGTTTTATTTTTGATAACTCTCAGCCTATAATATGAATTACAAGTGGAGTGCTTCCTCTCATCTCATTGTTAGTGTCACAGTTTGTCGCTTTTAATGTGGACCAGTCTGGCAGTGTTATTGTTCACGTGTTATTTGTAATACTTGTTTCTCTATCATTCTAGTTTAAACCAAAGTCAATAAAAAGATATGTGAAAAATAAATCAGGTAAACTAATACACTGGAGCAAAATAAAGGCCAATAACTCCCTCCTGTCCTCTTTGAGATTTTCTCAGATTTTTGCAGTGATGGAAATTAATGCATCATATGTGTTGATCATTTGCTGCATAGTTACAATGAAAACTTGTGGTTTTAACAAGTTCCAAGGCTCACCCAAACTTGACTCAAGATAAACCATCGTGCCCCACCACAACATTTGAGAACCACTGGTCTATGGTACTAACTAGACCAGGACTGGGCAGCTGGAGTCCACATGTGGCCCTAATACCACCTTAATGCAGCCTGATAGTCAGTTTAAAATCCTAAAACAGTCTTATGAAGAGAACTTGACAAAATCTGCCAAAAGAAAACAGCATTATTTCCAAGAAAATAAAGCTGTAGTTTCAATAACGGTCTCTGTGAACATCTCCTTCATGCATTTGTCAAAATAGAAATAAAAATGTAAGCAAACATTTATTGTAATCTAGTAAATGCTGTTGCATCAAGAATGAGCAGAAACTGGGTTGAATTCTGTGTTTAGCTCAAAGGATTAAGTTTTGCTAATTAGACTTAAGTTACATACAAGGTATGGCTGTTAACAATAGGACTGCTGCTGTCATACAACTTTTTTTAACACAAACATTTAACAAATTCCTTGGCCTTGTTTATAGTCTCAATTTTATTTATTGTAATTTTTTTTTTCCTTAATAAGGAAGTTGATATAGCTAAAAGACTGCATGTTGCAACTTGTGTACTTAATATTTTACTTAATTTTTCATGCTTTTATCTATTTTAATGTCTTTTTTGTATATTCCTACTTCTATACTGTGTATAAGAGCAACTGAAACAACTGAATTTCCCCTTGAGGATTAATTAAGTATTTCTGATTCTGAAACATTGTCAGTGTCTCTCTCCTTCAGTCTCCTCCTCTTCTGCATGAACACACTGCAGCATTCAGCTCTTCCACTGATCAGAGCTACCAGCTCATGTGAATTACTAATACCCCTTTCAGACTGGCTAAAAAATCTGTTTAAACCCAGCAACAATCAGCTCCTGTTGGCAATTTGAAGGGGTTTAATCAGCATTTCAACCCGGGTCGACTGACCCTGCAAGCGACACAGGTTTTTATCGGCTCGCCTCTGATCGGTTTCAGTGGGAACATCACACCCGGGTCAACTCGCTAATTTACGGATGACGTCAGCGTTACGTGCCCATGGCATAACATTGTGCCCGTTCCCTCTGTCTGTAACTTATGTGACTCTTTACCATCTCAGCAACAAATTCCATCCACCTTTGTATCATCAGCACTGAGTTTGTACATTTTTAAAGAGGGACAAAAGTACAAAGTACAGAAAACCTTATCCACGTCTTCCATGCTCCTTTCCATTGTTTACGTGGTTGTGTTTCGTCACGCTGATGATGTCATTGTTAGCATGTTTACCCGCGTTGAAAAAACCCACGTTGACCTGCTAATTTTAGTGTGAAAGCGGTATAACTAAAGATCTATTAAACACAAACTCACTGAATATATCCAAATCTATGTTGTGTTTTCTGGTTGTTGTTATGTGTCTTCTTCCTCATTTTTGTGAGATCACGTTTGATCACCCAGATTTCTGGTTTTGAGGATTAGATTCTAGATCAGTGGTGGGACAGAATCGTTATGTGTGTGTAAACTATTCAATGCCTGATTTTTTATCTTCATGAATGTGATCTTTAACAGATAAAAAATCTCTTCTTATTTAGAAAAATTTTGCGTGTGTACCCCACTTAAGACCACCGACATGCAGGGTCTCATGCATGTAGTTAATTAGTCAAACAGACCAGGAACATGCTTGGTCACATGCCTCCAGACAGTGGACACAGCAGGTCACGCATAAATGATGTCAGTATATTATGCCAGGCCAGTGGTCAGGCCATTAAGACTGTGGACATGTTAGTCAAAAATATGGTAATGTTTCTGAACTTCCTGATAGAATACATTTAAAATTGTTTTCTGTCTATTTATTTTTGTAGAAATTTGCTCATGTGCCAAGGTAAGGCCTTCATCTCTGTTGTCTGTTTTGCTTTCTGTTCTTTCTTATCATTTTTTGGGGGTATCCTAGCTCACATTTGCCCTCAGTACCCCTGAAATACAACAAGACATTACAACAGTATAATCACCAAAGAGATTCTAACCACAGAGACTTTGAACATTTTCAATCATACCAGCTTGTAAAATGAATAATTTTTCTCTCAAATTTGGTCTCTCCTGATTGAAATGAATGAAGCTCACAAAACTTTGTTCAGCACGATAATCTTCAAAAACAAACCTTATTTTCATATTATTTTAGATTTAAAAAAAGTCAGCAAGGGTTAAAAACTATCATTAAGTTCTTACGAAACTACAACGCGGTGCAAGTAAGAAGCAGTTAGAACGTTTCCAGTGTTTAACGTAAAGCTGTAACCTCTTGTGTGAGAGTTTCCTCTTTCTGCCCGTGGCTGCTGCTGTGGTTCATGAATTAGTTTAGAGAAAATGATCAGAACTGATTGCACTAGGGTCCCCAGCCATTTTTGTAGAGCTTGTTTGAAGTTTCTTGGGAACCATCTTTAAAAAAAAAAAAATAATGCTATAAAATCCAAAAGAGAGACAATATCAGATGCATTTCATGCTGAAAATGAAACATTTACATTTTGTATGTACATGTTCACCACAGACCTTATGTCAAGCGTTTATTCAAGGAGATATTCTAAAATTTCACAGACTTTGGCCTTGAGAACAGGATGTGCCAAAATGCTTTATCACTTCTGCGTTTTAGGACTCATTACTGCAACAGTCTATGTTGGTGAGAAGGGGAGGCACGCAGACTCTGAACAGGACAGCAGTGCTGTGAGTGTGTGTCTCAGCCTTTGTGCATGTTTGACACACGCCATGTCACATGCATCCAAGGGTTATCACACCATGAACTGACTCAGATATTACATTCATTTTTATTTTATGATGGATTTTTGGTTATGGAAAAATAGGGACATAATTGGCAAGACTGGCAAAGAGTCTTGCCAGTTATGTCCCTAAGAATTTTTGCAATTGCACTGTGTCCTTTTACAGTTACTTAATTATAAATATAAAATTTAATAAAAAGAAACAGAAAGAAGGTTTTGTAACAAGATGACTTTGTTTTGACTCAAATGAAAATAGTCATACTAAAATGAACATACTAAACACAGAATTCAGGCCAGTTTCAGCAACTTTATGAATGAAACATTGTCACTTTAACATATGTTTTGCTTCGCTAATGAAAATTGTGCATAAATAAAAATCGCACCTCCATCCAGGTCCAAATGTGAGTCAGAGCCTGGAAGGTAATGCCATTATATCAGCTGTGATATAATTTTGTGTAATAGTATGATTCATGCAAATGGAAAAACATAAACTCCCCATTTCCTTTTTTTATTCTCTACTTTAGTCAATACTAAGCTTAACTACAAGGTCCAGAAAACCTCTGTTGTTCTACATCTAAATACTTGCTTTATTAAATTCTCTCACTTTGCCTTTAGTGTTATTCTGTTTTGTTGTTAACTTACCCTTTGTTCTTCCAATTTTCTTTTTTCCACCACATGTTACTTGAGCACTTGTTTGACTTTACATGTTTACATTTAGGATTTTGCCATATCATTCAACCATTGATTGAATGAACCTTTAATTATTTGACCCCTATCTTGTCTTGTACACAGATTTGTGTTAATGAGGAATTTAAATAAAGTCAGAGTCAATATACTCTCAGTTGTTGTGTGTTTGCTTGGTGTTAATGCTTGAAAAGCTTGTATATGTTTCAAATCCTAGCCCATGTAGTACGGGAGAACAGGTATTGTGTTTCTGTCAACTATACTTATTCATGCATTGATGTCCCAGAACAGTTGTTTCCAAGCTTTTTTGTCTGCAGCACACAGTAAAACAAACCACAATCTCAAGAGAAACCATTTTTTTTTCATTTGAATTTTTTAATGCATGTTAAAACACATATATGAGTACAGGCTCAAGATCAAGACACAAATATTTTTGATTTTGGTGCTGACATCCTCTCACATACAAAAAGGAGATTATGAAATCCAGACAAATATGACACATATAAAGAGTTCACACAGGAGACCTAGTCCACCAAATAAATGATGTAAGGTGCTGCATTCAGTCTCTCATCTGCTTTGTGTATTTCCAAAAAAAGTTTCCAAGAGTTCTTCCCGTCTTCCTCTTTGCCTTTCAGTCGACAGAGCAAAACTTCATAAGATGCTGTCTCCAAATTGCATCCAACCACTTCCTCAGAGTAGGAGACACAGCCGTTTTCCACTGTCTTAGAATCACTCTGGAGGCTGTAATCAGGCCTACCACGATATCAGAAAATGTTCCTTTAGATACATTTGGTAATTGAGACCTGTCCCCTTGAGGACACATAGCAGGAGTCAAGGGGATCGCTGAACCAGACCATTCACTCAGGAAGTCCACAATTTCTACCCAGAAAAAAAAAAAAAAAAGTTCCCAAACTTGTTTTACATTTCCAACACTTGTTATCATTCAACAATTTCATTCTGTGTAATCTCACAGGGGTATGGTAATATCTGTGAATAATCTTGTACTGTGTGAACTTCACTCACGCCTCTTTTACATACTTCCCACAACCTGCCAGCATATCTAACCATTTCTCCTGTACTGTATTCGTTCTCAGATCCCTCTGCCACAACAGCTTCACATTAGTAGACTCCCCACTTAATGAAAAAATTGTTGGTTCATAAATAAAATATGTATATAAAATAGCAGGTGGTATCGTGATTGGCAACATCATCACTAAATAATTAAATTGAGGAGCTATTATCATTTTAATAATATTGATTTTCCCCCATACCATAAATTTAATCTTTTCCCACTTCTCCAGATTGGTTTTAATTTTTTGTAACAACAGATTAAAGTTTAACCAAGGAAGCTCTCCCAAATCTTGACTGAGTTTAACACTTAGATACTTGATGCCTGTAGGTACCCACTTAAATTTAAAATTTTCCACCATGTAATGGAGGCATAATGGAGTCAAAGGCATTGTAATTTTGTCCAGCACACCGCTGTGCTCAGCCAATTTGGCAATTTGGTAGACCAGCTGCGCCGAGATGGGTGTGACGGCGCACCAGGGGGAGGTGTCGACAGATTCAGCTTGGCGCAGTGACAATTTCGTGCCAAAAAAAATGGAAGGTGCACTGAAAGCTCGCCAGCTCCAACCTGGTCTATTCTCGGTGCAGGCGAGGCGCACCCCGGGCAGTGGTAATTTGGCTGACAGGCGCACAGTGCACATATGTCACCAAAACCTCAAAGATAGGTATCCAGAGTGTCAGGCACATTTCAATGCAATAAACAATCACAGCAACCACTATTTAATGTAACCGTCTGAACCAGCACACACATTTGTATCTATATTAATTGCCCTGTCACATCTGATCAAATCGGAGACGTTTGTCATCATGGAAACTCAACCTGACGGCAGCTGGACGAGTGACGCAAACTTACGAGTTCACATCTCTCAGCCAACCACAAACAGCCACATCATCCGATACGGCATATCTGGCTTCTCTCATCTCATGAAATTCAAAAGAAAAGAAAAAAGAGAGAGACGCTCGCTGAATAAATAACTCAGAGTCTTAAGGATTTACCCGTAATTGCCCATATTTCTCTGTTTTAATCTTTATTCTTAACGTGATCTAAAAAGATGGAGTACATTATTGCAAGGAGGATGAGGAGGAGATATCGGGGGAAATATTTCACTAAAGGTTCTGCTATTTGGTGATGACAGACCAGGAATGCAGGTGGATCACAAGCATGATGAATGGATTAACCTGCTGCTGTGTTTAAATGTAATTATCACTTAATTTTGTACTCCTATTTATGACACAGGAAGAGATTACATCTGTCCCGCAAGGTGGTCCACAGGGTGACACGCATCGTGTCCTCCGATGCACGGCCCGGGGGCCCCTGCGCTCTCCCAGTTGCTGCAAAAGTGACAGCGGCTCTGACCTTCTTCGCCACCGAGGTGAAATTGTCACTGCGCCTCGCCTGCGGCGCATTTAAAGGCGAGGAGAGGCGTTCATTTGATTGGTGAAGATTACGTTTGGCTGTGTTAAACCCACTTACACCTTCTCTCCTCCCTTTCTGCTACTTGTGCCAGTGGTAAGGACAGAGGCGTGGGTGCGCCTACCTGCGCCATGCATAAAACTTGCAAAATGCCCGGACACACCCCGTTGGCGCAGTGCAGGTGCGGCGCAGGGCAGGTGCGCCCCGCCAGCGCCTGGTCTACAAAATTAGAGCCCATTGTGTTGTTGGCCACCACATTCAACTCCCCTGATTCCTGTATTCTTTCTAATACTGACAGCTAAAGTTTCTAAAGAAATTATGAACAATAGAGGGCTTAAAGAGCACCCCTGACGGGTCCCTCTAGAAAGGCAGAAAAAGGGTGATATTACACTGTTGGTTATTACTGCTGCTTTTGGTTCCTTATATAATATCTTTACCCAGTGAAAAAAACAGGGACCAAACCCAAAATGTGACAGAGCAGAAAAGAGAAAGGCCCAATCTACCTTATCAAACGCCTTCTCTGCGTCTAGGGAGATGGCAGCTATAGGAACATTTTTGGATTGGGCGAGCCACATTAAATGTATTAACTTTCTCATGTTATCTGTGGAAGATCTATTCTTCATGAAGCCTGCTTGGTTTCCATGTATAATAATAGGTAAGACCTGTTGAAGACGCATAGCCAACACTTTGGTCAATATTTTACAGTCCACATTAAGCAAGCTGATTGGTCTAAAATGAGCTGGGTCTGTTATGTCTCTATCCTTCTTCAGAATAAGAGACAATAAGGCTTCATTAAATGTTGGTGCTATCTGACCTTTCGCAAAAGCCTCCTGGTACACCTTCACTAATACTGGGGCAGGAATGTCTATATATTCTTTATAATACTCTGCAGGAAATCCATCATTACCTGGTAATTTCCCAGTATTCATTAGTGATGCAGCTTTCCTAATTTCCCCTTCAGTTATAGGTGTCTCTAACTTCTTTGCTTGATCTATGTCGAGTTTAGGCATATCAAGATTCGAGAAAAACAATTTCTGTTCCCTTTGGTTATCATTACAAGATACTGTTGATGTATATAGTTTCTCATAATACTGTTGAAATGTCTTCTTTATGTCTGTTGCTGAGGTTACCAATTTATCCCCTTGTTTAATCGCTGAGATTATGCTTCAGGAGTCTTTTCTTTTCACTTGTCTGGCTAATATCTTCCCGTTTTTTCCCCACCTTCATAGAAATTAGTTTTTAATCTATATAAGGAATATTCTACTTTGTTATGATAGATTTCATGTAACTGAAACTTAAGCTTACAAAGTTCCTGATATTTAGATTCTGAAAATGTTTGTACCAAATCATTATTCCCTTTAATTTAATTTGACCTTCCAATTTCTTAATCTTATTTAGCCTTTCTTTTTTCTTCAGAGATGAATACACTATCTGTTTTCCTCTTATATAGGCTTTTGAGGCTTCCCAGACTGTTGCAATATTCTCTGTACTGCCCATATTTAGTTCAAAGAAAGACTTCAAATCTTCACCTACCAATGTCCTAAAGCCTTTATCTTGTAGTAAGGATGTATTCATTCTCCATCTAGTACTCTTACCCCTATCCGGTCCTGCAGTCATACATAATTCTAACGCTGCATGATCTGTAATAGCAATAGATCGTATATTGCAACTAATTACACTGTTAATTAAAGGACTTGCAATTAAAAAGATATCTATTCTGGAGTATGATCTATGGCAATGGGAAACAAACGTATATTCCCTATCTCGGGGATTAATAAGTCTTCAGACATCTACAAGTGCCATGTCCTCTTTTAACATGTGTATTGCTTCCCTGTCTTTAGTCATCAGTGGGCCCTTAAACCGACTTTTATCTAAAATAGGGTCCATCACTTGGTTGAAGTCTCCTGCCAGTATTATTTGCCCCTCCATTTCTCCTAGAACCTTATTCACCTCATGAAAAAAGTGTGGGTCCCCTTTATTTGGTGCATAAATGTTGCACAGTATCACCTGTAGACCCTCTATTATTGCCTGCACACATATCATTCGTCCCTCTGTGTCTTTAAGCTCTTTAAGCAACATAAAATGTATGTTTCTATTGACTAGAATCATTACCCCATTATGTGAACTTGAAAGTGAGCTATAAAAAAATATGCCTGACCCATCCTGCTTTAAAGTTTTCTGCCTCCCCCTCATTTAGGTGGGTTTCCTGTATGAAAGCTATGAATACAGGTGGATTGGGGCTCTCTTGGTGTTTGTTTTAACATTTGTTGTTAAGAGCATAGTCTAGTGGTCATCAGCATCAAATGTTTAAACCAGAGTGAAGGCAACAATTAACCTTGCACAGCAGCTGGATCTGTCTTATTCAGTGTCTGTAATCAGGCAGATCCATCTTGCCAAGTGCCAATCTTCAACCATGGTTCCCACTCTTTTCTAGAAATCAGTTCCCAGGACTTTTCCAGGATGTGCGCCCCCCCGCCACACACACACACACATACACACACACTGGAGTTTTCTTCTTTATGGTTGTTCTTACATTTTGTACATTTACCCAGATTGCTGTGTTTATAGCTCTTCCACTTCAGAGGTCTTATTTACAAGATGTGCAGTCTATGGCTGTAACAAATCTGTGAAATATCAGACATTCTCTGACATTCTTAGAAATTATGACAAATTTATCTTAGAATAGTGACATCCACAGATTCCAGTGTCACATAACCAACTTAAGTTACAGTATTTGTGTGGGTAATTCTCAGGTTAATCTAGCCTTCTAAAAAACAAGATTAAAGGTTGATGACCAATATCTCTAGTGAACTCCACTGTATCATTAAACTTAAAATTTATTTATTTCTAACTCACTGGCATGAACATTGTCCGCTAGCTATCATTTTAGTCTGGCTTTTATGTAGTGTCTTACTATTATAAATGTGTGGTTTATAGTTATTTTATCTTCATTTACTCTGCTTTTTTACACATATATTTTGTTGATTTGCTGTTTAAGAAGCCTAAATTTTATTTTGCCATTTTTCTATTTTTTCTTTTTGTTACCATTGCTTTGGGTTTTATATTTTATTCCTTAACTTATATTATTTTATCTACTCATATTTTATGGCTGACCACATTTCTTTATTAAATGAAAAACAAACAACACATAACCCTCAACAGTAAGGATATTTTCACTCCACTTCTGACATGATTTGGCGAGAGTTTGTTCAAAGTGTCTCACCTTCTGAGGTGCAGTAGCTCCGCCCATGACATCATCTGATTGGACTGTAATGAACTTGATTGACAGAGCGATTGTCCAATCACCTGCTGGATATGCTTCTGAAAGGTTCTGCCCTCCCAAAAATCTTTCTATGGGCTCTTCTCCAGGTCAACAAGTGAAATATTTTAAACGGTCCATCGGGTGTGACAGGTTAGGCAACAATATGGGCTGATAAGACAACACAGGGGTTAAAGGGCAGGATGCCCTCTGACACTATCATGAGTTATCAGACATCTACAGGTAATGCTGATCCCATGCAGACAGAGTTAAGTCATAAATCATAAACACACATCAGGGGTTTAACACCACATCACCATGGAGATGAAGGGACTGCACATGTATTTTTAGACCTTGGCGATAGGGCACATTAGTGAATAATATACAGATATATCTCACGTTTCAGAGCCCTGATTGCTTATCTGACTGGTGATGCTGTATATAATACAACTGTATGTCATTCTGGATCACCTGCTGCTCAGTCTGCTCTGTCCTCAGGACATCTGAACTCATACCCACACAGATTTAGAGTGAAACATGGGTGGTGGACACTCACAGCAAACCTATGACAGGGTTGCTGCTGGCTTGTATGACACTGCTCTACGAAACCCATGCCTCCTACCAAACGTCGGCGTAGATGAAACCCTTCAGAGGTATTCAAGTGTGGACTCCAACGCCCAGCTGCAGGACTTCTCTGATATGCACATCGATGCCGTGCCAGACTACATCACCGACATTGGAATGGCTTTAGCGGGATTAAAACTAGTCCCGAATGCTGTTGGGATTGGAGCGATGGTGATTTCAATGATCATCGAGCTCATCATCAAAGATCGCCCTGTGAATGATACTTCATATGACATGCTCCAACGTATTTTTGGGGAGGAGAAAGCCTCGGCTGTCCGGGACACCATGTCAGAGTATGTCGGGCGCCATCGCACCTTTATAAACAACGAAAATCGACTTGTAATTGAACTGCTGCGACTAGAAGCACAGCTGTACCACCATCTGACCAAACTGCGAAACTCCCTGCTGCATGATGGACAGATGAGCACTCGAGGCTTCAATATCTGGGTCAACGGAGCCTCCTTCCACGCTCAGATGTTGATCCACGGGGCTCGGCTGGGTGTTAAGAATGGTAAACATCCATCGGACTATACTGGTGCAATTTCACTTGCTCTTGAAATGTACTTGGAGGATCTGGATCGTTTGATGGAGAAATTCAAGGAGTTTGAGTCAGGAAATATTCGAATATACACGGAGGCACACTGTAATCGATTTTGCCGAAGGCTTTGTCGAATAAGCAATCGTGAGCAAAACTGTAATGTGATTTATCATGCAATAGGTAACGACGATCCCTGTGATAACAGTCTGAACTGGCGTTACAACAAACTTGTTTTCTCGAAACATGAACCCATTTCAAGCTTGAGGAGTCACTTTTTAAACATCAAGAACAACCTCAACACTCTGATCAGCCAACATGATTCATTCACTCCGCCGTCAGCAGCTGTGACTGGACAGATTATTTCAGGATACCTGCAGCTCCTTATAAAGGCTTAATGTTTGTTCTAGAAATGTAAGGCTCCATAAAGTCTTATGTTCACTCGTGATTTATATCCTATTCTAAAACTGAATTAATATTGGTCCCTTTAGACTGATGAGTACCCAAAAACATCCCAGACCTGATGATCTAAGATAACACTGACTTTTGTTCTAGGACCAATGAAGCCTGATATCCATAGAGATTCACTAAAACATTACTGGCTTTAGGTGTTGAAAAATGCAGTTTTGATCTGTACAACAACTCACTCGTCTGTTAGCTGCAAACCACCTGTTGATTTCATAGGGAACATTGAAAGCCACTGAATTTTTAGTTTTGTAGAAAATAAGGTATGTAATGTACAGGCAGAGCGGCATGGATTAACGATACAATAATAAAACATGGCACACCTAAACTTGTCTTAAGGCACTCGGGGCCCTCTGCAGCACCATCTGAGAACCACGGGCATAAATTATGGGCTTGAAATTCAAATCATTACCCTCTGAACTCAATGTCAGTAATATCTTATGAATCATCAACAAGTTAAATCTCAGTTATCTGACATGGACCTTACTTCAAGACTTAAAGGTTTAAGCACACAAAAGTCACAGCAGGTGAAAAAAATATTTCACTTTCACAAATCCACAACTTGAAAAAATGTCTAAAAGTCTTGAATTTGATTTCAGAAACTGAACAGGAACATGTTATTTCAACGTTTGCTTTAATTTTATTATTATTTGACTATCTACAGTAAAGCAGTGCATACTCTTGTTTCTGTGTAGAGTTTTTTTAATCAAGTCTCATGAAGTTACATTACTTTATTATTAATTTATATTAAAGCATTAAAGGTATTTTTTTGCTTATCAAACTGATTTACTTCATCTTTGGATCTGCGTGTTTAGTGTGTTTTTAGATATGATGGATGATTTATTTTTATATGAATGTGAACTAAATTTACTCCAGTTATTTATGTGGTGACTGTTATGGACTGAGGAGCTATTAAAATATTTATGTGACTGCTTAAATGAACAAATAATGATTTTGTTTATTAATTACTATGGTTATGTATGTTGTAAAAATGTTAGAAATAAAGGGCAGTTCTAAATGTATTTTAGTCCTCTTAAATATAAAAAATAGTAACAAGCAATGAAATCAGATAATTTGTAGTTTCTGTATATTCTGACCTTCATATTTAATCTGTGTTTGGCTGTGAGTCATAAGACTGTGACTTTCATTTGCTTTATGTTTTTGTGATTATGAAATTATGATGTTAAAGTGTGCAGGATTCTAAAAGACTTGCTGTAAATTATACTTATCTTGTCTTAAATGATGTTTTTTGGGAATTTTCAACACCAAGTTCAATAAACTTATGAAAAGTGAATAAAAAATTGTCTTCATATTTTCATTCAAAGATCAATCCAAATTTGAAGGACGGTACACATTCAGTGATGGATGATACCAAATCTTTAAAAATAGAAACAAAATCAACTCTTAAGCACATTTATTTCTGTGCTGGTACTGGTACCAACCAGCTCTCAAATGATTACATATTTTTGTCAAAACAATTTCCATTCAGTGACTTAAAGCACTGAAAGGAAACACTCTGGCTACAAACTAACCAGGTCTTTAACCCTAACACCTGAACAGGTCAATTTGTCCCCTTGATAGTGAACTTTCTCTGATAATTTTTGAGTGGATATGTTTTTCCTCATATTTGGCACGAGTGTGCATTTTTTCACCGATATTCAAGTTTCAAACACATTTTCTTTATCACACATTTCTTCACTGTAAATCATTTTTACACAAAGAGCCTTGAAGGCTTCTAAATGCTTTAAAAAGTGATTTGTGCAGAGCAGAAAAGACAGCGTCCAAAATCACAGTAAAATACAGGATTTGGTTGAAAAGGCTGTGCAGCTGCTTTTTCCTGGTGGGAAAAGTGCTGAGGGGGTCCTCACTGGTTTGACTTTGACTTCCAGCAGAGGTCATTGGAGGACAGTATCACAGCTGGGGAGCTATATAATACTGTCCACCTGCTGTGAAGACTCTTCTAACCTTTGACCCCAATGATCCATCTGATGTAAGATTATAACCATCTGAATTCACCCCTCCGTAACAGCAGTTACAGTTATCACTGGACATTATGGAGGAAGTTACTTATCAAGCTGTTTTATTTTCATGTAAATAGCTGAGCTTGATACTGTATTACTCTGCACGTGTTATCATCAGACCGTCATTGTTATTGTTGTTATTACAGCCATAATTCTTATCACAGGTGTTCTGTTATCAAGCTGCAGACAGGACAGAATTAAGGCTTGTAAACTAGATTGTTGAGTTGGCTCGTTCAAAGGTAAATACACTTTTCCTCATGTTTAGATAACAGCACCCACATGTGAAGCATGATGTCCCCTAACAGGTCTGACTCTTGGTAATATAATAGTTCATGGGTCTGATCGCCAACAGCAAGATTATTAGTTTTCTGTTTTTTTGAGGGCCTTAAAGTAAAAACTAAAAGTTTCACCTTTCAGTTCAAGACACATTTGCAGTTCTCTTCACTGTCCGGTTGTGTCCAAACAGCCAATCACATCAAGTAAGAGGCCGCCTTTCTACACTTTTTACTTCATGGACTTCCTCTTTTGTTCTGAAGACCCCATTCACTCTGGTGTTTTAAGCCAGGTATATGCATCCCTGGGACCTTTTGCTTTCTCTGTTCTCCTCACACTGCTGTACAAAATCATCAACAACAGGAACAACAGGGCTGTAACTGGACTCATTTTATTGCAACAGGCTAACAGCAGGATCATCAGCATGTTTCATAATGATCCTGTCGTCACATATTTGAATACAGAATGAACAGAAAGGTGAAAGTTGTTTTCAAATAAGAGAGAGCATCATAACATATGTGAGATTAGCTGCATGAAATGTTTAAAACGATGTCACAGGTGAGCTCACAGCTGAAGCTGCAGCAGCATCCTCTCCCTCCAAGCTGCTGAAGGTCACACAGAGGTCATGGGAGGAGCTCACACAAGATGTAAAAAAATGAAGAAATAATCATTTGATGACAATAAAAACACTTTTTTTTTCAGGTAGTGCTAAAACATGCAGAAATAGGGTTGGTACCGACCCATTTTAGCTTTTAAATGCATAAAAGAAGCACTTAATATTTGTATATTGCATCATGGCTTTTTGACTTTGTCAAGAACCTCTAAACAAAAAAAAAAAGAAAAAAGAAAAGAATAAAAACAATCAGTTATAAGTGCTCTGTTGAAATAGTGTCATCTGTGTTGTTAGGGTCAGTTTTGACCCAGTTATTAAAATAAGATTATAAAGCAGTAATGAGAGCCAAAACTCATGGCGCATCTGTGAAGATAAACACATAAATGTTCATAAATGTTCACAAATATTCATACTCATAAATTTCTCTTGCTAAAAATCACTGTTTTGCCTTTTTCTTTAAGTATATACTTGGATATATGGGTCGAAATTGACCCGACACACCATAGACGTTACTTATTAGAATGGAAAAATGTATATACATATACCTCTACAATATGTTCTAACACCTCCTCTAGTAACAGTGAGGTAAAAATAAAACTTCTTCTTTATTTGTACGATTCTCTTGATTTTCATTTTTCATTTTTTTATTGAAATTAAGGGGTATACAGACAAAGAAAGGCCAAAAGGCCAACACCTAAAGGTATTAAAACCAATATTTTCATGGATAATGAAGCCTGACAAGGGAACCAAGAGATAAGAAAAAAAACATTTCATGATAGATAATTGTTTTTAGTGTAATTTACAGCTGATTTAAGGCACCGGTCAAATACGGGCCTAGTGTGGAGCATGTATAGAGAAAGCTAACACAGTTCAAGGGTTAATGAAAGAAATAAAAGAGTTTTTCTTTCTTTGTCCTCTAAGTCTAGAGAGACACTGCTGAGGGGTGAAAGAGGCACATGCAGCTTGTTGCCAACTCCTGCTTTAGAGTCTGGACTACATGTTTGCTTTATGTTCTATTGGTCAATAAAAAGTCAAAATTCAGGAGATGATTGGTATCTGTGTCAGTGTGTGGAGAAAGTTTTAATGTGGTATTGATTTGAAAAAGTCTGATCTCACCCATCACTAGTCAATACGTGTTCTCCAAAGCAGTCTCATGCATTGCAGCATCAAACTTACTGAAATCTTCCTGTACGTTTCCCGAAAGTTACGTAAATTAGACCTGAGAGACAGAGAACAAATACAACACCAGGTCAGCCAACTCAAATAAAACCAAAAGGACAACACTGAAAAACAAACAGGGCTCAGACAGTGAGGTGTTGTCTGAGCGAGGTGCAGTTATAGACAAGAGCACTTGTTTGATTTGATGTTAAAATACAAACCACACCACATGAATGAGAGATTTCTGATCCTGTCGTCATCATAGGGTTTGTTATGGTGAGAGCATGCCTGCTGTACTCACAGAGAGCTCTGGTCATCACCAACGTTATGTCCTTTCCCCTGCACTATTTTCTTATTTCACAAATGAATTTAAGATTGAAGATCAAATCTGTATTTTAATTAAGCATGCTAAAGATATGGCTCTTTCTGGATCCTAGCAAAAATGATTTTCTAGGTAATGGGACTTATTTTTCCAAACAAAGGCCCTTCTGATGTGATGTTGCTCTAACCAGTTAGGAAAAAAAAAATCTAACCAAAACAAAAGAATTAATCATCTGTCAAGATTTTAAAACAGCCAGTTTCTGTCAAAAACACACACTGGGTACAAAAAGAAACTCAAATGCAGATTACATGAGTCAGAGAACAAATACGTGAGTCCATGAGGCACAAAAACAGGGTTTATTAAACAGTCCAGAGTTCGGTACACAAAAAGACAGGCAAAACCAGGCAGAGGTATCCAAAGAACACTAGGCAAAAAGGCAAGGCTGTGATAAAGAGGGCCGCGATAAAACCATGGCTATGAAAGAACTCTGGAGGTACAAACAATCTGCCAACAAGACAGGGGAAGAGACAAGGGTTAAATACATGAGGTGATTGGGAGTAATGAGACACAGCTGGGGAAGCACAATCAGGGATCAGCGGTGACAACGCCAGACAGGAAGTAAAACCTACAAAGACAAGGAGAGTCAGGTGAACTTTCAAAATAAAACAGAAAGCACAAGACAGAACATCAAACATGAGGGTAAAACGGGTAACTTAACTAAAGTAACAGGGCTGGATCATGACAGTTTCACTCGACAGGCAACTTGTTTTAAAATTAAAAATGTGAACAGTCCGTACCAGGGGTCACATTCATTTGCTTAGTGCTAAGTGCTGCATGGCCTGCAACAATGTATTGCATAAAAGAATGTTGAAAGCTTAGGTATTATTACATCCTGCTACTATGACTGACCGAAAGTGAACATAAAACTTACATAAAAGCCTGACTATGTCTGTTTGGTTACAAAAATCAAGGGTAGACAGACTGTTCAGTGATAACTGAGTTATAAACAACAGTCCTGTCTTCACTTGTGTACCAAGAAAAGGATATTCCACCTCCAAACAAAAGGATGTTGAATAAGTAATACAGAGCTGAATAAGAAAAAAAATGTCACTATAATCACACACATTCATGCTGACAGTGAGGAGAGAGAAGTGAAATATGTCCAAAGTCAGAGCTCAATACTGATGGGCACAGCAGTTCTTTTAGATGTACTGAATCACTACAATCAGTTCAATAAAAAGATTTGTTCAAAAGATTTGTTCACTGAATCACCGGATCATTCAGTGCTTGGTGGGAGGAGCCTGCGACTCCGACTTCCTTAACTGATACACGGCTGAACGGTTCAGGCTTAAGTTCAGTTCATTGACATACTCATGACTTTCTGTGGACGTGACTGACAGTTCAAACCCTAACCCTACCCTTGAAAATAACATGAAAATGAAACTTTATAATAATAATTTAATAACTATAGGAAATATCAAATAGCCTGTGAAGTAAAAGCTTAAAAGTTGTTTTGTTGTTGTTTTATTTTGTACTTCATTCAGGTTTTGCCATTCTTTGCTCTGCTAACCATGATGTGTTCTAGAAACTAAATCTGTTAAAACAAGGGCAGGTGTGTGTTTATGTTTATATGGCTTGACTCCTGTTTCAGTGTCTCCTGCAGTACAATGTTCAGTGAGTGATATGTTCACTAAACAGTCAGACCACAGTACATTCAGTGAGGGATTCACACTGAACATGCACCATGCCCTCGCGAATTTTCACAATGAGAGGATCAGCAGTCACGCATTTTCTCAAACTGCAGGTTTTATACATTTTACTTGTTACATGCTGTGTCCTACTGTACGTGAGTTGTTGTGGTGGCAATATAGCTGAATTAAAAAAAAAACTGGTTTGTTTCTTCCGAGGTACACTTGGACACAACACACTCAACATTAAAGGTATAAAGGTCAACACATCTCCTGCCTAGTACCTGCTACAGATGGTGAGTCTCATGTTTTAAGGTTGTTTACCTGGGAACTAAACAACGGTCGCCATGAAAGTGTATTCCCTCAGAGGAAAATAATTCAGAAGAGTGAAGTTCACTGAGTGATTCGTTCACTGACTGATTCAGGAAGAGAGTGAGGATCACTGAGTGATTCCTTCACTGACTGATTCAGGAGGAGAGTGATGATCACTAAGTGATTCAGGCGTCGGCAACGCGGTGCAGTCGGTGTGCACGGTCCCTCCCTCCCTGCAGCGGCTCGCTGGCTTCCTGCCCGGCGCTGCTGCGTGTTGCAGCAGCTGCACAGCTGGTAGCTCAACTGAACTGAGAAACGAACAAATGATTCGAGGAAGTGATTCGGTTCAGTACATTCACTTAAAAGATTAATTCTTTTGAATGAATCGTTCAAGAATGACACAACACTAGAGCTCAGTTAGGCAAGGTGGAGGCCTTGAGACAAGCAGGTAGAGGGGGCAGACAAAGTGTTCCCCCTCTACCGCAGCTTTGCGGGAGCACATTTATGAATGGTTGAGTTTTTCAATGAAACCTGTCCATAAAGTGATTGCAAGGTGTGTGTGTGTGTGTGTGTGGGTGTGTGTGGGTGTGGGTGTACGGGTGGGGGTGTGTGTGTGTGTGTGTATGAAGGATCCATGCTGTGCATAATTTATTGAGAGGCAGCTTGATGACGTGTTTATTCCATTGAAAGCAATTGTGAGATAGCAGGAAGGTAAGTTTGTTGCTCATCCATGTCTTTGTTCCATACACATGCACATCTAGTTTGGGGTTTGTTATCTTTGTTTTATTGGGCAAAATCTCTCCTGACTTTTAGCTCAGTGGGATCAGACACCACCTAAGGTGCACAGAGTTGCTGGTTTAATTCCAACGCAGAAAACAGGGAGAAAGGGAGTAAGGGAGAGGCGAGGTGTGGGCAAGCACTTGGACCCATAGTGAGCTGTGTGAAGCCGCAGTGGCCACGTCACATCAACTTGGACTCAAGGTTGCTCTTAAATACAACCATCAGTACGCAGCAGTGTTTTCCCACAGGCACAGAGCACTTGGTTTTGTTTGCTTTTAAATACACTTCCATTTCACATATTACAATCACTTTTAGTGTGAAGCCATTCATGTCTGGATTACTTGAAACTGATTTTGAATTTTTTTTTTTTTCCTCATGATCACACACATTCATGCTGACAGCGAGGAGAGAGAGGTAAAATATATCCATAATCAGAGCTCAGTTAGCCAAGGTGGAGGCCTTGAGACAAGCAGGTAGGGGGGCAGATAAAGCTCCTGCAGCTTTGTGGGGCTTCATCATAGCCCCTACGAGTCTATTCCAGCTTCCCTTAACTGCTTGCTAGCCAATCGCAGGGCCAAAAAGGGAGATGGACAACCATTCACTCTCACACTCATACCTAAGAGTGATTTAGAGGCATCAGTTAACCTAATGAGCATGGATTTGATCTGTGTGGGGAAGCTGGAGTGCTTGGAGAGAAACCCACGCATGAATAGAACTCCACATAGAAAGGCCAGGTCAATCGAAACGGAAACCTTCCTGCTGTGAGAGAAGCGAACTCTCCGCTGCGCCACCATGCCGCCCTTTTTCCTGAACAGACAAAGCCAAAGACCCATCAGTAGACCAAATCAGTAGAGTTGCTGACATACAGAATACACATCTCCAGCTTTCAGCATTTGAAAATGAGAACATTAAAATAAAACAAGCGTAAAATGTTCCTTGAGGAGCTAGGAAGTTCCCTTGTCACACTGAGTGGAGGGAACAGGTGCAGCCTTGGTCAGACGGCTTCAGAGCCCTCCCAGCACTTTGTTAACGCCATCATCAAGACAAAGAGTGCAGAGTATCCTCTCAGCTAACCCTGCCTCAGCATCAGCCAGCTCAGCCTCAACCTTGCTGAGTCCACCCGACTCTAAAAGAAAGAAGAGTCAGGTCTGCCCGAGCAATAAGGACAGAGAGACAAACATATTCTGCAAGAAATATCCCTGCAAAGAACACACTAAGGGCCTGATCTACTTAAGGTTAGTGTGTATAAAAACATGTGCAAACTTGATACCACGCGCAAAGCTGATCTACTAACACCAAGGATTGCGTCTGTCAAATGAGCAAAATAGCACTCGCAGTCCATTTAGCGTGTTTGCCGTAATGAATATGCAGAATACATGCAGATGATGAGAATGTGCAAAAAAGGCACAGCGTTACGCACGGAGGGCTGCTGTCATTGTGGCAAGAAACAGGGGTCGCATTAATGGAATATTGTCCATCACTAACTGAATTTTTCGATGAAAAACAGAAAGATTTGGAGGCTGTCTGTCATCATGATGGACTGGACAAAGAGGGACAATTCAGTGCGCTGTCATACTCATGCAGACGCATGCGTACAGTAAACCCTTCCTATTTTGCACTCTTAATACATGGTGGAGGAGGTCATTTAACCTGTGTAAAAAAAAAAAAACATTAAAAATTAAAACTTTATATCCATAATCACTCTGTTTGTCACTCAGAGCTGGCTGCATCACAATCTCCTGTCAGTGTGTGGACAGTGTGATGCTGTCAGTGCATTAAAGGCGAGAGTACCCGCTCAGTAGTGTGTGCGTAACTGTAAGACTGCTCTTCACATGAGAGGTTATTGGTGATCAAGCTGTGTAACTATGTGAATGTTGTCACTTAGATTATGTTTAATTGCAATCAGAAAAGGAAAATTAAAAATGATGGATAGAAATATGGCTTGAGGGGAAAGAGATGATCTTGTCCATCAAAATGACGGACAGCAAAAAAAATGACTGCAAGTGTGTTTATTTGCCTCCAACTTCATGGCTTCAAACTTCATTTTTATTTTGCAGCCACTCTGCTCTCCCAAACTCTCCATGGTGACAGCCGGTATTACACGCAAAATCCTCCTTTAAAGAGGGCGGTCCACACCACTTTTGCGTCTGTTATAAATTGCGTACGCAGCAATAGTAGATCACCCACAACACGCATTCAACATTTGTGTAAAACAATCACAAACTGATTTAATATGGCACAATGACTTGGTTCAGAAAAGGGGGCAGAGAAGGGGGAATCCCCACAGTTTTATTAAGAAGTTCTTTCTGGAACAACTGGAACACAATTGTCTTAAAAATCATCACTCACTCACGAATGGCATAAAGTTTAATTTTTTATGCACAACAAAAGTGATTAGACAAAAACTATGTAATGCTGCCACAAATCTGCAAAAATAAAGAAAGAAAAGAAACAAGAAAAATAGTTGTTTCCCTGCTTAACATTCCCTGGAAAAGTATATCCGGGTCCAGTGACTCAGGTCAAAGCCATTGGCAGTATGAATGAAAGGGGACAAGATGAACTTGAGATGAATATCATAACAGTGACTGTGCCTTAGTGGCAGAATAGTTAAAAATAAAATGCAGGTGGCATGATGGCGCAGCAGGTAGTGCACGTGCCTCACAGCAGAAGGTCGCTATGATCCCCGGGTCGGCAGGGCCTTTCTGTGTGAAGTCCGCATGTTCTTCCAGTGCATTGGGCACTGCCGTAGGTATGAGTGTGAGCGTGACTGGTTGTCTGTCTCTCTATGTTGCCTTGCAATCGGCTGGCGACTGGTTCAGGCTGTACCCCGCCTCTCGCCCAATGACAGCTGGGATAGGCTCCAGTCCCCCCGCGACCCAGAAAGGGATAAGAGTTACAGAAAATGAACGAATAAATGAAAATGCAGATAAACTACCACACACTAGTGTCAGGCAATGAACAGAGTTTCAGTTAGTGATGAACAATGTTGGATTTTTACTGATATCCAATTGGCTGATATTTCCAACCTCATTTTCACTGATGTCAATATTAATACAGATCATTTTAGTCTGGAGCGCAAAGCCTCCACTTAACTAGATCTGACCTGTCACTTACAATATGTGGTGACAGTCTATTTACATTAGAAAAGGATGTGAAGCACAAAAAACAACATTTTAGTCTTAAATAAAAAGTTGATTTGATTTCAAAACATGGGACATTACAGTGATGATGAAGAAAACCATTGTGGTGCATCTGTACATTCTGCCAATATATGGGCTATATATGGCCAGATTTTATGGTGAATATATCAGCTTTCAGCTTCTGTAAAAATGCTCAAATCTACCAATATGGATTATCAGCTTTTTAGATAAATAGGACCAAAGGCTCCAAGTGAAATGCGCTCCTAGAGCTTCAGTTCACGCTGGAACAACACTGAACCCTCTCTTCCCCAGTTCAGTTCTGACACGAGGAACAGAGAGGAGGAGAGTGACAAAGGAGCATAAGGCATAGCGGCTTTTAGTTTTCTGAAGAAAAATACACAAGTAAGATGGAGCTAAGCCAAGAAGAGCCGTGTAAATCAGGGTCAGCCGGTACGTATTCCTACTGATTAACATCACGGTTAATCTTCAACAATTAAGCAAATATAATGTAGTTTGCTCATGATGGACTTTGGATAGCTGACAACATGTCAAATTTATCGACAGAAGTTTAGCAAAGATTATTTTAGTATTATGTTTTTGTTGGGCCTCACCTTCCTCTTCATCTGAAGGATTACATAAAATAAGTGGTTATCTGTTTTGTGTTTTTAACTTGACGATCAATTTCAATGTGTTTATTTTGGTTAATAAATTGTGATGTTTGTGGGAAGTGTCTGTTGAATGAATGAGCGTTTACGGTGTTTTTTTTGTTTTTGTTTTTTTTTTGTTTTTTTCAAATAGGGTGGCACAACTCCAAAAGGGGCATGGTTTGTCTGAGTGGGAGTAAGATGAATGTATTTACCAAAGAAATCAATGTGGTTTGTCTAATGACAAGCCTCTGATGGTTTTCTCTGCTTCATTTGTTTAAAATGGACATTTCATTTTGTTAAAATTTCATAGAAATAAGTATTAAGTTGCAAAACTGTTTATGTATGGATAGGATAGGCATCCAGGGAGAGCATTCCCTCTCCACCACTGACAGCTGGGACTGGCTTCAGCCTCACTGACCCTGCATGGGATAAATGTTACAGTGAGAGTTTGCTAGAGGTTTGTTTAAAGGCACAGATGACCAGAAGTGTCAAGTAACAAAGTACAAATGCTTTGTTACCTTTGGGTATCTGTACTTTACTGAAGTAATTATTTTTCAGCAGACTTTTTACTTCTAATCCTTACATTTTCACACAATTACCTGTACTTTCTACTCCTTACATTTTAAAAATAGCCTCGTTACTCCTATTTTATTTCGGGGGACTTTAGCCCTGATGTACACACACACACAGACACATGCGCACACACAGGTGAGCACACACTCACCAGCGGAGGCCTGTTTGTGTGGTTTTGTCTCACGCTCTGTTATAAAACGTCTGTATGAACCATCAAAAAACACAGTAGTCCGCTTTACTTCAGACTTTTCTGGGCGTGTCTCTCTCCCTGTGGTTACTCAGGGGTTGCGCTGTTAGCATGCTGCATTCAGGGGGGCTCAGAAACAGGAGATGCTGGAACAACTAAGCTGGACAGACTGTTACAAGCAGCACCGCCCTACACGGCGTCTGTCAGTTACGTCATTTTGCAGTGCAGCCAATGCACACGTGAACATTTGATCTAAATCCCAGTTGCTCAGCCTGTTTGGGCGCGCTCCTCAGTGTGCCGGTGAGCGTAAAGATGCAGACAGACGTGCATCGCAGGGACAGTGAGGGATCATAAGTCACTGTGTGTGATTTTATAATTCAAACGGTGTCTTGGTAGCTCATGTGCACTGTTTAAGTGAACACAAAGACTTAAAATATGACGAGTCAGCCTTTTGATGATTCAAAACTTAACATTCTTCATCAGTCCAGCTCTTGTTTTCACTCACTCACTGTTTTCTAAATGATAAATTCATCCTGAGGTGTCCTCCATCACTTATTCTCCATGATATAAGAACAATATTTGAAGGATCAAGCTTCAAATACAGTCTACTAGTGCATCAGTTCTCAACCTGTGGGTGGAGGCCCATAAGTGGGTCTCAGAGCTGTTTTCAGTGGATGGAGTATAAATCAGGTAAAAATGTGGCAAAAATGTCTTTAGCGTATGGAGGCCCTGAGAGGACAAATATCCATCAGAGTATGTCAGAGTGTACCCACTACAATAAACCAGACTACACCACTGGAAGGTGGGTCTGTATGTTGTTGAAATAAAAAAGAAAAACCTTGTGGCATAAACACCCCAGCTGCTAGCCTGCAATCATGAGACAGAAGAGAGTATAATTCTGTACAGATGTGGACTGGAGATCAAATTTCCCTACTGCCCCGATTATCATTTTATAATGTCTAGTTAACTGCATATACATTCATCTCTGTTGAAAAAAGAGTGGTTAATAATTGACCAGTTGGTGATCGTATGTTGGGCCAGGTTTATAGCAGGCTTTCCATCGATCTGATCGGCTATAGTGGATCAACTTACTAGCAAATATTCTGATATTCAAATATTCTGCTTAGGGCCCCTATTTGGCCAGGGGTGGCCCTGGTTACAAGTTCAAACAGTTGTTCAGTTGCTATAATGACTGCTGTCATTTAAATAAACACATTAACATTATGATTCCTTTAATTATCTGTGGCGGTGTCTGACTCCCGATCAACCCAGAGGAAACACTGATCTGTGACTTAACATTGCACAACTAAGTTACAAATATTGCATATAGCAATAATATAAGCTCAGATAACATTTTTGGAAGGTGGGGTAGTGCACTAAAGACCCCTGTGGCTTTTGTCTTTAACCGCATTTTTGTGCCCTTACATTACTTTTACTTTTATACTTTAAGTGGTTTTGAAACCAGAACTTTTATGCTTCTACTTGAGTAAAAAGCTTGAGTTGATAGTTCAACTTTTGCAAAAGTCTTTTTAAACCCTAGTATCTATACTTCTCTTTGAGTAATAAATAAGAATACTTTTGACACCTCTGCGACAGAATCGGCTTCTGCTCTGTATGTATCATTGAGGATTTTGCAGCAGGGGTCAGCTTTTGACAGCCCATGGGTCAAATCCTGCCTGCATATTAATCTAGGCGGGGACTTTTAGTAACTTACTTGTCTGAGCAACACCATGGCTATCAGTTACTGACAACACACTTCTCCATTCATTTCAATGGGAGTTCCTTTGTCGTTGTTGGTCGTGGCATTGCCATGGTAATGCTTGTTTGCCATAAATCATAGCATACGATTTCCCGCTGAGATGTACTGTGAAATAACTTTTTATGACACTTTAAGGACAGACACTCTGTACTCCAGTTGTCCCCCTTTCCATGACTGTTTCACCTCTAAAGGATCCATTGTCTGTAACACTCAAGTTGGGCCGGAAACAGGAAGAGCCAGAGACACAAGGCCATGTCTTTAAGACTTTTTATTCTGTGGAAGTACCCTAAAACAGGACTGCTTTGGTTAAAATCAGGATTCATTAGCCAAAGATCATCCATTAAACCAACGCTAAGTAGTTTATTCCACCCTAATATAATATTTCTAGAGTCATTGTGATGGCACATCACCTTACAACAGGTTGAATGACACCTCTGTCATGGTTTGAGGGGGTCTGTATCGTCTTCTCTGGCACTATGTAACTTTGGTGTGGATGGTAGGAACACTTCCACACTAAAAAACTACAAATTTTTACTGTGAACATAATTTAGTTTAAAGTAAATATGCACTTATTTTCCTAATGGAAATAGGGACCTCAGGCTCACACTCCTGCATAGTAGGTGGTGGTAATGCTAAATTTAGAGTTATCAGGATGGAAGCAGCGAAAAACCTGAAAAAAAGAAAAGTTTTATCAGAGGAGATGAAAAATAGAAAGCGGGAGAGTAACAAGCTAAATTCCCGGACAGGGATAAACATTAGCCCGGTGTGAGCTGAAAGACGAGGCAGGATGTCCGTCCGACGCTGATTTAGCCCTGCTACTATTGGACTTGTAAGTACATGATGATTTATTCGAAAGAAACATGATCAGACTGTACCTCATCAGTCCACATGGTTTATTTGTCTCTTGGGACGTCCTGTCGGCTCGCTTCTCCTCCCTCTGTATGTCAACAAATGCACGTTGGTGTGAGGCGCTCTGTTTTATGACCGTGCACTAACACTCAACGTCCATAGAGGCCCCTAGAGAGCTGGAAGCTGGAATCTTACTTAGTGCTGCTTTAAGTCAATAACAGGAGGAAGAACCAGAGCTACTAATCTCCTCAAACCAGTCTTGCAGTTTGACCTCTTGATTTGTTGCCTGAAGGCAAATGACAGCTCTGAGAACACTCTTTTGTTTTAATGCTTAAACTTGTCATGGACCAACAGCGCCCCCTTTGGAATAACTGCTGATGAGTAACGCCAATACATATTGTCTGTTTTTCTTTTATTTCATGTTTAGAATACGATCTTTATACTCCAGGCTTGTTAGTGTAACCTATGAAGATAAAGCATCCTATGCATTTAAGTTTACTTAATTATATTGCTTGTTTATTTGTGTTTTGAGACAATATAGCAGTTTTAATGTTTTTCGTACTATTTACCAAGCACATGCACATGGTATGAGATTGTCTTTCTTTTCCTGTTGTTTATATTAAGTTGTTATCAAAGTTTGACTTAAGTTTTGGCCAAATTAAGTTGATGCAAGTTGATAAAGAAACCAACACTGTGACATGATATGCCCCTTTAATTAGTTAAACAAGAAGCAACAAAACACTTCCACGTAGTCTTCAGAGCTCTCTTAAGTCCAGTTCTCTTGTTTTGCAGTTCTCTCACTTTTTCAGTCTTGTCTCTACGTCTGTCCTCCTTTGTTCTTACTCAGATCTACTCATCCGTTTGTCTTTGTGTCGCATCTAAGTTTTTGTAATGTGCCACTGAGTTTTCTTCATAAGCCAGCAAGCTGTAAAACTCTTAAGACTTTGTCTCACAGCAAATCACCAATTTTTGTTTATTTACTACAGAGGTGACATTGTTTGGCCAATGAGTTACTTTTGAGTTAAATAAGAGAATTGTCCTTTTTCTGTTAATCAAGACGTCCAAGCTCCACTTTCATCCGAACAACAACTGAACCTGCAGAAGTCCAGCCTAAGACGTCACATGTCCCGTCAAACTACGGGACCATCACACGTCGGAACACCTCTGGATCCACAGCACTTAGCTGAGTTCAGGTCCATCCACCCCTTTGAATCCACGCTGGACTAAAGGCCCGTCAAGCCGGTAGTTCCTGGACCAGAGAGGACCTGACTCGAACTCTGTCACTGTAGGACTCTGTGGTTCTGAACGTTGCTTCCAGACAGGTTTTGGTTTATTCTCAATTGATTAACTTCCCCAGATTTGACCTTCCTAAACTAGTTTAATTTGTTCGGTTAGTCTTCAAATAACAACTCACTTCACTTAAATATATCTTTCCAGTGTTCTTTCATTTGTCCAAGCATCACTGATTACTATGACTCATTTATTCCTTCTTAAGGTTTTTGTCCTACACATTTTTAATAAAACCTTAAATTTAAAGTTCTGTCTGGTTCTGTACGGAAGATTTGATATCCCTGTAAAGAGGACTTTCACTAAGATTCATGAGGTTGATTCAGTTTTAAAGATTTAACTTCAACAACCATAAAAACTAATATTTATTAATTGATCTATCAGAGATCACATGAGAATATTTCCAAGAAAGATGGTGGTGCCCCAAATCAAAATTAACGAGTGCCTAATTAGTTATTATATGAATGTTAATTTCTTTAAGTAATATCCAGTAATATCTGAACAAATTATCGCAGCAGGCGCTACCAGCAATGTGCTTTTAACAGTTTTTCCTTGTGGCATGACCAACCTTCCCTAAAAATGTCTTTAAATTTGTTGAGAACCCACTGAGTTATTAGTGGAAAAGTGAAAAACTGCTCTACGTTAAAAAGTCCTCAACAACACTCCTGGCACAGCATCGGGACTCAGATCACCACTAAAATGTTAGCACTTCTTTCTTATGCCATGACCAACATTACCTGAAACTGTCATCAGAATTTGTTCATAACTTTCAAGTTATTCCACTAACAGACCGAAAGACAGACAGACAAATGCTGGCAAAAATATAGCCTCCTACCACCAAAAAATAAAAAAATGATAAGATAAAATACAGATTTTTAGTGTCATGAACAACAATGCATTTCTTGAAGCTAAACTGCTGTATTTACTTGCATCCCATTATTAGTAATTTCCATTAAAACTGCAAGCGGTGTTGGTTGGGTCGTCGCTCTGAAACACGGCCCTTATGCCAGTTTGACCTCCATTTTGAGGGTTTCATCTCTTTTGACCCATTGACCTGCTCAGAGTTAAACTGATGTGTGTTACTGCAGCTCTGAAAAGATTCATCTTGTCATGCAGATAGACATCCCCTTTTTTGAGATTGTGTTGCCTCAAAATACTTTTGGCTACAGACTTTTTTCAAAGCTTTAAAGAATCAAAAGACATGGACCTACAAATCTGTATCTAATTATGTGTTCCTTGTGATATCTGAGTGATTTCCATGTTATTATCAACTGGATCTCCTGATAGAATTCCCACACAATGCCAAAATAAACCAAAAACAAAGGGACCACAAGAATGAGAAGAGATTTGACTGTCCTTGTATTTTGAGTAATAAAACAAAGGTTGGGGTCATATTTGAATCATTCTCAACCAGTGCCCTGTTTTTGTGCTGTGTTATCTTTGTAGGTTCAATGTAATTCAGGTCATCAAACTGGGTCTCCTGCACATGTCATCTTTTGAGAGGTTGTTTGTGGTAATGATTGATCAATGGAAGACACTATTTGAAGCTGAATAAATACAGGCGCTATGGACAAACTGCACAGAAGACTACTCTGAGAATGGAGATGACAGTGTGTTTCCTGCTGTTGCTGCTCCTCTGCTCTCCCTCCACGGCTCAGCTTCAGAGCCAGACTGACAATGACATTACTGCTCTTGGAGAGCAAACTGAGATCCAGGGAACAGAACCAACGTATTTTTCAAACCAGGAACAGAGGAGCCTACAAGAGCTCCTTGCTGTGCTCAGAGGGCTGAACGCCTCTCTGGCTGAACAGAGGGTGGAGATGAGACACTTACAGAGAGAGAATGAAGGTACAGTGGAGTCATGCTACACCTGCTGACATGCAGCTCACATGAAAAGTTACTTCATCCACTGCTGAGTTTATGTTGTATTTCAAAGGAGTGGGAATCTTCTTTTCTCAGTTGTGGTTGAGATATTTCATATCAGATTATGGTGATGTAAAGTAAAAACTGACACAAGATTGTTTCATTCTGTTTTGCAGCACAAGAAGCCAAACTGGAGTCACAGAGAGCAGAGGTGGAGAGGCAGAAACAAAAAAATGAAGGTACCCTTATTCTATCTGATTGATATGAATCAACATTTATTTTTCTTACCTGAAATGATTAAAGATATTAAAATCTTAAGTAAGTAATGTTTGGAAACCTAATAATATTTAAAAGAAGCTCCATTATCACATGGCATCATTTAACAGAGAGAATGAAGGTACAGTGGAGTCATGCTGCACCTGCAGACATGCAGCTCACATGAAAAGTTACTTCATCCACAGATGAGTTCATGTTGTATTTCACAGTAGTGGGAACCTCTTTTCTCGGTTGTTTTGAGATATTTCAGATAATGGTGATGTAAAATAAAAATTAACAAAAGATTGTTTTATTCTATTATTATTTTGCAGCACAAGAAGCCAAACTGAGGGAACTGGAGTCACAGAGAGCCGAGGTGGAGAAACTAAATCAAAAACTTGAAGGTATTTCATAAGCAACAACAGGAATATATTAATTTTGATTAAAGTGACATAATATACCTCCATAAGCTGAAAAAACATGGTGGTTCATTGTTATGATTTTTTAATGTGTTTAATTTTTATTTGAAAATGCTAAAAATGTAAGATACCGTTTATTTTTAATATAACACACCTCTTTAGAGACACTGATGATGTTTTTATTATTGTTATTAAATATATGTTTTCTCCAGCACAAGCAGCAGAGCTGGTCAAAGTGAAATCCAGGTCAGATGTTACAGAAAACCAAGTGGAAGCCCTGAGGAGAGATGGACAAGGTCAGACACAAATCTAAACCTGCAGTTTACATTTTGACTTTAGACTCTGAAAACTCTTCTGAAGGTGGAGAGCAACAGATATCAACACTTGTCAACACAGCTCTCTCTCTCTCTCTCTCTCTCTCTCTCTCTCTCTCTCTCTCTCTCTCTCTCTCTCTCTCTCTCTCTCTCTCTCTCTCAGTCAAAAAGGTGGCTTTCTCAGCCTCTCTGGTGGCCTCAGGCCGTGAGACTTTGGGACCGTTAAACACAAACACTAATCTGGTGTTCAAGCACGTTTTCTCAAACATTGGAAATGCCTACAGCCCAAACACAGGTACTTCTTACATTAACAGAAACAACCTTCAGACATTTGTTTTTGAGATGTTCAGTCTGGAGGAAAGAACTTCTTTTACACTCACTGTCCATTAAAATGTCCCCCAGGTGTCTTTACTGCACCAGTGAGAGGAGCCTACCACTTTGAGTTCTACATTGGAGCCCATGGTCATGCTTCATATTCTTCAGATGCAGTTCTGATGAAGAATGGAGAAATTGTAATTACTGCAGCTGAGAATCAGAATGATGGTTTTGGTAAATCAGCTAATGGTGCCACTCTGCTTCTAGAGGTCGGAGATGTTGTGCTTGTGCGTCTGTGGGCTAATACAAGAATATTTGACAATGAATATCACCATTCCACCTTCAGTGGTCACCTTCTTTTTACCATTTAAGATGGACACAGTCATCCATGTTTTCTAGCTACCTTAAAAAGGTCGCTCTTTCCAGTAATGTTAATCAAATATAATGTTATTTTCTCTTTACATTTTTCAGCATCATTCTCTTGATATACATGCCGTAACACAGGAAAGTCTGACTATCGTGTTGTATAAAAAAATTTTTTAAGTATGTTCCATAAATATAAAGTGTCTGATGTCGGAACAAACGTTTTTTTTTGATCACCGTCAAATAACGATACTTTCTAATCACAAATTAAAGTCTTATTTACAGTCTTTATTAGACAACAGATAAATGGGACCAAAATTTCTTAAAACCTTTTTGGCAGGGCTGGGGATTGTAATCTAAATCTAATCTCATGATTCTAAATTTTAAGTCAGATTTTTTTTCTTCCTCATAAATTTACTTCACTTTTATTTATTTGTCACCAATGGGACAATTAGCTGTGCAGCCGTAAAGCAGCATAAGTCCACCCTCATATTCTGTTCTCTGTAGGGCTTTTGCAAAACCTACACATTTTTAATTAACAAATTGAATACAATTGTTATCAAACAAGTAAGATGAGGCTCACATAGATACATACATTTATTGTGTCTTTTTATGGACATTTGACAAAATGAATTCATTGGTTCTCAAATGATGTTGTACGGTGTACCTTGAGGAAAGTTTGTGCCTTGGACATTTTCACAATCTTATGTTATTACTAAAACTATACAGCATCTAATGAATGACCTTTATTCAGCATCTTTAGGATGTTCCTTTAACACACTGCAGTCAGCTAAATAGACAGGTAAGAAAAGAGACAGAAAAAGACACTGCTCTGCTATGTGAAATCCTTAATATAACATCAGTGTTTGACCACATCAATCCTGCTATTAAGTCTTATCAGTGTGACAAAGAGTCATTTTATTGTAGTACTGGTGCTCAAATACTCCTCACACTTTGCAGGGGAAGCAGGTTCCAAGCACATCAGCATCATTCTTCAAATTAAATCAAAATGTCCCACCCTTTGACTGTCAGCTTGAGCAAAAATGGATAAAAACTCTGATTACTCTGATTGCCTTTAGTTAAAATATGAACCCAATGCTGAAGTTTGTGTTGAAATCATCAGAGTAAAAGTTTATTTCCTTATCAAATAAGGTCAGCTCAGAAAAAAATGGATGTTGGATGAAGAATTTAAACTTGTTGTCAACATGGTTTAAATAAAACAACAAATAAAAATCAGCTCTGGGAACAAAGCTTGAATTAATCATGTCTAAATATTTCCTGTATTATTCTGATGTTTGACAACTTTTATCAGGCATTCAGGGGTGAAAATCTCTCTTCATTGTTGGGGGACAATAAATTGTTCAAGTGGTATTGGGTGGTATTTGTCATTTACACCATATGACAAAGTTTCTTTTCTCACCATAAACACCGGTCTGATCACCACTACAGCAGCTTTACAAGAACTGAAAGCTCAATGCAAGTTCTAAAACTAGAAGAAATACTTCAATGAATAACCAAACTATATTAAACTATTCTTAAAAAATAATAGGCCAATATTTAATTTTCCTTCAGTAAATGAAAAATGTTTTGGCATGAATGTGTAGGCTAAAGTCCACAACACTATGACCTAAATATCCAGTATAAAAGCATCTGACTTGAAAATTAATGTAAGAAGTGGTGATTTTAATTTGAGGACAATAATGAGTAAAATTTAACAGTCAGAATGTCATTAGAAACTGGATCTGTTCAAGTGAACATCTAAGTCAAAGTTATACCTTCTTTCTTATTAAATCAATATATCTAGAATAGAACTTCAAACTCAAAGTAATAATAGCCTAGATTTTATAAATCTGGAAAACAATATCTCACTGGAGAAATCTACAACAGTGTAATATTCGTCATAAATGAGAGGATGAGGATGTCAGACTGTCACAGCCTGTATCATCAGGCAGAGCAGAGGCTGTTTGCAGCAGCAGTGAAAAACTCTGGACAATTCACAGATTCAATGCAAACCAGGATGAACAGCTGTGCTACATACAGTGCAAATTTGGTTTTAGCTTAACAATTAAAATCCTGTTAATTAGCTTAAATACTGTGCTGTGTTTATTTATAACATGCCGGCAGATTTCAGACAAAGGAGCTGAATTTTTTTGTTTCATGTTCTGTGTGCTTGTTGAACAAGTGAAGTGATAAAGAACTTATTAACTGTTAAATGTTTTAATGCGCTGACTTACGTTATCACGATCCTCAGCGGTCTGTCTGTGTGTCTGTCTGTGTGCATGTGTGAGCGGCAGGAGGGAGAAACAGTTGGACCAAACCACTGCGAGGATTGTGGGGAGGGGGGGTTGGAATCTTTCAATAGTTAAAATTGTCAAACAATGTGTTTTTTTAAGTAGCGTGACTTTTATTGTACCATCAATAAACATTACTATACTATTAGAAACCTTTTATTTGTGTTTACAAAGCAATTTGGGGGGGGGGGGGGGGGGCTTTATGGAAGGGGGGAACACGACCCCTGTGTCCCCTCCAGGATTTAAGCCTATGCAGGCATTAATGTAATGTAATGTTAATTATTTATACAGCCTTTTACAATAACCCTTTAGGTGAACCGAAGTGCTTTACAATAGAGAGTAAATAAAAAGTAATAAATAAAAAAAAATAAAAGCAATAAAATACAACAAAATAAAGTAAACATGTCACCACGCTACTGGGTATTAAAAGCCATCCTAAACAAATATGTTTTCAGTCTAGATTTGAAAAGGCCCAGGTCAGAAATAAGACGCATTTCGGCGGGAAGCTTGTTCCAGAGCCTGGGAGCAGCAACGGAAAAGGCTTAAGGCATTAGTAGATATAAAAAAATAACAAAACATTTTCATTGGCATGGATATAAATTTGCTTTCCCCTTGGTTTCCCTTTGGTTTTCCCTTGTTTGGAGCCACGTAGGTACGGCGAACAAGATGGCGGCTGTCTAAGGACTCTCCACTCCCCGACATGTAAAGTTGTAAATTATTTCAAAATAGGGGCTGGCATTTGATTAAGATCTATCTCTGTCCTGAAGATTCTAGTTTTTGTGTTGTTTTATTGAAAGGAAGCAACAGAAAATAGGTGAAATGTTGTTGTCGAAGTACTTTAAAAGTACTGGCCGCATGTCGACCCGGAAAAGCCCCCAGGGTGAAGAGGAAAACTCGGCAGGTGACCCACCTTCCTCCCTCGACAGTTTGTTCACAGAAATTGCTAAAATGAGCACAACAGGGTCACAACGGATGTCTCGACTATTAGGGAGACAACAACTGAGTTGAAAACAATGACGGCTATGCAGGAGAGATTGTCGGAAGCTGAGACACGTACCATGCGCCTAGAGGAAGCTACAGAGAAGTCTCTCACTGACGAGGATAAGAAAAGTAAGCTAATGGAGGCAATGTGGGTGCGCACTCAAGCTATGGAAAATCACAGCAAAAGGACCAACGTGAGGCTGGTAGGTCTGAAGGAGACATTTGGGACCAATGGGACATTGTTGAGACGTGTCCAAAAAATTTTAGAAGAGGGACTGGGGGCTGATGCTGCCGAGTTTGAAATTGAGCGAGTACATCGGCTGCTCGCACCTATACCAGACCCAGAACGACCGCCGAGACCGGTGCTCATCAGGTTCCTGAGACAGTCTGCGAGAGATAAAGTGATAAATGCGGCTGAAGAAATACAAGGCTTCGTATGGGAAGGATGTCGACTGTCGGTATACCCTGATGTGACGAAAGAGTTGGCGGAAAAGAGGAAATCCTTCACATCGGTAAAGCGCAAGCTTCAAGAGATGGAGGTGAAGTACACACGGGCCTACCCGGCCACACTGCAGGTTTAAGTGGCAGGGAAAAAACGTGAGTTTCACCACAGCAAAGGCGGCGGACAAATACATCAAAGACAACGACCGGGGTGAAGGCTAGAATATCCAACCAGGGAGGAGAGCTGATGAATGTTTGGATTCAAGAGCCATAGACTACATGTTATGAAGATTATGTTGGGGGGAGCTCCACTGCTGCCCCCGAGGGAACACAGGCGGGAGGAGCGGTAACCCAGATAAGACCAGACCAGATAAGTGTTTGTTTTTTTGTTTTGGACATTTAAAGCTGCACAGGATAGCTTCAGGACTGTCAGGCATTGTCTGGCTTGAATTTTTGTTTTGTTTAGTTATTCTTGGCAGTGTTCTTCTTCCAGTTTATGTGTTCATGTTTTGCAAAGTACAGGACTTCAAAGAATGATATAAGTAGGTGTGGACATCTTGAACATGCACAGTGTTGTAGACATGGTTATGGAGAAAAAACAGAACAATTATGACAAGGAGATGTATGAAGTATGTGTCTTGGAATATTAATGGAAGTGGGAATCCAGTCAAAAGGCGTAAAGTTCTATCATATTTGAAGACTAATAGGGCAGATAGTCTAACAGAGACGGCCCAGTGCGCTCTGATTGGTTCACAAGTCTACTATGTGGTTAGCTTAGTGCTGTTGTCAAAGGCTCTGCACTCATTCGATAGTCTCTGCTCTGCTCTTAGGTGTCCACTGTATGCTAATGGGTCTAAACTGATGACAAAACAATGGTAGGACTTCACTCTATTCAAGGAGGCTGGGGGAGCAAAGCATTTAAACAGCTAACGGTGCAGCACAGAGGGGGAGAAGGTGAAGTCCTGAAGCTGCAGACTGTTTGTCTTGTGAGTTAAAGTGAGTGGAGGAGACATGTTAAAGACACTAAGGGGCCATAAAAAAGTATATTTTGGGCTCTTTAACACTCTTACAATGACACTTCCTCCCCCAACTCCCTAATCCAAACCCAGTTCCTCTGAAGTTGGGACTTTGTATAAAAACAAAAAAAAAAAAAAAAAGAATTATTTTCAATCCTTTTTAGCCAATATTCATTTGAATACACTACAGGGACAAAACCTGTTCAAGCTGATGAACTATTTTTTTTCCCCAAATATTCAATATATTGAATTTGATTTGTTTTTTTATTCCAAAAAAGCTGGGACAGGGGCAACAAAAGACTGGGAAAGTTGAGGAGTGCTCAACAATCACCTGTTTGGATCATTCAACAGGTGAACAGGTTATCTGGAAACATGTGAGTGTCATGATTTTGTGTAAAAAGAAGAATCCCTGAGAGGATCAGTCCTTCACAAGGAAGGATAGAGTGACTTCAACACTTTGTGAACAACTGCATGAGCAAATAATCCAAAATTTTACGATCATTTCTCAACATACAATTACAAGGAATTTAAGGATTTAAGGATTTCATCATCTACAGTCCATAACATCATCAAAAGATTCAGGAATATGCATAGCCGCGGGAACTTATTTTCAACAGGGGGTACTGAGATAAAAAAAGAAGGGGGTGGGGTCGAGGTTAGCCAGGATTGACGCTGACTGTGCACAGCCTATAAAACTACAGTAGAGTAAAACACTGTCAAATTACTAGAATGCAAAGTGAGTTGCTGCTAAGGGACAATACACCCCATACACATACACAGGCACAGACACAGGTGCCTGGCCTAACCCCCAAATTCCACATAACACTAAAGCGCTGCGCCCTGCAGCACCGTGATGAGCCCGCGGTCTTGGTGTCATATATAATGTTATATATTTCTGTACCGCCACGATTCACTTTTCTTTGTCCATGGAGTCGAGTCGTGTTGCCTGTAGGACCCTCTGACCAACAGCTGACCTAATGCTCGTGCCTCTGGTTGTGAAGTAATGACAAACTATTGAGGAAATTTATGTTCAGGAGTCTGTGCACTGTGTTTTCTTTTGAAAGTACTGGATACTCCACACCTTTGACTTCCTTTCTGGTGCTTCCTGAAAGACAGTGAATTTACAAGGTCTGGAAGCAGCTGCGCAGAAATAAGACCCGAAGCGAATCTCCAGGGCCGTCGCTGGCGCGCTGGAGTGCGGGCAGTGGAATTGCGCGTTATGTGGAATTTGTGGGTAACGTTATGAGTGTGTGCGGGCGCACACACACACACACACACACACACAAGTGCCAGGCTTAAGGTTATGAGATCTGCTCCTCTATTTTGAGTGCTCTTGTGCTGACCGTGGTGCTGACACAACAATACATTAAAATCACCAAACAAATGCAGACTGCTCAGCGGCAGCATAAAAAAACACATGATGAACATGTGCAGGCCTAACAGGATTAATGATGGCATGACATGATATAGGCTAAGCAAAACTGGTATTTCAATACAATACAGCAGTTGATAAATCATGTCTATTGACTGCACGGTGGCAACATCATAGTTAACCAGTGTTCTTACCTTGTGCTGCAGTCATAACACTACACTGAACTTTGTGTAAATGTCAAATTCATAGGTGCAAATGGAAAAACATAAACTCCTCATTTCCTCTCTTTATTCTTTACTTACTAAGCATAACTACAAAGTCCAGAAAACCTCTGTTGTTCTACATCTAAATCCTTGCTTTGTTAAAACTCTCTCACTTTGCCTTTAGTGTTATTCTGTTTGGTTGTTAACTTACCCTTTGCTCTTCCAGTTTTCTATTTTCCACTACATGTTACTTGAGCACTTGTTTGACTTTACATGTTTACATTTAGGATTTTGCCATATCATTCAACCATTGATTGAATGAACCTTTAATTATTTGACCCTTATCTTGTCTCCACAGCTTCCCAACCCCCATGTTGAGAATGTTCCTAGCCTCCAGAACATTATCAGAACATTAGTGTACCTTTTTTCATTAATTCCCCTAAGCTTTTGAGGTCTGATTTACAAAGTTCCACCTGTCAGCCAATCTTAAAGGTATAAAATCTTTCTTTATTGTTTAAACGGTATTTAATTGGGTAAACATCGCTACTGACTTGATCTGGCCTGAAATGTTAAAACTGAAGACTCTGGACTTAACTCGATTTGCCTGCTTTTACTTGAAGATTCGACTTGACTTCCCTGTCTCCAGACTGGACTTGACCCGAGACTTGAGACCAAGGACTTGTGACTATCTTGAGACTTGCAAAACAATCACTGATAAACAGTCTTCAAAATGATCAACCATGTTATGAATGAAGTTGTCTCAAAGTGGTATTACTACAGTTTGCCTGAACTGTGTATTTAATAGGACTGTGATATTGACTGAAGTATAGGCAATGCTTCCACTATTGAAATAGTTATGATTGCATCTTCAGGCATCTCTGATTATGTAATTATGACAAGTTAAGTCAAAAGTTTGCCTTTAAATAAAACCAGTTACTTTAATTTAATATTTGTATATTGTTGTCCTTTTTAAACTACAGAAGAAAGAACCACAACTCTGTTGATAAAGTAACTTTTACTCTGAGTACATTTTAAACAAACTACTTTTTACTTTTACTTGAGTACATTTTAGACCAGTACATTTACTTGTACTTAAGTAAGTTTTCATCCAAGTAGTGGTACTTTTACTTGAATATATTTCTGTACTCTTTTCACCTCTGGACACAAATGTATTTATCTTTGTAAGCCATGTCTTATTATTTTATAACAAATATCATCAATTTCTTAAAATTCAAATGTGTAGGTTTTGCAAAAGTCCTACAGAAGACAGAGTGTGAGGGTTGACTTAAATTTATGAGGAAAAACACAAACTCTGACCTAAAATTCAGAATCTGGAGATAAAATTTAGATTACAATCTCCGGCCCTGCTAAAAAAGGTATTAAAATGTGCTTCCATTGCTGTTTGTCGATAAAGACTGTAAATAAGACTTTAATTTCTTTATTTGATGGTGCCCTGAGCCATCAAAGCAACATCGGTTGGGACCCCAAAGCTCCTGAAAACTGGTGAATTTTTTTTCTTCAAAAAAAAAAAAATAATGCTATTGAGGGTTAATTTGTGATTTTAAAAATCTTTATTTGACTGCTGACAAAAGAACTCTGTTGTTCTGGCATCAGACACAAAACATTTTGAACATACATACATTTCTATTTAGACAACACAATAGTGAGACTTTCCTGTGTTATGGCATGTAAATCAAGAGAATGATGCAGGAAGAAAGTAAAGAGAAAACAACATGATATTTGATTAAAATTACTGGAGCTACCTTTTTGAGGTAGCTAGAAAACATGGATGACTGTGTCCATCTTACATGGTAAAAAGAAGGTGACCACTGAAGGTGGAATGGTGATTTTCATTGTCAAATATTCTTGTATTAGCCCACAGACGCAGAAACACAACATCTCCAACCTCTAGAAGCAGAGTGGCACCATTAGCTGAGGAACCATAACCATTAGTCTGACGCTCCCATGCAAGAAATACATGTTGTCCATTCTTCACCAGAACTGCAGCTGAAGCAAAGGAAGCATGTCCATGTGCTCCAATGTAGAACTCAAAGTGGTAGGCTCCTCTCACTGGTGCAGTAAAGACACCTGAGGGACATTTTAATGGACAGTGAGTGTATAAGAAGTTCTTTCCTCCAGACTGAACATCTCAAAAACAAATGTCTGAAGGTTGTTTCTGTTAATGTAAGAAGTACCTGTGTTTGGGTTGTAGGCATTTCCAATGTTTGAGACAACGTGCCTGAACATCAGAGGAGTGTGTGTGTTAAACGGTCCCAAAGTCTGAGCGCCTGAGGCCAACAGAGAGGCTGAGAAAGCCACCTGTTTGACTGAGAGAGAGAGAGAGAGAGAGAGAGAGAGAGAGAGAGCTGTGTTGACAAGTGTTGGTATCTGTTGCTCTCCACCCTCAGAAGAGTTTTCAGAGTCTAAAGTGGAAATGTAAACTGCAGGTTTAGATTTGTGTCTGACCTTGTCCATCCCTCTTCAGGGCTTCCACTTGGTTTCTGTAACATTTGACCTGGATTTCGTTGTGACCAGCTCTGCTGCTTGTGCTGGAGAAAACATCATTGTGATATATTTAATAACAAAAAGTAAAACATCATCAATGTCTCTAAAGAGGTGAGCTCTGGACATTGAAACATCTATTATATTAAAACCATTAACATATTCACACCAAGTGATCATGACATGTTCCTTCCTTGAGAAAAATAAACTGAATCTTACATTTTTAGCATTTTCAAATAAAAATTGAACACATTAACATTAAATAAAATCATACAGATCATCTTTTTCCAGCTTATGGAGGCATACTGTGCCACTTTAATGAAAATTAATAGATTCCTGCAGTTGCCTATGAAATACCTTTAAGGTTTTGCTTTAGTTTCTCCACCTCCACCTTCTGCCTCTCCACCTCTGCTCTCTGTGACTCCAGTTTGGCTTCTTGTGCTGCAAAGCAGAGTGAAAAAAATCATGTGTCAGTTTTTACTTTACATCACCATCATCTGATATAAAAAATTATCTCAATCACAACTGAGAAAAGAAGATTCCCATGACTTTGAAATACAACATAAACTCAGCAGTGGATGAAGTAACTTTTCATGTGAGCTGCATGTCAGCAGGTGTAGCATGACTCCACTGTACCTTCACTCTGTCTCTGTTAAATAATGCCATGTGTTCATGGAGCTTTGTTAAGTATCATTAGGTTTTCAATGAAAAAACAACTTTGCAGAAAAGCTTAAACATTACTTACTAATGGTTTTAGTATTTTGAATCATTTCAGGAAACAAAAAAAAATGATTCATATCAATCAGATATAACAAGGGTACCTTCAATTTTTTGTTTCTGCCTCTCCACCTCCACCTTCTGCCTCTCCACCTCTGCTCTCTGTGACTCCAGTTTGGCTTCTTGTGCTGCAAAACAGAATAAAACAATCTTGTGTCAGTTTTTACTTTCAATCACCATTATCTGATATGAAATATCTCAACACAACTGAGAAAAGAAGATTCCCACTACTGTGAAATACAACATAAACTCATCAGTGGATGAAGTAACTTTTCATGTGAGCTGCATGTCAGCAGGTGTAGCATGACTCCACTGTACCTTGACTCTCTCTCTGTAACTGCTAATCTCCACCCTCTGTTCAGCCAGAGAGGCGCTCAGCTCTCTGAGGACAGCATGGAGGTCTTGTAGACTCCTCTGTTCCTGGTTTGAAGCATTAGTTGGTTCGTTTCTCTGGATCTCAGTTTGCTGTCCAAGAGCAGTAATGTCATCGTCAGTCTGGCTCTGAAGCTGAGCCGTGGAGGGAGAGCAGAGGAGCAGCAACAGCAGGAAACACACTGTCATCTCCATTCTCAAAGTAGTCTTCTGTGCAGTTTGTCTGTAGCTCCTGTGTTTATTCAGCCTTAAATAATGTCTTCATTGATCAATCATTACCACAAACAACCTCTTAAAGATGGCACGTGCAGGAGATCCAGTTTTATAACCTGAATTACATTGAACCTACAAAGATAACACAGCACAAAAACAGAGCACTGGTTGAGAATGATTCAAATATGACCCCAACCTTTGTTTTATTACTCAAAATACAAGGGCAGTCAAATCTCTTCTCATTCTTGTGGTCACCTTGTTGCGTTTGGTTTGTTTTGGCGTTGTGTTGGAATTCTATCAGGAGATCCAGTTGATAATAACATGGAAATCACACAGACAACACAAGGAAAACAGAAATAGTGGACTCAGTTATGTTCAATCTGAACATGTAGAGATGTACAGAGGGGAATGAGTTGACCTCTGTTTGCTCTGTCTGCAGAGGTCGTATCAGAAGGTAACAGAGAGGTGAAGAGATGACTTACTGTTGTAGGCTAACATGGAAGTTTGCATTGTGCCGTTCCCTTGACTAAAAGCCGATGGGATTTACCACAGTGTTCTCACATCTTTACTGATAATTAGGTTTTTGGTCAACAAAAATGAAGCTAAGCGAAAATCCAGGCAAGAAGACCTATATTCAGTCACCTTATTACAGTTTTTCCCCACTGGTTTGGCTCATTTCTTGAAACAGAAATTACATTCTCAAAATAACATGGACAAACCTCCAAACCACTCAGCAATTGTTCTCAACAGAACTGTATTTCTCATTCATTTCATCTAATTGTAAATGTCTAAGTACATGTCTCAATGCCTCAGTACAACTTTGCAAATGATTAAGTACACAGTTAGCACAGTTAGCCTACATTTAGCACAATTTCCAAGTGAATAGATCTTGTTGATCTAAACTGATTGTTGATTCTCAGTCTAATGATTTTTCTCTCCAAAACATGTCAGCATTATTTCATTGTATAAGTTATCACATTCCCAACAGTCAAAATTGGTCAAGAACATAAGAGTTCTTGTCTAAAGTTAGTTGTGAAACTCCAGCTTTATTTACAGCACTGTAGGCTACATATAATTTTCCATGTCTTTTGTTTATGTGTTTATATTACAGTATATTATGCTGTATACATTTTCTTTTCACTCTGATGTATGGAAGTTACTTTATGTGTATGGATACAGTTTTTTTTTTCCAACTGCTAAAACACTAAAATGACATGCATCGCACAATTATTTAAACCAGGGGTCTCAAACTTGCGGCCCGCGGGCCAATTGCGGCCCGCAGGACGATATTTTGCGGCCCCCTACTTGACATCAAACTTTTGTGTTAGTGCGGCCCCTGCATGTTTCTCAAACGCACATTTTTGCTGAGTCGTTGTGAATGCCATGCTTGCTGCATGCTTGACTTTTATATTCTTTTCATCACTTATGGCAGGGGTCTGCCACCTTTTCAATCAAAAAAGGCGTTTGCCATTCACGTTCTGAAGAACCCATTCCTGCAGGAGTAATTTCGTCTTATCGGACAGAAAGCTTCCCCGCCACTGACTACTTTTTCTGTCATACCGAGTTTTTATTGAACTCTGGCAGTTGGCAGTCTTACATGGAGAAGTTCTGCTCTCCTGTGACCATAAACAAACAGACACCTCACTGAGGGAACCACAGAGCCGAGGTGCACGTTGACATGAAAGAGAGGAAAAAGCGCTGACGCTGCGCAAAAATCAAACCTAAACAGACGATCTAGCTCATTTAAAGAACTAATTTGTGACGGTTTGGTTCCTTGTTTGTTCATCGGGAGGATGATTTATCATAATATTATCTAAATAGCTGTGGATTCACTGTAACAGCGTTTCTGTGTCCATCTAGGAGATGACAACCTGCGAGGAGAAGCCCAGCAGTAAGACCTCAATTTCTATGTGGATTAAATTAAATGTGTCAATACAAGTTTTTGAAATGGACAGCTACACTATATATTTACACATGTATTGATAACAAGACGTAAACCGCTCGTTAGTCTCTCCCGTCTGATCAGGACGACAGGGACACATCCAGCTGCGGAGTAAGCGCACATATTACGCCCCTCTGAGCTCCCAGAACATGAGAAAAGTTAAACATGGCTGTGATAAAACAGACAGAGACGGACGGGACTAACGGAGTTCAATATGATTGATAAACGAACCAGCAGACACGGCGGTGCTCTCCATTAGGGCACAGCCGTGCGTCCTGACGTGCACACACCTTCAGGTCTGTGTGGACAGGTCTGACTCTGTCCATAGCTAAAAAGATAAAAAGTGTTTCCCTCAAGTTTTTATGGAAGAAAAGAATCAAACACTAGTAATTCAAATTACTGTAGGCCCACTACTGATTTATTTATATTGAGACCGGGAGACCGGGGATGGTTGTAACACTAGAAGAGTTTTAACGCCACAGTTTTCTCCAATCAGGTGTAAGACAGGAGTCACATGATGATTTCATTTTTTCCTCCCTGATCACACACAGGAGTTGTCAGGGCTGGAGACTGTTGCATGTGGACTGTACAGAGAAAATAATGTTAAATAAGAAATGTACTACATTTGTTTAGTTCTAAGACTTATTGTGACTGAAACTGTTCTCTCTCAGGCAAATGTGATGCATTTTTCTCTTTCTAATTTCAGCAACTTTGCTTAAACAGCTCGCTAAACACTGGCTGATAGGGGTGGGCTGGGTTGTAAACAAAACAGAGGAAAATGTAGGCAGTTAAAATACATAAAATTTCAGCATAAAGGCTGGTGCTGTCTGGCAACTTTTTTGAAAAATGCTGGCAAGGAAAGAGTTAATAATAACGATTGGGAAGATTGGATCATTTTTTCTGTTTTTTTGTTGTTGTTTTTTTCCTTGGGACCCTTTTTTGCAGAATACTTTATGCGGCCCACCCTCACCCAGACTCTGGCTCCAGTGGCCCCCTGGTAATTTGAGTTTGAGACCCCTGATTTAAACTGACACAGAGAGAGCAAAACCTCTTCTCAATGCTCCAAAACCCTAAACACATTTTCTACTTTACACACATTTTGCAACTCAGAACGGCACTTTTTACTGTAAATGCACTAAACACAGTTCATAAGACACAACAACCTGCCTAAAGTCATGTTTGCCGTTTCAACACACTGCTGCCTAATTATTTTCCCTGCCTCTCTTTTGCTTTATATTTTTTCTGTACATTTTTTCTGCAGTTTTCTTTTTCAGTTTACTATTTTTTGCAAGCATATTTTGTTCACTCCAATGTAAATATATCTGTTGTGCCTATGTTGCACTGACCTGATAGGTCCAAAATAAAAAAAATAAATGTTTCAACAGCATGTGTGTGTATCTGCAAATGTTTCTAGGCATGTGAGCAATCTGAAGGATTTTCTACAATTTGAACTTTTTTAGTTTTTGACTAAGCATACTAAAGATGAGAGTGTTTTCCATTCTGCCCAACAGTGTGTAGCTGGTTAGACAAAAATCTGGTGATACGAATGAAGTGTGTGCTATATGGTGCAAAAGTTTGATGTTGATAATGCTTTATGAAGTTTCGGTTGCAGTGCTTCATTTTGCAGGACACAGAATTGTATTCCATTAGCCAGACAAAAAAAAGTACAGTAATTGTCAATGACGGACCGGGCTAAGACTGAGAGGTGGACATGAGGGATATTCTAATGGTCCTCTGCCATAGTGACAAAATATCTAAATATTTTGAACTGCAGTGCTTACACAATGCCAAAGGGATGATACATTTTGGGGCCACTGACTATTTATATGGGAAAGGAATTTAGTTTTGACACATGAGTGAACTGTTTTATAAGAGATATGAACCATCTTCACTCCCTCGCAGTCACTGATATCACACACACATGTGACCCTTAATAATTGATGGCTCCATCAGAAATATATTAAGACAAATAAAATATGATGCCTTTAATAACGGGTGATGTGCATTCGTCAAATCACTACTAAAATCAGCATTTAGAAAAAATGTTATATCATGAGCATGGGTAACATGTTGCTTTCACACCAGCACTTGGCCAAAAGTGTCGGTTAACATGAGCATCTGACTAAAAACGTTTGAAAAATCAGTATCCGTCTTGAACATGTTGGGTTAAACATAAGCTTTCAGCTCAAGGAGTTTGTTATACCTGCTTTGGGTCTCATGCTGAATTTATGATGAGACATTCAAACTTATCTGGTTTTAACAGGTCAACATTACTGACCTCAGTTTACTGCAGCTTTCAGTCTTCCTATCTCAAGTGTTTCCTTGATCATTGCAACTGTCTGAATTTATCATGTAAACTGTTTCCTAACATGCACACAGCACTCGTACTGAATACATTCAATATACCTCAGTATCTGCTGCCACGGCTATGTTCATACTTACAATCCATTTCATAGAAGTTCAAGGTCATAACAAGTCAAGTAAAGCTAAAATTTCCTGGTTAAATCAGAAACATGCCATCCTTAAGTTATCAGCTGAAACCGGACATGACCGACATTCAACTTACAACATGTGTTCAAATGAGAGGACTTCATCTTCTTCAGAAGGATGTGCAGTTCATCACAAACATTTGTTGGTGGGGAGGGGCTGGGGGGAAAATAAGTTTTTAAATTTTACTTTATTTGTTTTGTTTGTGTTGTAGACAAACACAATGTGAAGCTGTGCTGATGAGCGTTTAGTCTCACTCCCACCAACTCACCTTTACACATTTTACGACCCTTGCTGTACATCACTCCTGTAATCCTCACGGCACAGTAATCTGTCACTCACAGTGCATAACATATAGTGATGGGCACAGCAGTTCTTTAAGATGTACTGAATCACTAGAATCAGTTCAGTAAAAAGATTTGTTCATCGAATCACAGAATCATTCAGTGGTTGGCAGGAGCCTGCGACTCCGACTTCCTGAACTGATAGAAGGCTGAACGCTTCAGGCTTCAGTTCAGTTCATTGACAGACTCATGACTTTCTGTGGGTGTGACTGACAGTACAAATGAAAATTATGCCTTTAAAATCACAGACAGTGTTCTCATATGACAATGCAACTATAATAATAGTAGCTTCTACAGGTGATCCATGGTGTTGTGCTGAACCATCCAGGTTATTTTGTCAATAGCACCAAGAGTGTTGGAAATGTCCGGTTTGTTTCAAGAAATGAGTCAAACCAATGGAGAAAAACTGTAATATCCAAAGAAGAAACTTACTCCAGCTCATTCATTCTGGCTCTGAAACTCACAACAACATGGCCCACCATCATAAACACCAGGGTTTCTCAACCAGGGGACCGTGGACCCATATTGGTCCCTGGTGCACTATTTTATTTTACTTAAATGTAGCTGAGACCTTTATCTGCCTAAACCAGAGGGTAACAATTCCCTAATTACAGCTGTTTCATGATTGTAATTCACTTATTTAAGTTTGTATAATACAAGCTGAACATGATCTATATCCAAAATGAGTCCCCTACTGTTTCAGTGGACACCATTCATTTCTTAATTTTATTGTGAACCATCTGCAGGAAGGTGTTGTGGGAAAACTCATGAACTTGCAAGGTTCATGTTAGCACTTGAAATGAAGTGACTGTTACAAACAAAGAAGAAGATGATAAGCACAGTTACACAAAGAAGAAGAAGTAGAAGAAAATCATCACACATAAATCTCTTTATCATCACCAGCTAACCTTGCTGACATACATGTGACATCAGTATGATCTCAGCAAAAATACTCACGAGCAGCTAAGTGTTATCATGGGCCAAGTCATGTGTTCTGTAGGTAGGTAGGTACTTTATTAATCCCTCATGGGGAAATTTGAGTGTCACAGCAGCTTCAATAAAAGGACACACAATTAAAAATACACAAAATCACAAGATCACAAGACCGCACCTGCAGTAAAACAAGTAAGGCAGTAAAACAAGATAAACAAGGTAAAAACACAGTGCAAGGAGCATCAATAAAAGTACCATGAATAATGAAGTGCACAGTCAAAGTCCCCAATATAAATCATTGAACAACATTGACTTAATTCTTATCTGTAATAATTTTATCAGCTACAAGGTCAAATCAACCTTAACTTTGCCTTAACATTACTGGCAAATCGTCCATTACCAACTAAATCATGATCAGCTGAGCTCTTTTTGGGTATTTTCCTGTTATCTTATGTTCATGTTTTGTCTCAGTGGTTGTTAACAATGATACCAGCTAAACTTTTTCAGCTTCAGTTAAGCTTCTTTACTGTCCAAATAAACTGAATCATTGACATCTTGGCTGAACAGTGAATGTCTTGGCTAAGTTGGTGGATGTTTCATCAGCTGAACCGTTAATGTTGGCATCTTTGGCTCAGTTGATGTCATCTTTGGCTCAGTTGATGTCATCTTTGGCTCAGCTGATGTCATCTTTGTCTCAGTTGATGTCATCTTTGGCTCAGTTGATGTCATCTTTGGCTCAGTTGATGTCATCTTTGGCTCAGTTGATGTCATCTTTGGCTCAGTTGATGTCATCTTTGGCTCAGTTGATGTCATCTTTGGCTCAGTTGACATCACTCAAAATCATTTTGTTAGAAGGCAAGCTGTGTTTAAAATATAATGGAACAGGAAGGACAATGACAAGTTAATTAAGTTTGGACATAGGCATAAATCAGTCCATTTACTGAATAAATAAGATCATAAATAAAGTTACTCAGCTGATGTCTCTCTCCAGGCCGTCCACCTCACGCAGGAAGTGTATCATCAGAAAGAGCCCTCAATTACAGTTGCAGAGATCCTTTTAATTTGAATCACAAGCTGGTTTTTTGATTCTTGACCTCGTCTAGTTCTGACTCCCTGGTGACTGCATACTCATATCAGCAGTCAGCCACAAAGGCAGACATTCAGCTCAGACAGAACCGACCTTGAGAAAAGACACAGGTAGCAAAACACATCTCTAAATGTGGGCATGTGTTATTCTATCACTTGTGGATGTAAGCTTATTTTAGTTATGTAAGCTTGTTTTAATTAACCAGAGGATGTGTGTGGTGTGCCTCATCCTGGAACCATCCTGACTCTCTTGTAAGTGGGAGGATCTGGTTTCAACCAGCGTATGGTGATGCACTTCAGGGCCGCTGTGAATAAGATATTAAACAAGTACTTTTTGGCCCTCACATTCAGGCCAACGGGCGTGACAACAAGTATCACCACCAAGGGGTCTTGGGGAATATCTTTTTGGAAGACCTCTTTCAGTGTATCAAATACTTCTCTCCAGAACAAGCTTAGTTTAGGACATGACCAGAAAATATGGGTATGATCAGCCACATTGACTCCACAGTTCCTCCAACAGGAGCTGGGATGTGCCGGGCACATTTTGGATGTTATTTCAGGAGTTCTAAAAAATCTAGTAACAATTTTCCATTTAAACTCCCTCCACGTGTTTGAGTTTGTGACCAAGTGTGCTTCTGTACAGACCTCTTCCCAGTTGTCTTGCTATATAACCATGTTTGTTTCCACTTCTCATCTCTGCTTCACCTTCAGTGAGTTGTTTGTATTCACAGATAAAAATATGTTATACAATTTGCCAATTATTTTCTTATCACCCTCCTCTTTTTGTATAAGCATTAGAAATTCTTCTATAGGGTTTTATAAGTTTGTCCCACTCCTTTTGGATCTTCAAGAAGGTTCTGGGCTGTAGATGGGATGAGATCTTTCAAGTGCCCTCCAGAATATCAATCTGAGATCTATACAAAGAACTACAGTATAATATTTTGCATCATATATATATATATCTCCATATATTTACTGTAAAAACAATAGAGGAACTTCCCCTAGCTGTACAAAATGTCAATCTCATTCAGGTTCAAGGCTGCATTGTTCATGGGAGTGTGTAAAAAATAAAATCTTCTAGAACGTCTGCTCATGTGTAAGTGCAGCAATAGGACAGCAGGTGTCAGTAAGTCCATGTCTCTGTCTCCGTCTCCAAGGATAAACATGGATGTGATCCAGTCACAAGCAAGGACTTTATGACGTGAGAGGAAGGACACATCTTTTTCTGCACAAGAGGAGCCACTGGAACTACAGGGAGTGACCTATAATCTGGATTTGTGTACCTAACGAGACAGAGAATTGTCTTACCTTTGGAGTGGGCTATGGGCACAGGATTGATATTTTTATTTTTAATAAATCTCATCCTATAATATAAATTACAAGTGGAGTGCTTCCTCTCATCTCATTGTTAGTGTCACAGTTTGTCACTTTTTATGTGGACCAGTCTGGCAGTTTTATTGTTCACTTGTTATTTGTAATATCTGTTTCTCTGTCAATCTAGTTTAAAACAAAGTCAGTAAATAGGTATGTCAAAAATAAATCAGGCAAACTAATACATTGGAGAAACATAAAGACCAATAACTTCTTCCTGTCCTCTTTTAGATTTTCTTAGATTTTTGCGGTGATGAAACTTAATGCATCATATGTGCTGATCATTTGCTGCATAGTTACAATGACAACTTATGGTTTTAACAAGTTCCAAGGCTCACCCAAACTTGACTCAAGATAAACCATCGTGCCCCACCACAACATTTGAGAACCACTGGTCCACATGTGGCCCTAATACCACCTTAATGCAGCCCACCACTCAGTCTAAAATCCAAAAATAATCTTATGAAGAGAACTTGACAAAATCTGCCAAAAGAAAACAGCATTATTTCCAAGAAAATAAAGCTGTAGTTTCAATAACAGTCTCTGTGAACATCTCTTTTATGCATTTGTCAAAATCGAAATAAAATATAAGTAAATATGTTTTGTTATCTAGTAATTGCAGTTGCATCAAGAATTAGCAGAAACTGGGTTGAATTCTGTGTTTAGCTCAAAGGATTAAGTTTTGTTAATTACACTTGAATTACATACAAGGTATGGCTGTTAAAAATAAGACTGCTGCTGCAATACAACTTCTTTGAACACACACATTTAACAAATTGCTTAGCCATGTTTATAGTCTCAAATTTACTTATTTTATTTTGTCCTTTATAAGGAAGTTGATATAGCTAAAAGACTGCATGTTGCAAGTTGCATACTTAATATTTTACTGAATTTTTCATGCTCCAATCTATTTTAATGTATTTGTTGTAAATTCCACAGTATCAGAGCAACTGAAACAACTGAATTCCCCCTTGAGGATTAATAAAGTATTTCTGATCCTGAAACATTGTCAGTGTCTCTCTCCTTCAGTCTCCTCCTCTTCTGCATGAACACACTGCAGCATTCAGGTCTTCCACTGATCAGAGCTACCAGCTCATGTGAATTACTAACTAACGATCTATTAAACACAAACTCACTTAATAAATCAGAGGTGACTGCACTTTTGGTCAATGATAGTAGCAGGAAGTAGTAATAACTGTGCCGACCCCTCTCTGAATGACTTTTTGTGCAGCCCTGTTCCTGCTCCTGCTGTTACTGCTCCTCTCCCTCCCTCTGTGGGGGTGTGGTTTCCCTACCCTGAAGCTCCTGCTGAATCACTCCTGGCTCTCATCTCCACAATCAACTCACTCTTTATCAGCTCCTCACAGACTCCACTTGGCTGCCAGATGATTCCTGCGTGCACATGTGGTATTGTGGCCATCTCCAGTGTTTAATCTTTGAGATCATTGTTGTTTGGATCCTGCTTCTGCTTTTTGTGCTTCATGTTCATCTACTTACCAGTTTTTCTCCTCCTTTTTTGCAGTTTTCTCCACCAGCCCTCACCATTGCCACACTCCTTCTCCACTCTCGGCTGTAGTTGTTGGTCTCCTCAGTCTCTCTGCAGCCTTCATCCCCACTGGACTCCCCACACCCATGGATCCCCTTATTCCCACACTCCCCACCTTCCCCTGGTCCTGTCCCTCCAATAAAATCTGTGAATTGTTGCTCTCTGACTCACTCAGAAACATTTGACCCATTATCATGGATCCAACAAATCCAGAGTGTGTTAGGGAAGCACTTTCCACACACGGGATCCTTCTTGGACGTCACAATCACATGTTGACTGGAGTCATGGATTCCCTACAGGAATTAAGCAATCAGGTTAATCAGATACACACTCCCGTTTTGACCACTTCACTCCACGGATCTCTGGATCCACTTTGGTGAGTAATCCCTCTGCTTCTGCCCCTCAGTCTACCTCCTCCTTTACTGTCAGAGTGCCCTATGTTCCCACCCCTGAGCCTTACTCTGGGGATTTCATGTCATGTGGGTGTTTCATTTTAAATCGTACACTCGTGTTTAATCAACAGTCTTCTAGTTACCCCTCAGACAAAGCTAGAATCACTTACATCATTAACTTGTTATGAGGTAAGGCGGCTAAATGGGCTATGGCCCTCAAACAGGGCTTGCAATCGGTAGCCTCCCATTCCATTGATTTCTGCATTGTAGCCAATAAATGTGGCTGGGATGATCAGTCCCTGAAGGCTGTGTTTATTAAAGGGTTGTCTGAGCGGCTCAAGGACGAGTTGGCCTCTCGGGATGAACCCGCCTCTCTAGATGATCTCATCTCGCTGTGTATCAAGATCGACAACGGATTGAGAGAGAGAGATTGTGAGAGAGAGCGGGGGCGTCCCGTAGAGCAGCCTTCTCTCCTGAGCCGTCCAGAACCCCACAGCCTTCGCCCCTGACTCAGCTTGTTTCCTCTTCTCCGGCTCCCTCTGCTGCTTCGGTGGAGCCGATGCGGTAAAGGAGAGCTCGCCCCAGTCCAGAGGAGAGACAGCGATGCCATCTGGCTCTTTTGTGTGTTTGTTGTAAGGAGCAAGGTCACTTTGTCTCTTTCTGTCCGCAGACGGCAAAAGATCTGGCTCATCACTGACGGAGAGTGCAGTGGTGAGCCAGGTCGCGTCCTCCTCTAGCTCTCCCTTGTGTGTTATTATTCCCTCTACCATTTCCTGGGGTCACGAGTCATTCTCTACCCAGGTCTTTATCGATTTAGCAGCTGATGATAATTTCATCCATGAAGATTTGGTTGAAGAGCATCAGATCCCTCTAGAGGTCCTCCCTAACCCTAACAAGTCACTGCTCTAGATGGGCGACTCATCTCTCAGATCACTCACCGTACTATTCCCCTCACTCTGCTCATTTCCTGTAATCATCAGGAGACAATGTGGTCACGATTTGACATAAACTGCTCACTAAAGCTATTAGCATCTATGCCACTCCCTATATGTGCAGGCCTCCTCCTGCCGTGTCGTTGTAGCTTGTTCGTGTTCCTCCTCTTAAGTACTCTGATTGGGCCGTCCCGCTTTGCCTGATTACAGACATCGAATAAGGAGGATCCAGCTGCTGTGCAAGGTTAATTGTTGCCTTCACTCTGGTTTAAAAATTCAATATCAATGACCACTAGAGTATGTTCTTAACAAGTAATGTCCAACAAAATCACCTTGAGTACCCCAATCCACCTGTATTCTCAGTCTAACAGGAATGTTTCCTCATATGGGCCCACTGTGATTGGTTCACAAGTCTACTATGTGGTTAGCTTAGTGCTGTTATCAATGGCTCTGCATTCATCCGATTGTCTCTGCTCTGCTCTTAGGTGTCCACTGCATGCTAATGGGTCTAAACTGATGACAAAACAATGGTAGGACTTAACACTCTATTCAAGGGGGCTGGGGGAGTGAGGCATTTAAGCAGCTAACGGTGCAGCACAGAGGGGGGGAAGGTGAAGCCCTGAAACTGCAGACTTTTGTCTTCTGAATTAACATGAGTGGAGGAGACATGTTTAAGACACTAAGGGGCCATGAAAAAGTGTATTTTGGGCTCTTTTAGACTCTAAAACACTCCTTGTCCAAGGGTTAAAAGCTGACCCTTCCTCTCTAAACTACAAACCCACTTCCCATGAAGCTGGGACGTTGTATAAAAAATAAAAAACAGAATTATTTTCAAATACTTTTTAGCCAATATTCATTTGAACACACTACAGGGACAAGATCTTTAATCTTCAAGCTGATGAACTTTTTTTTTTGGTTAAATATTGAATTTATTGAATCTGATTTTTTTGTTCCAAAAAAGCTGGGACAGGGGCAACAAAAGACTGGGTTCACCTGTTTGGATCATTCAACAGGTGAACAGGTCATTTGGAAACATTTCAGTGTCAAGATTTGGTATAAAAAGAAGCATCCCTGAGAGGATCAGTCCTTCACAAGGAAGGACGTTACGATCGTTTCTCAATATACTATTGCAAGGAATTTAAGAATTTCATCATCTGCAGTCCATAATATCAACAAAAGATTCATGAATATGGCAGCAGTTGGAGGAATAAATGCTCAGAAATCTTTCCTTGCGCAGTGTTGACATACTAATATTAACACCATCCTCATTTGTTAAGAACATCAGTATTTCCCAGTGTCTTAAACTGAGAAGATGGTTATAGCATATTATCTGTGATAGCACCATCATTGAAACTGTGAGAGGATTGACAGAAGTTTCCTTTTTCTTTATCTTTTCTCAAAATTACAAGATCCTATTCTCATAATTATGAGATAAGGTGTCTGATTTTTTTATCCAGTGAATGCCATGTGTTTTCGTAAGTCCCAGTGTGAGTCAGAGCCTAAAAGGTAATGCCTCAGATGCCATCAGCTGTGATCTAGCTGTGTTAATGTCATATTCATAGGTGCTAATGGAAAAACATAAACTCCCCATTTCCTCTGTTTATTATTTACTTTAGTCAATACTAAGCTTAAAGGTCCAGAAAACTTCTGTTGTTCTACATCTACATCCTTGTTTTATTAAAAGTCTCTCACTTTGTCTTTAGTGTTATTCTGTTTGGTTGTTAACTTACCCTTTGTTCTTCTAGTTTTCTTTTTTCCTCTACATGTTACTTGAGCACTTGTTTGGCTTTACATGTTTATATTTAGGATTTTGCCATAACATTCAACCATTGATTGAATGAACCTTTAATTATTTGACCCCATTCTTGTCTTGTAAACTTCTTTGTGTTAATGAGGAATTGAATGAATGATGCTGATGTGCTTGTAACCTGCTTCCCCCTGCAAAAAGTGAGGAGTATTTGTGCACCAGTACCACAATAAAATGACTCTTTGTCACACTGACAAGGCTTAAAACCAGGATTGATGTGGTAAAACATTAATGTTATTTTAAGGATTCCAAAACAGCAGAACAGTGTCTGTTTTGATCTCTGTTCCAACCTGCCTATTGTGTTGATTGTGACACCCTTGAGTGTGTTTTCTGAACATCTTAAAGTTGCTGAATAAAGGTCATTCATTAGATACTGTATACTTTTAATAATAACATATGATTGTGAAAAAAAAACCAAATTCTGATTTAAAATTAAGAATCATGAGACTAGATTTAGATTACAGTCCCCAGCCCTGAAAAAAAGGTTTTAAGAAATTATGCTCCCATTTCTCCTTTGTCTAAATAAGACTTTAATTTGTGATTTTAAAAAACTTTATTTAATGGTGACAAAAAAATCTTTTGTTCTGGCATCAGACACTTTATATATTTTGAACATACTTAAATTTATTTTCAGACAACACGATAGTCAGACTTTCCTGTGTTATGGCATGTAAATCAAGAGAACAATGCAGGAAGAAAGTAAAGAAAAAACAACATGATATTTGATTAACATTACTGGCAAGAGCTCCTTTTTAAGGGAGCTAGAAAACGTGGATGACTGTGTCCATTTTACATGGTAAAAAGAAGGTGACCACTGAAGGTGGAATGGTGATTTTCATTGTCATATATTCTTGTATTAACCCACAGAAGCACAAACACAACATCTCCAACCTCTAGAAGCAGAGTGGCACCATTAGCTGATTTACCAAAACCATTAGTCTGATGCTCAGATGCAGCAAATACATGTTGTCCATTCTTCATCAGAACTGCAGCTGAAGCCTCTGTAGCATGTCCATATGCTCCAATGTAGAACTCAAAGTGGTAGGCTCCTCTCACTGGTGCAGTAAAGACACCTGAGGGACATTTTAATGGACAGTGAGTGTAAAAGAAGTTCTTTCCTCCAGACTGAACATCTCAAAAACAAATGTCTGAAGGTTGTTTCTGTTCATGTAAGAAGTACCTGTGTTTGGGTTGTAGGCATTTCCAATGTTTGAGACAACGTGCTTGAACACCAGAGGAGTGTGTGTGTTAAACGGTCCCAAAGTCTGACCGCCTGAGGCCAACAGAGAGGCTGAGAAAGCCACCTGTTTGACTGAGAGAGAGAGAGAGAGAGAGAGAGAGAGAGAGAGCTGTGTTGACAAGTGTTGGTATCTGTTGCTCTCCACCTTCAGAAGAGTTTTCAGAGTCTAAAGTCGAAATGTAAACTGCAGGTTTAGATTTGTGTCTGGCCTTCTCCATCTCTCCTCAGAGCTTCTACTTGGTTTCTGTAACATTTGACCTGGATTTCATTGTGACCAGCTCTGCTGCTTGTGCTGGAAAAAAAACATTATTTTGATATATTTAATGACAAAAAATAAAACATCATCAATGTCTCTAAAGAGGTGAGCTCTGGACATTAAAACATCTAGTATATTAAAAATAAACTGTATCTTACATTTCCAAATAAAAATTGAACAAGTCAAAAAAATCTAAAATGAACCACCATGTTTTTTCAGCTTATAGAGGTGTATTGTGTCACTTTAATCAAAATTAATATATTCCTACTGTTGCTTATGAAATACCTTTAAGGTTTTGCTTTGGTTTCTCCACCTCTGCTCTCTGTGACTCCAGTTCTCTCAGTTTTGCTTCTTGTGCTGCAAAACAGAATAAAACAACCTTATGTCAGATTTTACTTTACATCACCATTATCTGATATGAAATATCTCAAGCTCAACTGAGAAAAGAAGATTTCCACTACTCTGAAATACAACGTAAACTCATCTGTGGATGAAGTAACTTTTCATGAGAGCTGCATGTCAGCAGGTGTAGCATGACTCCACTGTACCTTGACTCTCTCTCTGTAACTGCTAATCTCCACCCTCTGTTCAGCCAGAGAGGCGCTCAGCTCTCTGAGGACAGCATGGAGGTCTTGTAGACTCCTCGGTTCCTGGTTCGAAGCATTAGTTGTTTCTCTTCTCTGGTTCTCAGTTTGCTCTCCACGAGCAGTAATGTCATTGTCAGTCTGGCTCTGAAGCTGAGCCGTGGAGGGAGAGCAGAGCAGCAGCAACAGCAGGAAACACACTGTCATCTCCATTCTCAAAGTAGTCTTCTGTGCAGTTTGTCTGTAGCTCCTGTGTTTATTCAGCCTTAAATAATGTCTTCATTGATCAATCATTACCAAAAACAACCTCTTAAAGATGGCACGTGCAGGAGATCCAGTTTGATGACCTAAATTACATTGAACCTACAAAGATAACACAGCACAATAACAGAGTACTGGTTGAGAATGATTCAAATATGACCTCAACCTTTGTTTGATTACACAAAATACAAGGGCAGTCAAATCAAATGTTTGGTTTATTTTGGCGTTGTGTGGGAATTCTATCAGGAGATCCGGTTGATAATAACATGGAAATCACACAGATAACACAAGGAAAACAGAAATAGTGGACTCATTAATGTTTCACTCTGAACAGGCAGAGATGTACAGAGGGGAATGAGTTGACCTCTGTTTGCTCTGTCTGCAGAGGTCGTATCAGAGGGTAACAGAGAGGTGAAGAGATGACTTACTGTTGTAGGCTAACATGGAAGTTTGCATTGTGCCGTTCCCTTGACTAAAAGACTATGAGATTGTAAAGACCACTTAGGTCCATACTGAGCCCTGTGCCACTCAGCAGGGTGAAACTTATCTGTTGCCATTTTTGTGTGAAAAAACTGGTCCATGTTGTTTGTTGTCCATGTTATTGTGTTTGGATTTATAACCTGTTTGCGTTAATCTCCATGGACACAGCAATATAATTGGGACAGGACGCGCGCGGGGGGGAGCGGTAGTGACGTCACACGCCGACTTGGACCATGCCAGTGCTGACATGGCCGTGGAGAAAACTTGGTGGACTATATTACGTCTTGGGATTATTATGTGTTTTCCATACGTTTGTGGATTTATACCCTCCGAGGAAGCTGCTAGGTACATGGATGATCTTCAGGTGGACCGAGTTGTCTAACGCGTGGTGCCGTGAGTACAAGCTGCAGCACCCTACAAACTCTAAAAACAGCGGCTCTCTGCTTGGATACAGCACTCTGTGAACAACCAACTTCGACTGTCTTTTGGACATCTGTCCAATTCAGCCGTCTTCCTATGATTGTGTAGCCTACTGACCCAGACTGAGAGACCATTTAAAGGCTCAGGAAACCTTTGCCGGTTTTTTGAGTTAATTATGTTATTGGGCTGTGACACCATGACTTTCCAAAATTGAAGTTTTTCACAATATTCTGATTTTCTGAGACACTGAATTTGGGTTTTCATGATCTGTAAGCCATAATCAACAAAATTGCATGAAATAAAGGCTTGAAATATTTCACTCTATGTGTAATGAATATATGTAATAGATGGATTTCACTTTCTGAATGAGAGACACACTGTTAAATTTTTGAGCGTAAAATCACAGTAAATTTCTGGCCAAATTTTGCATGACATTCAAAGTGAATCTTTACAGTAATTTACTGCTAAATATCCTCACAGTAACTTCTTTTAACTTCACAGCTGTAATGTTACAGGAATTATTCGTTAAATTACAACTTTATACTGTAGTTTTACAGCTGCAAGACCCAAGTAATTCCTGTGATATTACAGTATGCAATTGTGGAATTACAGCATCTAGTTCTTTATACATGACAACAATGGTCTGTACTTTTACACTTTAACTGTGAAAGTAATGCAATATTTGCGCCTGTAAATTTACAATAACATACTGTTAAATTGTTGAGCATAAAATCACAGTAAATTACTGGCCAATTTTTGCATTACTTTCACAGTTATCTTCACAGTTATTTACTGCTAAATATCCTCACAGTAAGTTCTGCTAACTTCGCACTTGTGAGTGAGCTGCTTGTTTGCCTGGAGGCAGTTTGCTTTTAATAATGGCTCTCAAAAAATGGCTCACTCACAAGTGTGAACTGGTTCTCATCTTCACTTAAAAGAGCAGTTCAAAAGACTCGACCTGTTGGATGCAAACATTGGTCAAAGTGGCTTTATTTAATTTTTTTATACAGGCTTTAGGACACAGATGGTTGCGTTTTTTTCAGTCCTGTTACCAAAACTCATGTTACATTTTAAAAGCATGTTTAGAAGCATGTCAACTAATTCCTTCATTTTTCCCTCAAGAAAGTGTCTCTTTTTGTGGAATGGTTGGTTATGTGTTCAAATGTTAATAAAAATTGATACTTGTAAACAAAATTTGCATTTGTCTAAAACATCCAAAGCCGTGTTTATCATTTCAAGGTGACCCAAAGCTCAATTTAAATAAATGTATTATCATGTAATCTATTAAACAACTGGATAAATGATGGACTAAACATAATTGAAAGAGTTGTTTATCTTTTTATATTTTTTTAAAGAAAATGTTTAAGTAACAGGAATGAAAAAGACGTTTCTTTGTTGAGATTGACCTCCTCAGTCACAGTTAAAATATTATTAAATATACAGAAAAATGAATTAAATAAATTAGTTTTGGTCTTCCTATGGCCTTTAGAAGATCCAACTGATGCAAATTCCTGTTGTGCATGTGATTTGTGAAATGTTCCAAATTAATCAGATGGGATAATGTGTTAGGGTAACAGGACTGAGTGAGAACCCAGGGACATGACTAAAATGTACATTTTTACAAAAAAAATATAACTTTGTTTTGAAAAACAATATTTGTGAAGCATAGATGCGATATAGAAATACACAAAAATGCCAAAAAAAAACCTAACATATAATTTGGATTTTATCAGTTTTATTTTGTTCTAAAGTGTAATGTTACAGAGCGGGGACAGGTGAAAAATGCAGGTTTTTCAGTGTTCAAGGTCTTTTTTACTAATCCTTCGCATTATTATGTTAAATTTGCAATTAGATTATTGTGGAGGACACTGTCCAGTATAAGAAAATGTACTTTACAATTAATTTTCATGCATATTTATACATAAAATTTCCTAGGGACGCAAAAGGCATCCATTTGGTGGAATGGCCCACAAACAAAAAACAAATGAAGTTATATGTAGCCTACAGTGTTGTAAATAAAGCAAACACAACTAACATTAGACAAGAACTATTATGTTTTTGACTAGTTTTGATAACTGAAGAGACAATTGCATATGTGGTAATTTATACAATGAATGATGCTGACATGTTTTGGAGACAAAAATAATTAGACTGAGATTTAACAATCAGTTTAGATCAACAACATCTCTTCACTTGGAAACGGTGTATAAAAAATAATGAAGTATTTCTTGATATTCTAATTTTCTGAGATGTACCTGTGTTCATTCAGTTACCTAAATACTGTAATAAGGTGACTGAATGAATTTATAGGTCCTCCTACCTGAATTTTCTTTCTTATTGTTTAGATATGGAATGTTTGGTATCAAATTGCTTATCATAAGATTTTCTGCTCAGTTGGAGTGTTTATATTGGGTGGTTATCAAAGTACAACTGAACATTTTGGCCAAATGTAAGTTGATAAAGTCTTTGTTACTCATCTAGGGCCCTCCTCGTGTGAGACCCTCCTTAGAAGTCAAAACCAGAGAGACACATTCCTCTCTCTCTCTTCTTCTTTGACTTTTCATCCCTACACTTTGTTTTTACGTCCTCTTCTACGGTCATCCATATTTCTTTTTGTCAACGCGGCTCTCCAGTATCCTCTCTTACATCTTTTTCTAAGTTTTGTCTAAGTAACGTAACACGCCTGCCAGTTTTCTTGATAAGCCAGTGAGCTATAGGACTACAAAGATTTGTTTCATAGTAAATGGACTTTTGTTATTAATTTCGGAATAATTTTCGTCGGGCCAACAAATAATTAATTTTTGAAAAATTGAAATTAATTAATCGTTTTTTTCATCTAATCGAGACCTCAGAGCTCCAGCTCCAGCTCCAGCTTCACCTTTAACAGAACCTGCGAGTCCAATCTAAGACGGCACCCCTCTCCCGTGAAGCTCTCTCTGGATCCCCCTCGTGCTGCATTGAGCGTGGACTTCTCAGCCTCCCTTTGGGACGACTCCAAACCAGAACAGTCCTACAAGGCTCTTCAGTAACTCCCGGACCAGTTTGAGATCCGACACCAGAAGCAACGCATAGTAAGACTGCGGTTCTGAACTCCTACAGATGGGCTTGAGTGTCTTGGTTAAATTCCCCATTAGTTACCCTAGATTTGACCTTTCTAAAGTAGATTAATTCGTTAAATTAATCCTCCATAACCACTCAATAGGCTCAAATGTTTCTTGAGCGTTTATAACTTCTTTCCTCATTCACAGCATCAGTGATTAGTATGTCTTTGACATTCATTCCTTCTTAAGTGTTTTGTTTTATTTTATTTTGTCTTATATATCCATCATATACTTTTAATAAATCACCCTTAAATTTAAAGTTCTGTCTGTTGGTATTCTATTTGGAAGATTGACATCACTGCATGAGAATTCTGTCTTTAGACTTGAGACTGACGAAACTGATAAATTGATAAAGTTTGATTTAATTGATTTACCTGATTTTAATTAAAATAATTAATAAATCAATTAATGAATTAAATTTTGCCTTATTTATATAAAATGATGGTGCCCCTTTAATTAACAAGAGCAAATGAGATATTAAATGAATATTAATTTCTTTAATTAATGTTAATTAATATCCAGAAAAATAATCGCTACATGACTGTCTCTCATCATAAACAACTTCTGGACACTTTCTGGGAATTGTCCAGGTTTAGCTTTGTACATTGTTTGTATTGTACTGTATTTAACTAAATCTGAAAATTTTAGAATATTTGGCTGCAAAAATAGAGGATTGGTTTGGTGGTAGGGTTTTTTTCACTGATAATTCATATGGCTTTTTTGTAACAGAAAGATAGAGTTTGTTTTTGTTTTATAAGTGTTTCCTCAAACCTCTACACAGTATGTCATGAATGGGACGATGATTGAGTAATAGAGAGTGTACAAAGATTTCTAGTTTAAGAAATCTTTACCTTTATACAGAATTGCAATTGATCTGGACATTTTGGCTGTAACGTGGTTTATATGAGATAATCACTACACCCAAAAATTTATTTTCAGACACAGTTTCAATTTCAACTTCATTTATTTTGACCTTATAACCAAGGTTTGTGGCCCGGTTTTCAAAAATCATGCATTTTGTTTTACCAAGGTGAAGTGATAATTTATTTGCCTAGAACCATTTTATAAGTTTCTGAAGTTCACTCTCTACTGTAACCAGAAGCTGTTTTAGATGTTTCCCACATCAAAAGATTGTTGAATCAACAGCAAATAAAACAAACTTCAATGACCTAGAAACCAAACATTAATATACAATATGAACAACAATGGTTCGAGTACTGAACCCTGCAGCACCCCACGCGTGACTTTTAAAAGGTTTGAATTCATGTTATTAATGTGGACAAATTGGTGCCTGTCCTCCAAATAGCTGGTTATGAGCAGCTAAGTGTTATCATGGGCCAAGTCGTGTGTGCTGTAGGTAGGTAGGTACTTTATTAATCCCTCGTGGGGAAATTTGAGTGTCACAGCAGCTTCAATAAAAGGACACACAATTAAAAATACACAAAATCACAAGATCACAAGACTGCACCTGGACACAGTAAAACAAGTAAGGCAGTAAAACAAGATAAAAACACAGTGCAAGGAGCATCAATAAAAGTACCATAAATAACAAAGTGTACAGTCAAAGTCCTCAGTATAAATCATTGAACAACATTGATTTAATTCTTATCTGTAATAATTTTATCAGCTACAAGGTCAAATCAACCTTAACTTTGCCTTAACATTACTGGCAAATAGTCCATTACCAACTAAATCATGATCAGCTGAGCTCTTTTCGGGTATTTTCCTGTTATCTTATGTTCATATTTTGTCTCAGTGGTTGTTAACAATGATACCAGCTAAACTTTTTCAGCTTCAGTTAAACTTCTTCACTGGCCAAAAAAGACTGAATCACTGAGATCTTGGACTCTAATTTCGTAGACCAGGCGCAGGCGGGGCGCACCTGCCATGCATCCTGCCTGCGCCGCGCCAACAGGGTGTGTCCAGGGCATTTTGCAAGTTTCGTGCAAGCAAAGTCTGGCGCAGGGAGGCGCACCCATGCCTCCGTCCATCCTACTGGCACAAGTAGCAGAGAGGGAGGAGAGGAGGAGTGAGTGAGTCTAACACAGCCGAGTGTAATCTTCACCAATCAAATGAACGCCTCTCCTCGCCTTTGCACCGCGGGCGAGGCGCAGTGACAATTTCACCTCGGTGGCGAAGAAGGTCAGAGCCGCTGTCACTTTTGCAGCAACTGGGAGAGCGCAGGGGCCACCGGGCCGCGCAACGGAGGCCACAATGCACAGCTCGGTGTGGACCACCTCACGGGACAGATGTAATCTGTTCCTGTGTCATTATAGGAGTACAAAATTAAGTGATAATTACATTTAAACACAGCAGCAGGCTAATCCATTCATCATTCTTGTGATCCACCTGCATTCCTGGTCTGTCATCGCCAAATAGCAGCGCCTTAGGTGAAAATATATCTCCTCCTCATCCTCCTTGCAATAATGTACTCCATCTTTTAGATCACGTTACGAATAAAGATTAAAACAGAGAAATATGGGCAATCACAGGTAAATCCTTAAGACACTGAGTGACTTGCATTTATTCAGCGAGCGTCTCTCACTTTTTTTCTTTTCTTTTGAATTTAATAAGATGAGAGAAGCCGGATACTCCGTATCGGATGATGTGGCTGTTTGTGGTTGGCTGAGAGATATGAACTCGTTAGTTATGACAAACGTCTCTGATCTGACATCAGATGTGACGGGACAATTAATATAGATACAAATGTATATGCTGGTTCAGACAGTTACATTAAAGAGTGGTTGTTGTGATTGTTTATTGCATTGAAATGTGCCTGGCACTCTGGATACCTGCCTGTGAGGTTTTGGTGACGTGTGTGCACTGTGCGCCTGCAAGCCAAATTACCACTGCCCCGGGTGCACCTAGCCTGCGCCAAGAATAGACCTGGTTGGAGCTAGTGAGCTTTCAGCGCACCTTCCGCGTGTTTTTTTGGCATGAAATTGTCACTGCGCCAAGCTGAATCTTTCGGCACCTCCCCTTGGTGCGCTGTCACACCCATCTCGGCGCAGCCGGTCTACCAAATTGCCAAATTGGCTGCGCACGGCGCAGGATGCGCCAGGCTGCGCCACCCTGCTCCACCCTGAGTTGCGCAAGGAAATTAGAGCCCCTTGGCTGAACTGTAAATGTCTTGGCTAAGTTGGCAGATGTTTCATCAGCTGAATTGTCAGCTGAACTGTTAATGTTGTCATCTTTGGCTCAGTTGATGTCATCTTTGGCTCAGTTGATGTCATCTTTGGCTCAGTTGATGTCATCTTTGGCTCAGTTGACATCACCCAAAATCATTGTGTTAGGAGGCAAGCTGTGTTTGAAATATAATGGAAGAGGAAGGACAATGACAAGTTAATTAAGTTTGGACATAGGCATAAATCAGTCCATTTACTGAATAAATCAGATCACAAATAAAGTTACTCAGCTGATGTCTCTCTCCGGGCCGTCCACATCATGCAGGAAGTGCATCATCAGGAAGAGCCCTGAATTACAGTTGCAGAGATCCTTTAAATTTGTATCACAAGCTGGTCTTCTGATTCTTGACCTCGTCTAGTTCTGACTCCCTGGTGACTGCATGCTCATATCAGCAGTCAGCCACAAAGGCAGACACTCAGCTCAGACAGAACCGACCTTGAGAAAAGACACAGGAAGCAACAGATCTCTAAATGTGGGCATGTATTGTAGCTTGTTTTAATAAACCAGAGCATGTGTGTGTGTGTGTGTGTGTGTGTGTCTCATCCCGGAACCATCCTGACTCCCTTGCAACCACTGGTATCACCCTTACCAAAGAGTAGTATAATAAAATATACTTCTAAGTATACCTTTTATGAACTAAGTATACTTTCTGTGAAGTAATACTTAGGTAAGTATACTTTTCGGATTACTTTGAATGTACTATCAGGAATATACTTAACAAAAGTATATTTAGTTTATACTGACGAGTACACAGACAAAGTTTAAGTATACTCTAAGTATAATATACTTGATATACTTTAAGTTTAAGTATATTACCCTATATATAGTAGTTAAAACTTAGTAAAAGTATAAAAAAAATGTTGTACCTGCTTGCATGCATAATGGAGTGTTATTTTACTGTATTATAGCTGGCTTGTTGTATAGCTATTTCTCACATTGGCTGCTTTGAGGTAGCTGCCATAAAACATACACTGTGAGTGAACCTGTAGTGTACTGATTATACTTTACTACATTTACACTTAAATACTACAATATTAACGTACGTATTGTTCATAGGTTCAAGGTTGCCACACACAAGGTTTGGAAGTACATAATGCTCAAATCACACTTCAACTTATACTTAAAGTACCATACTTCTTTCTTTATAAAACACATTTAAAACAACAACATTGTGCCAAAGTGCACAAATTTAAAAACATGAAAATGCTCAATGCACATAAATCATCACAATCTAGTCATGTTCATGTACATTCGGCAACATAAAAATGATCAACTTCAACCAAAACACATTTCTTCTGGACCATTTGGTCAGATCGCACAAACATTACCAGTCTTCTCAACAACATTAATGAAATTACTCTCTACCCCAGAGATGAGCATCAGTGTGGATGTAGGACTGGCTGGTACGTTGTAAGACCTGTCATTATGATGGCAGGAGTGTGTGTGTTCCCACATTTATACATGCTTTGGCAGTTATTTTTATCTGTGCTGTTAAACTTGACTTGAAAAGATAATCAGTTTAGATAATGGTCCAAGGTCTCAGTGGGGTGAAAGAGTGTTTTCCTGCCTGGTTATTCATATTTATCTAGTTTGGTTCTCTGTTGGACCTCTTGACCCAGGCTTGAAGAGGCCCTACGCCCATAATGAAGGCTGCATATTATTTATTTTTCTATTTGAATGTTATAATAGTAATATAATATAGACTTAGTATTATAATACAGACAGAAATATAATATATGACTGATTTGGTATATGTGATACAATAGTATGTTATTATATAATAGAGTGCTAGAGTATAATATAATATAGAATAAAATAGAATAGAAAATTATAGAGATGTGAATATGATATATAATTATCCTTGTATAGATGTGTTACGATAGAGATACGGTATTATATAATAATAAATATATATATCATATACAAATTAATGGTAATTATGTATGAAGGTTTGACGTCTGCTTTTGGATATCTTAAAAGGTAAACAATCAGACTTGGGGACCAGTATTAAGATGTTAAATTGCAGTATATGAGTAGAAAGTATATATATAGTATATATATATATATATACTATATACTAAAGTATATAGTATATGAGTACTCTGCATTCAACTAAATTGTAAGTAAAGGAGTACTGTACTATAATTACTATGGCAGTATTTACTGCTGGTATAAGAATAGCGCGATTCAAGTGCATTGTAAGTAAACAGGCATAGTATACTTTGAGTATATAAATGGTATGCTTCAAATCAGTATCTGTCTTGAACATGTTGGGTTAAACGTAAGCTTTCAGCTCAACTCGTTGAATAACATCATTCAAGTCTCAGCTCAAGGAGGTCGTTATACCTGCTTTGGGTCTCATGCTGAATTTATGATGAGACATTCAAACTTATCTGGTTTTAACCGGTCAACATTACTGACCTCAGTTTACTGCAGCTTTCAGTCGTCCTCTCTCAAGGGTTTCCCTGATCATTGCAACTGTCTGAATTTATCATGTAAACTGTTTCCTAACATGCACACAGAGCTCGTACTAAATACATTCAATATACCTCAGTATCTGCTGTCACGGCTATGTTCATACTTATAATCCATTTCATAGACGTTCAAGGTCATAACAAGTCAAGTAAAGCTAAATTTTCCTGATTAAATCAAAAACATGCCTTAAGTCATCAGCTGAAACCAGACATGACCGACATTTAACTTGTTTACAACATGTGTTCAAATGACAGGACTTCATCTTCTTCAGAGGGATGTGCAGTTCAACACAAACATTTTTTGGGGGGGGAGGAAATACATTTGTGTTGTAGACAATAAACACACTGTGAAGCTGTGCTGATGAGCGTTTAGTCTCACTCCCGCCAACCCACCTTTACACATTTTATGACCCTTGCCGTACTTCACTGCTGTGATCCTCACGGCATAGTAATCTGTCACTCACAGTGCATAACATGTCAGAGTCCAACAGGACACAATAAGCACACATGACCAAACGTTTTCAGACAGAACATACTATTTATCCAACCTTAACATTTAGAAAAAGTAAGTTACATTTCTATCCAATGGATTAAAAATCCTGCAGAAACAAATCTGGTTATGTGCATTTTTGATAATGTCCACAAGCCGCTGGTTATGTTGATGCAGCAATGAATTCTTTTTCTGGTAATAAAACTGGAGGTGGTGTTTATGCATTGTAAGAGCCACATTCTTTGATATGAAGGGCATAGGCTATTATGACTCAAAGCTTTGGCAACAATATGCTGCACCATTTGTAGGACCTCTTGCATAACATGAACAGACAAAAACACACAGTTACAGTACTAAACATGTTTGCATGAATATTGTTGCTCATGCAACCAGATGGTAAACTTACCACATTTATGACCCATGCTACAGTGATGCTGTGGTTTTAGAGGAATGAATGGAGGAATTTAGAAGCAGTCTGAGTTAAAAAAAAAAAAATCAGATTGAACTCTATAATAGCTTGAGTTTGGAGTTTATCATTTTCTGTCCTTCCAGCATTATTTAAAAGGTATTTGTTAAGTAATTCATGGGGAAAAACGCTGCTTCCTCATACCTTCAGCTGCAGGTATTATTTTGTCCAGTAGAGGTCCTTCACAGCTTAGAAATGTTACTGAGGCCTGATTCAGAGGACAAAGCTGGCAGTGAAACAGAAAGGCAGACAGGTGAGAGGTCAGCAGAGGAAGCGGTCATTTTTACATAACTGTCTCCCTTTAACATTGTTCTGCATGTCAGATGAATAAATATGAGCCACACACGTATGCTTAGTTTGGATGCTTTAATAACATATATATTATTGTTTTATTCATTTTCATTTTTGATATATACAGTGAGTTGGAGCAAACTTTGGATTGGTCACTCCAGACACTAAATGCTCCGTATGATGGACAATAAAAGCATTTTTGATACAAAAACAAACAAACATGTTTTTCCATGTTAATGAAAGACTCTTACTTGTCTGATAGATTCACTAGCTTTGAAGAAGACAAGGCTGAAAGACTGACTTATTCTTCTGAAAAGAAAAAAAAACCCAGGGAAGAGCAAATAGTGGATTGATCCTGTCAGAGGCACCATAGTGCCTGTATGCTACAAAGACAGCAGTGCTAAAGAGACTTTTCCAAATCAGTTAAATATTTGTGTTAAGTTGACCAGAATATTTCCTGCTTTGATAAAGTAACACCCCAAAACAGATAAAAACTGATGGCCGAAAGCAATCCTGAAAATTCAATACGTAACATTAACAAGCTAATGTTAGCATAATACTCAGATGTTTTCATGCTGAATTTTTTGTTCCTCACTTTAACAGAAAAAAAGTTGAACCCAAAACAATAAAAATGCATTAAAAGGCTTGTTTATGTTAATATTTTAATCTTGGCAGTGAAAGGTGAAACATTCTCCAATACCACAGTATATAAACATTCCTGAAGGACTTTCTGTTAAAAACTGTGGTAATTTTAGTGGCATAAATACCATCCTGGTTACTGCAGGAGGGTTCAAACTGCCAAAAAGTTGTATTTCACATTATGACCTTGGCCAAGAAGCTTACGTTGTTGCTGCTGAGCAAGGTGACTCAAAAAGCTCTCACAGATTTTGATGACATTATCAGGGAATGTTTGTCATAGCACAAGGAAGAAGTGATTGGATTTTTGTCAAGTTCCAAATCTGGATGTGGATCCAGTATTTTTTTAAGTATTTGGAATCATTGTGAGAAAAGACAGTTCTCCAAAACCTTACATAGCATCTGAGTCAATGCTGATTCAATGTCTGTAATCAAACATGACGATGTTAGAAGTAATTGCAGCGATAAGCATAGATGCTAACAGCTTCAGTAGAAGTTTTGTCAGATCTGGACTTTGTTTCTTCATTAAACAGAAAACAACTTTATACACTGAGAGCATAACCTCTATTGATGCATTCATTTATGCATATCTGAGTTATCAGCGTTCCAGTTAAAAAGTCAGAAAAAATACTTGCAGATCCACCAGGCTATTGTTAGCTGTTGTTAGCACACCTCGCATTGTAGTTTGTACATACCACATGAATGATGTTTATATATAGAAATACTGCTATAGTGTTATTTATATTAAATGCATGTATAAGCTATGGCAGATTTAGTACAACAAACACAGTCAGAAGTGCTAATAAATGGAGTATTACAGGAGCTAAATAACTGTTTACAATGGGGGCAGCCATCTTTGACTGTCGACTCGGGGGTGGTGAGTTTCCACTGACTTCCCAGTAGGGAGTTCCGACCTCAGGCCGTTCCAGAGGAAATTTCCCACTCAGAACTTCTGACTTCACAGTACAACTGGAATGCAGCATTAATTCTGGCAATCATGACGACACAGTTCTCATCAATTTATACTTTCATATTGGTCATATCTGTACAGGCTGTGATCAACTGTTTGGATGATTAAGAAAAGGCAATCTGAAGCTTATGCTTGAGAATGAAGCAGTGGTGTGATGTTTAAGACAAATACGCTTTAGATTTTAGGCAGAAATCAAGGTGTACTTTGTTTTTAAACTTTTTTGGAGGACTTTTTATTGTCTTATTCGTCTTTGTGTTTCCTTCTTTAATCATGTGACTGAAACTCTGTACTGAGCCTGTTGTTCTGTCAAAGCCTTTTACAGACAGCTACCTCTGATGCCCAATTCAAAAACGTCAGTCTTTCAAGACAAGCACACCCAGGGGAGCTTTAAATAGGACACTGGGCTCATGTCTTCTTTCTTTTAAGAAAAACCCTGAGACAATATGTGTTTAAGGCCTTTGTAAAAGTTAAAACATGGATTTTATGTTTTTACAAGCAAAAAGAAAAGAGGACACAAAAAAACGCATTTTTATTGAATGTTAAAATCATACAGAGCATTGAAAGCTCATTATTACCTCCACCATGGAGGTTATGTTTTTGCCGGCGTATGTTTGTCTGTTTGTTTTTTAGCAAGATTATGCAAGAGCTACTGGATGGATTTTGCTGAAATTTTCAGGACTTGTTGGTAATGGCCCGGCTTAAAAATGATTAGATTTTGGTGGTGATCCAGATAACCACCATTCACGAACGATCGTTTTTGCTCAATATCTGTCTAACTAATAATAATATCAACATGATTCTGAGTGCTAGGTGTGGGTTTTCAGGGTCAGGGAATCATATTATGATGGTAACTTTATCATGGAACTATTGTTTATAGATTTAACAGCAATATGTGAGCTACCTTGGCAGAGGTTTGTGCTTCCTATTATCTGTTAATATTTACTGATAATAGTAATAATACATTGGCTGATTGATATAAATGCCTGTGATCAAAGATACTTTTACCTTATGGAGCCATGTTTCACCTTCAGGTTATGAACCTGTCCACCTGCTTCACTCTTTACACCAAATCACACACTGATTATTTTATAAACACACCTTTTCGCATCCAAATAGTGTTCCCTCAGGCCTTAGCTACTACAAGAAAAAAATTAAAATATCCTTAGAAACTCAAAAATACATATATATTCATATATTAAAAATTATTCCTCCTCCTTTTTTTTCACCTCACAAAGCTCACCCATCCTCCCTTGGATGCAGTTTCATTTTTCAAAAAGCCACACTTGTTTATTTAATTATTTCGGGAAGTGACAGTTAACTATCTTCTCTCTTGATAGTTAACTGTCAAACACCTTTGGCTGCTCCTGATTGGATGCTACTGTCGAGAAAACAAGAGAAAATGAAAAATGAGCACATCTGATTGGTCCATACAGTAAGTCTCTCAGGGTCAAAAAGGAAGTCTAAAAACATCACAGCTACATTTTAATAAAGAGAATGTTATCAAATATCACTAATTATGAAAGTTTTTCTTGCTCTTAAAGGATAAGTTCGGTTTTTTGACACCTGGACCTTATTTTTAGGATTAAATACGCTCATAGACTCACCCAGACAATTTTGGCGGAGCTCGGAGCCGTTTTCGAACAATTTAGATCCATCCGACGGCGTTTTTCTCTCATGCCATAGTAGCAGACGGGGCCAGAAATCGTATTTTGGGGGGCATCTCAAGTCCCACTCTGAGCAGCAAACTCACTCCTCCTCTGTTGTGTTTGCCGTGCAATGTCCACAACAACACCACCAGTTAGCCCCCATTCGTGGACGTGCAGTGGTTGCTTGTTCTCTGGTCAGCTGTTCAGCTCTTTCCCTCTGTATCCTCCATTCAAATAGCTCCTCGTCGGTATATTCTGGCTCAAAACGATACGGGCATCCATTATACTCAAAATCATCGTCAGACACTTCTACATCGGACAAATATTCCGCCATGTTGCACAAAAATAGCCGTGTAGCCGTGTAGCCTAGCAACAACAGCGGCTCTACTCATGTTCTTGTCTGTGACGTCACCAAAAGTTACCCATCCTTGTAAAGCCCCCCAGTTTTTTAAAGATTGGTCGGTCATCATTTGCTGCTGAAATTCTTCACAGACAGAGTGGTTTGGGAGCTTTGAACCAGGTCAAAGGTCACCACAGGCTTGACCCCAGCACAGACACCTGCAGCATCTCCTTTAAGCTCTGAAACCTGACCCAGGTCTCTGTGCTGCAGCTGATGATCAGAGCCTGTTCAGCTGCAGTTCACACATGGTTAGCAGAACAAGATTCTTTCTCCAGACTGACATGGGAAAGTTTTAGGAAAGTTGTTTTGTTGAGATTGTTTATTGCAGTTGAGTGAATGAAATACAGCAGGTTTATGAAGCAGTCCACCTGATACTTTGAAGATTATTTATGATAGGGTGCATCAGTGCTGCTTTAGACACATCCTGGAACTCATTTTGAACCAAGAGTATTTGTCTAATTCTTTCACAACACTTATTGAGATTCCTTCAGACTTCACATAAATGTTTATTGTTCATGAGGATCCCCATTAGCTTTGGCACTTGACCGCAGGTACTCTTCCTGGGGTCCATAACACATTTAAAATATATTACAAACAAATGATTAGGTAAAAATCAAGCACAAGTGGACATTCAAAAATTTATTATTTTACACCATGCCCTGCCTTTGTCCAAAGCAACATCAAAATACATAATTGACCTTAAAACATTTAAAAGACTAATACAAGTCCAAAAAAATTAAGCCAAAACTACACACCAAAGCCAAACTAAAACAGTTAAAAATAACACCTGTATTATAATATTAAAAAATCAAACAATTTATAAAATATATTCCTTCTTGCTCATACATTGTTATGAATATTTTATTATCACTTGAATTCAAACTCAAACATTTTTATGTGTTCTTTTGTATCTGTAATACAAAAAATCATACATTTATACATTAACTGGATATTAGCCAATGATGTTGAAATGCAAAACCACAAAAGAGGTCAAATAAAAAGAAAACAAACCAATTTAAAGCTATGGTCTACGATTTGGAAGCTTGGTACATCTTAATAACACCGTTTACAAGGCTGTTATGGTCCTATGGTCCGATCTACGCAATATAAAGACCAAAAAGAATGAAAAAAATCCATTCAGTATATCCGCTGCAAAGCGGCATAATAGTTGACCAATCCCAACCGCCGTTCCCCGCGGTTCGGATTGGTCCGTGAGTCCGTCCAATCCCCTGTCTCCCCTGCTCCGCACCGTCCAGCCCATGGCCCCGCCTCCTCCCCACTACCTCCATTATGTACCGGTGAGCAGCTAGCTGCACAGCTACTGAAGCGTCATGGAGCCGGAGAAGACCAGCCCCGAAACCGGGAGGCCGCTTCTGTTACCCTCCACATCGAAGGGAAGGAAACGTAAAAGTTTCGAGGAAAAGGCTGAAGTAAGGAAGAAATATGAGCAATACAGGTCCCAACAGAGACTCAACATTGGAGAATCGTACGACCGGTGGAAAAAGCTGCACAATGATTTGGGACTGAAAACTGACGCTGAGACAGCCGAATTTCTGTTGAACAGGTAATAACTTTGTTTACGATAGTGGGAGATGTCTGCTGAATAACTCTGGTTAGTCTGTGCCTGTACTGGCTAATGACTGAACGTTGTTGGTCGGAACGGGTAGGCTCTGTCAATAGATTTTAGCATAAGTTAGCCACGCAACGTTAGCATTGTAAACTGAGCTGGTGAAGACACGCCGAGAAAGGTATATCCTGATCGGCTAACAGTGGCGACGCCAGACCCGCTTCGCCGCCAGTCCAATTGAAATGGCTACGGCTCTGTGTTACAAGGGGGATGACTGTCGTGTTTGTTACTTTCAGCTATAAGCAATCTCAAGTTGTTGTTGCTGCTGAAATTTTCTGCCGGCCAGCTTCATGCTCTATAGGAGGGGCGTGTTGTTAGGAGGCGACACGAGCTGGGGGGCGCGATCTTAGAACAGGAGGGGAGGGGTGATTGAAGGGGGGGCAGGCTGCGTTTTTCAAATCTGTCTCAACAGCCAAACTGGTTTTCAGATCGTAGACCATAGCTTTAAATGAGCATTTTATGCCAACTGTAGGATAAACTAATAAGATTTAGGGGGGCCAATGGTCAGAGACGAAGGGACTTGGGCCTGATTGTCCAGTATTGTCACTAGAGGATTTTTTTTTTTCTTTTTTTTTTTCACAAATGTGCACTGTGACTCAATGATGAATTGATGCCTTGGCCAGGACCAGCACTAAGGTCAAAGGTCATTAGGTCTAATGCTACCCTTGCTTTTTGACCTAAAGTTTGACAACACCTAGGAGTGCTAACTAGCAGCTAGCCTCTGAAAACGTTTTTCTCCAGGATGCCTTTAAAAGTATTATTTTAAGGAAACCTTACATGGTGTTGCAGTAACATTACTTTTTTCTATCTACTGTCACTGTCTTTATCAAGACAGAAACTGTACTTTAATGTACTGTTTCTTCTGTGTTCTCCTCTTGTCTGTCAAAGTGCTGTAATTCTGCAGTTTTCTCAGGTCAGTTATGAATCAGGTTCCTTGTGGTGAGATTTATTGTGGTTTTTCCAAAACCTTCAGCAGAAACTCATCTTTGGGGTGATATTTATGAAGAGATTGAGCTGTGACAGCAGGGAAACACGCTGAGGCCGCAGGACATTCACACAGCTGGAGTGAAAGCTGTGGCGGCACACACCAGAGCTGACTCGCACGGCAATTACAGGTGAACCAAATGCTTTAAGAGTGAAACAGGCGTAAGGCTTTTGTAAAGTAGGCATAAAACCAGAAACTGCTCACTTGAGAGAGGTGTCCTTTAGTATTTCACTGTAAACATGCAGCAGTGTCCCACTTGGACGCAGGCAGCAGTATTTCCTGCAGCAACACCGAGGATCTGATTGTTGTGTACAGTGATGTTATCTTAAGGATGCAGCGTTTTCCTGCCCCTCTGAGCTATTTTCTGCTCAGGGAACACTCATTGTGTGTGTGTGTGTGTGTGGGGGGGGGGGGGGGGGGGGGGGGGGGGGGGGTGCAGTATCAGACCTTGAGAGAGTGATTTTTGTTGTAATGGTTTGAATGATGCATATATGGCCCTGTGTGTGTGTGTTTGTGTGTTCATCAGCCAGCTAAATCCTTGACAGACCTTGTGTTGGATCATGTTCACCCCCTTGTCAGAGGATAAAGCGTTTTTAAAGGCCCTGGATGTCCACACAGGTGTTAGTTAAGAAAGAAAACTTTGATTTGACCTGTTCTCAGGATCATGTGGGAGAGTTTGACTGGAAGATCTACAGTCCTGTAAATCTGTAGACCCTGTGATGGTTGGAGGATTTGTTGACCTGTTATCCTTAACATTGGTCCTTCACATTTATGACATCACTGACTCCCACTAACTTATTAACTTGTCACCCTGGTCTAATCAATTAGAGTGATAAACACTTATGTGAGTGTCCAGGGCCTTTATGTCATGGTCTGCATGGTTTGGATTTCCTCCTCTTAGCTTGTGGGTATGTGAGGCAGAGTGTGTATCCTCTGTGTGTGTTTGTGTGTGTGTGTACAGCAGGAAGTCTGTTGTATTGTCCCCTCAGCACTCTGAGACAGGTTAAAACTTTCTAATCTGGATTAAGCCCCAGAGACTCACAATCTGTCTGCCGGCAGATTACAGATTCTCTCTTACAACACAGAACAGAAAAACAAAACAAAAATCACACTTTTTCAACTCAACTGTTGCAACAAAATACTTCAAGACTTAATTTCACTAATGCTGTAAAGAATTTCTTTCTAAACTAAGCCTGCCTAATAGAAAGAGGTTTTTGGCTAAAGTGTGTTAAACTTTCTCAATTGTTTTCATTTCAACCAAAAATGTGAAATTATATATATATATATATATATATATATATATATATATATATGTGTGTGTGTGTGTGTGTGTGTGTGTGTGTGTGTGTATATATATATATATATATATTACATATATGTACACTATATTGCCAAAAGTATTCGCTCACCTGCCTTGACTCACATATGAATTTAAGTGACATCCCATTCCTAATCCATAGGGTTCAATATGACATCGGTCCACTCTTTGCAGCTATAACAGCTTCAACTCTTCTGGGAAGGCTTTAAGAGTGAAACAGGCGTAAGGCTCCAAAATGTGTTGGTTTGCTGAAGCATTCAGAGTTCCTTTCACTGGAACTAAGGGGCCAAGCCCAGCTCCTGAAAAACAACCCCACACCATAATCCCCCCTCCACCAAACTTTACACTTGGAACAATGCAGTCCGACAAGTATCGTCCTCCTGGCAACCGCCAAACCCAGACTCGTCCATCAGATTGCCAGGTGGAGAAGCGCAATTCGTCACTCCAGAGAACCATTACAAATGGTTACATTTTGGTGGTAATCCAGATAACTGTCATTATATATATATATATATATATATATATATATATATATATATATATATATATATATATATATATATATATAGATATAGATATAGATATAGATATAGATAGATAGATAGATAGATAGATATAGATATACATATATATGTATATATATAATGACAGTTATCTGGATTACCACCAAAATGTAACCATTTGTAATTTTGGCCATTACCAACATCTCAGGAAAATTTCATTGAAATCCGTCTAGTAGTTTTTGGATAATCCTGCTAACAAACAAACAAACCGACAGACCATGGTGAAAACATAACCTGTCTGTTGGAGGTAATAATGGCTCTAGCCCTGGCTGTTCCAGGTAAAAACAAACACTGGATATTTGGTCAAAGACTGCTGTGGTATAGTTGGATATATCAGAGCACTGATTGCTCACTACAACCCACTGAAACCTGGACAGGCTCATTTTCAGCTCATTGCTTAAGCTAAGCTAAGACACTTTATTAGGATGGCTTGTTCTTCATATTTTTTTTCAGCAGTGACTAAAGGCAACAGAAGTCCTCAGTTACATCGACTTTGTGGTTCACTTTACTGTGAGTGGCTGTCACAAAATCCAGTAAGAGTGGTCAAGTCTGAAACATGAACCAGGCAGCTTGAGTTACCTTGTCTGCCCTACAAACTGCCTATAGACACAGCCACATGGTGAAAGAGACACAGCCCAGTCTTTTTAGTGCTGTCTTTGTCTCTGTCAATGCAAGTGTGTCAATAACTTCCTAAAATCCTCGATCAATGCAGCAATGAGTCCCAAAACAGAGATATATTTAGCACTCCATGCTCTATCATATAAAGTCTAATATTTGTAATGAGTGCCTCAAACAAGGTCTACAAGCTAAAGAGGTTTTAACATTCTTTCTTCTTTGACATAAAATACACATCATAGTTCAGGCATATAATGGCAGAGTGGACAGGCAGCAGGGCAGATGCTGCTGGAGTTTTCACTACAAGATTGAATTTCAAAGATCATCTTAATGAGATGGGTTCTTGTTGCCTGACAAACTCTAAACCTGGAACCAACCAAAACAATTTGTTAGAGAAATGTTCTACAGCGGCAGTGTGTCTTTCTACGCTGACTGACTGTTGGATTGGCCAACCCGACGTCACACCACAAGTGGACTGTGGTACCTTAACACCGTGGAGCCATCAAACCATAATCTCTGGCTGTTAGGCTAATATACTAACTGCTGATTGACCTGGTTCTACAGCCTGATCCCCATGTCCATACTACCAAATCTCCTGCTATATTTTTTGTGTTTAGTGTGTGAACAAAGCTTTAATGGATTTCTTTTATTTCAGCAATTTTTTTCTTTTTGTACATAAACATTACAGAGAGCAAAATTTAGATTTTTAGCAGTTGACCCAGTTTACTGAGAAATCATAGATACATTTTTTATTGTCAAATTTATTTTCTTCAACTAAATTATGATAAATGAATGAATGAATGAAGATTTATTTTGAAAATGTAAAAGAAAAGAAAATAATAAATGAAAATCAACACAATGGAATATCTGCAGTTCTAGCAAACAGTCCAAAAACAAAATATAGTCAAACTCTCAGTCATAGTTTGACTTCTTTTACATTTCAAAAAGGAGTGGAGTGAAGAAAAACTTTTTAATTTCCACCCCCTCTCCGCTGCTAACTAATGAATCTAATCCAGTCAGTTTACCTTCAAAGATGAAAAAATGATATGTATAGGTATATACATATATATATATATATATATATATATAGAGAGAGAGAGAGAGAGAGAGATATGTACACACATATAGATACGCATACACATACACATACATTTATCTACCGGTCCATACATACATACATACAAATGCATAAATACATACATATACATACACCCATATATACACATATATACATACATACATATACGGACATGACATAAACAATTCCCCTGATATACATGAGCTAATATATCAATTATTATTCTTATTTTCATTATTATTGCCATCACCCAGTGGTTATCAAATCCCCTCTTCAATCTTATATTTTGTAAAAATTCCATCTTTATATTTCCTTTTGAAAAGGCCAACATTAAGGAACTGTTTAAGATCCACAGGCAGACTGTTCCAAAGTTTAACCTCACAGATTGAGATTGAAAATGTCCTAACTGTTGTTCTAACAGCCAGTGTTTTGAGATTAAGCTTTCCCCTCAGACTGTAACCCCCATCACGTCCCCTAAACAGTTTTCAAATATTTGCAGGTAGTAAATGACGATTTCCCTTGAACATGATTATTTGCTGTTTGATATTCCACAATTTCTGAAAATGTAAGTAGATTTGACTGTAGAAATAATGGGTTGGTGTGATCCAGATATCCAACTTTATTAATAATTCTTATAGCACGCTTTTGAAGTACAGATAATAAATGTAGTGAACATTTGTATGTGTTGCCCCAAACCTCAGCACAGTAACTTAAGTACGGTGAAACCAATGTACAGTGCAGAGTGATTTATGATCCAAAAACTGTTTGGCTTTGTTCAGAATTGAAATGCTTTTTGATATTTTGGTCCGCACATGTTTAATGTGAGATTTCTAGCTTAATTTGTCATCTATTGTTATTCCCAGAAATTTATTTTTAGTAACTCTCGCTATGGGCGTCATGGTGGGGCAGCAGGTAGTGCACGTGCCTCACAGCAAGAAGGTTCCCAGTTCGATTCCCGGGTCCTGCAGGGCCTTTTCCGTGTGAAGTTTGCATGTTCTTCCCGTGCATGCATGGGTTCTCTCTGGGCACTCCGGCTTCCTCCCACAGACCAAAAACATGCTCATTAGGTTGATTGGTGACTCTAAATTGCCCTTAGGTATGAGTGTGAGTGTGAATGGTTGATTGTCTCTCTATGTGGCCCTGTGATCGACTGGTGACCGGTTCAGGGTGTACCCTGCCTCTCTCCCAATGACAGCTTGGATAGGCTCCAGCCCTCCCGCAACCCAAGGGATAAACAGTATAGAAAATGAATGAATATATTATCTATTCATTTTTGACATAAGTTCACTAATCACCATAACTTGTATTCTCTACTTTTCCTTTTTTTAAATTATTATTTTCATTTTCAACATATGTATTTACTTATTCATTTAATTTGATTTAATTGTTTTATTTTAATCATTTATTCATTATTTTATTATTTTTCCATTCACTTATCATCTGTATGTCCCTGGATGGGGGGTTTGGGAGGAGGTTGGGAGGCAGGCCTTTACTTGGGAGGGGAAGATGTTTTTACATTTACATACAGTTGCTATGTAACAAAAGATAATGCTATACCCTTTGTCGTGGTACTGGTTCTGTGTTACATGATGATATGTCAGTTTTTATCTTAGTATAAACAAGTTTTCATTTTTCAAATACTGTTTTTTCAGTGTTAAATATCAATAAAAGTATTTCTTAAAAGTCAAGCCTTACAGTAAAAGATGATAAAAATTAATTATTTATACCTGTCTCTGGCCCAGTACTGTTTCGTGGTCCATTGGTTGGGGGACCTCTGCCCCAAACTGCTGTTCACTATGCATTTATAGACACCACACTTCATGCTGTGAAATGAGGGCCCTTGTTGGTGATGACACTGAGGTAAATAAGCCCAAAGACAAAAAAAAAATCCACATGAAAAAAATGCTGGCTTTTTAACAGAAGAGCCCATTTCTTACCAACTTCAGGGTTGACCAACAAAACTTGATGAAGTAGTGATCCTGGTGTCAACTACCCAGGGGTCTGTCTTTGGTAATTCAGCTGGCTGTTTGTTTGTGTAAAGACAAACTCCTCAGCAAAGTCAGTGCAGAGTCAGACAACACAGTTAAGAGCTGAAGGTACGAGTGAGCTAAAACCATCTGGTCGTCACACCCAGCTCTGAACAAAACAAACTCCTGACTGGAGGAGGAATGCAGCACATGCAGTGAGGACAAAAACCCGGTAAGCTTTTACCTCGTAAACAACAGGCAGCCAACCTGTAAACCTGTAACCATGACTACCCAACAAAAACAACATGGCATCCTGTCACCAGGACTACACGTCAAATACCATAAGTGCCTGGAAAACCAGTAACCAGGTATTCACTTGTGGTTCGTTGGTTTAAAGATGAATTGTTTTGGGCTCCTTTTCTAAATAAGCGGGGCATGTTTGGCAGAAAAGCACATCTACTAAAACATGCACAAGCTCACACACACATGCATGCTGCCTGCTTTGAAGACTTATAGACTGATTAGAGTCACTTGCTATTAAAACAGATTTGATTGAGGACTTAGCTTCACAAAATGCAGTTTCATTGTTAGTGCAAAAACAAGCTAAAATCAGTTATTTATTTGCTGATGAAGGCCCAGCTTTTCCTATTTAAGATCCCGATCAGGAATGATCACCATTGGTTACCTTGAGAGCCTCTTAAATGTGATTCCTACAGTCACATCACAGCCAGCATTGCTTCAACTGCAAGTCAATGGGAAGAAAGCCAGCCGTTATGCTACCCACAAAACGATAACATAAAAAGAATAGTGGGGATTAAGATTATCTAAAATTATACAGATGAGCATATTCATAATTGTGTGACATGCCTTAAGATGGAAGAGGAAACAATCTCTGTAGATGAAGAAGAGCTTTTAATGCTCACTGGTGTCTACAGTGGACCATAGGGGACACCAGATAGCATGGTAGCTTACTATAGGGTAACACTTCCTGTCGAGGAGTCTGCAAAAGCACAGAAGTAGAAAAGGAAAGATTCTCCTGCCTGACTAAATACTGTGAACTAAAGCAGCTTTTGGATTAGTTTATGTTGTTGAGTCCTGTGATGATCTACTGAAGAGACAGTGGTCATGGTATGTTGTGTCTGTGCACAGAAAGTGACTCTGTGGGATAAAAAGCATTAATATTAAGTAGTACTTTGTCGCCTGGTTGCCTAGCTCCTGTACTACAGTACTTTTCTGAGTCAACTCATCACCCTGTTTATGGTTACCTGGTTGATGGTGCTCTCACTGCAAACAAACTGCTCCAGAGGTCGATTGGAAACAAGCCGAGACCACCTCTTTCAGGTGAGCTTGGCGTGGTCAATTTTGTCAAAAACATGGATCTGTTAATGTGTTTAAATGTCCACAAAGACACCATGGCAAACACAGAGCACCCACATGTATAAGAACAACTGCCCCAAATGACTTGAAAATGACCTTAGTCATCTTGGCACAATGTTTAAAACAGTTTGATCGTCACTAATTTTCTAATATTGTGTCTGTTAAAGGGATAGTGCAGTATTTTTGAATTTGGGTTGTATCAGGCTCTTGACAACAGTCAGTGAAGTGGCTGAATGGGCTCAGTGCTGCACCTCAAATGAGAATAAACTGAAGCATTAAGATAAACTGCTGTTAATGGGTACAGTTATTTTGTGTCATTTTGTGAGTTCTACATAAAAACAAGCCATGGATCTACTGTATGTTGGTTTGAATGTATGATTGGGTGAATAATTACAGTGTTTAGTTTTCCTCCAGGAAGTCTCTGTGTTTGGCACTGTTTTATGATGCAGCAAATGTCTGAGTTCTTCTGCTTGTGCACATTAGACAATTCAGACCTAACAACAGGAAGGTTCACAGATATTAGGCTCACGCACATTTACAACCAGGTAACTCCAGATGTCTCCTGCTCTGCAATTTCCATAGAAGTTTGTCCCCTCTATCTCATGCTGAACCTCATTCTGGTTAAATACTCCTTCTGTATATTCTGGTTCATGAAGGTAACCTCCTCAGTAAAAGGAACGCCATCATCATATTTGGTTCTGTTAGTTTCCTCTGCTGTTGTTACTCAGATCATAGAGCAAAACAGCAAGTCATCAGAATTGATGCGGACAAGCGGAAGAACACAAAATCATTTTCTGCATTATGAAATAATGCCAAGCACGGAGACTTCCTGGAGAAAAATGAAGCACTCAAAAATGTTGGCCAAATCATACATTGATCCAAATGTGGCTTTGTGGCTCATTTTTGCGTAAAACTCACATAATTACATGAATAGCTGTACCCATTAACAGCAGTGTACCTTACTGTTAGTCTAAGCTTTCTCTCCTTAAAGGTGCAGCTCTGCTGGGAGCCCTTATCAGCCACTTCACTGACTCTTGTCAAGTACCTGATACAACCCAACTTCAAAAATACTGAACTGTCCATTTAAGGCCTTTACACATCAAGGGCCATGCATTTTCTAAAAGACTGCATACATACTCTGCAGAAGTCAAAATGACTTAAGTGGCTTTGACTTGGTTCTCATTTTAAAGCCCACTATGTAAGATTCAGGTTTGTCTGCTCTCGAGGGGCCGCTCTGGTCGTTGGGTGTAATTGCACTGTCGTAACACAGCGCCTCACAGCAACGTGCATTTGTTGACATACAGAGCCGAGAGAAGCGAGTCGATAGGACGTCCGAAGACATAGAAGAAATAGTGAAATAGTGAATGACCGAGCGTCACGGCACCATGAATATCTCCAGCAATCTGAGAAACTTGCCGGCAAACAGCTGCTGGTAGCATTTAGTGACAAAACAACGTCCGCCAAGTTACACAAAGCATGCAATGCTACAGAGCAACCACCGACTGAAACCAAGTGTTGAACGGGGGAAAACCCGACGAAAACATAACTTACCTCTCCAGCAGTAACTTTGCAAGCTCGGCGTCGGTCTTGTAATTTTCCATCTCCCAACGCTCTCGCCACTGAGCAAAGTGGGCTCCAATGTTAATTCTAGTTTTGTTCCTTGCGTTGTCCGATAGTCTCTTTTCGGCCCTTGAATCTGGAGAAAGAGTCCTCCTCACACGCTTTGCGGATGCCATGGCTGCTACTACTACATGCAAAACACCAGCTTCTTTAGCTGGAAGCCAAATCTCGCGTAGTGCCATAAAGCAGTTTGCACTTCTCGCAGCCGCTCGTAATATGTGTCCCCGTCACGGGAGCAAAAGTTACATAGCCTATAAACAGAGCAGGGAAGCGCTGTGGGGGGAAGGTGGGGGGGGGGGGGCATTCTCTCTGTTACAGCGCTGAGCTCCACTGAACAGACTTTGGAGAGAATATTTGAAGGCTCAAAAGATCTGCAGTGCTGCTTTAATGATACAGACACTAAACGGGTACTTATGGTTCTGTAAATGAAGAACTTGGTGAGATGTTTTAGCAGGAGCTGAAACTGTCACTAAACAGCCACTTCAAGACCAAGGGTTCTAATTTCGTAGACCAGGCGTAGGTGGGCCACACCTGCCCTGCGCCGCGCCAACAGGGTGTGTCCAGGGCATTTTGCAAGTTTCGTGCACGGTGCAGTCTGGTGCAGGGAGGCGCACCCACGCCTCTGTCCCTCCCACCGGCGCAAGTAGCAGAGAGGGAGAAGAGGAGGCGTGAGTGGGTTTAACACAGCCGTGTGTAATCTTCACCTATCAAATGAACGCCATGGGCGAGGCACAGTGACAATTTCATCTCGGTGGCGAAGAAGGTCAGAGATGCTGTCACTTTTTTTACAGCAACTGGGAGAGCGCAGAGGCCACCGGCTGCGTATCGGAGGCCACGATGCTGCGCCACCCTGTGTTGCGCCAGGAAATTAGGGCCCCAAATGTTCACCGCAGTAGAGTCTTGAGTGAAAGCTCACCATCTGCAGCTCCAATGCAGTCTCACTCCACACATGACCTTAAATTCTTGGTCCTTGTAATAATTCTGCCTTTCGTCAAACAAAATAGGGAGCTGAGAAACAAACTCCATCAAGCCAGCCTCCATGTTGATTTTTTTAAAGATTATTTTTGGGCATTGTATGCATTTATTGACAAGAGATTGACAGTGGATAAATTTTTTGACTCAAATGTGCATACCAACAAGTGCTGTTGGATATGGAACTAGAGAAATCAACCATGATCCAAGAATTAAAAGCTGCAAATTTGCTGTAAATTATGTTGCTAGTGAGTGAGCTTATGTTTGACTTGCTACCACATTTGGGAGGTAGAAGTCAAGAGGTCCGGTGACCCTCCACTGTTACACTGTTCACTCTCTGAATGTTATAATAATGATATTAACTTTAGTTGTATAGCACTTTTAAAACAGAGGTTTACAAAGTGCTTTGACAGACAGGAACATTCAGACAGCAAAGCACAAGAGCTTTAGCACAAAAGGAAATTAAAAAAACAAAAAGCTCAACTTAAATCGAAGAACCCTCACAGAAAAGCACAAAAGGAGACACTAGCATGAAAAAGAATGGAGAAAATTTCTCAAAATGAGGAAAACCTGTGTACAAGGGGCGTAAAACAGCAATGCAATAATTCCAGTTTCATAGTCACAATTACTTGATGATTAAAGCCGATTTGTGGGCCACATCAAGTCCACAGGAGGCTGCATGTGGCTCCAGGGCCACCAGTTGCCCACCCTTGGTTTAGACCACAAAGAAGACTTTCTATTTAAAGGTTTTTGTCAAGAAAGAGTTTTCTCTACGTTTTGTGGCTTCATTGTTTAGCTTTGAGACTTATGGGACACATTTATCTGTCCACTCAGTGTTTCATTGCCACATTGTTTGTGCGTTGGCCTGTGACACAAACCCAGGCCTGGACTTCCTGACAGGAAGACATTCAGGAGCTCAGCAGGGAGAAGAAATCCCTCTGGTGTCTGCCTGCCTTACGTAGGGGTCTACACACAGACAGAAAACATCCTGACTTCACCGTCTAATTTGCAAACAGAGTGGTGCATCCATCCATGTTATCTAGCTCTTTGTTTTTTGCTGACAGAATGACAAACCAATGCTGATAAAGTTGGGACGCTGTGTAAAACATAACAGACCTTCAGTAAGGTACATTTTTTATAAAGACAACATATTCAGTTTTCAAACTGATGAACTTCATTGTTCAAATTCCAAATGAGTGGAGATTTGCAAAAAAATGTAAAATTTATCAGTTTGAACATTAAATATATTATTACCGCCCCCAAGGAGGTTGTGTTTTCACCATGGTCTGTCTGTTTTTTGTTTGTCCGTTTGCAACATAACTCAAACAGCTGTGGACGGATTTCAATGAAATTTTCAGGAAATGTCAGAAATAGGACAAGGAACAAATGATTAGATTTTGGTGGTGATCTAGATCACTACCATTAGCGAACGATCATTTTTGCTCAATAACTGTCTAACTAATAATGATATCAACATGACTCTGAGTGCTAGGTGTGTGTTTTCAGAATCAAGGAATCATATTATGATGGTAACTTTATTATGGGACTGTTGTTATAGATGTAACAGCAGTATGTGAGCCACCTTGGTGCTCTACGAGTGTTTTCTAGTTTTAAGTGTATTCAATTGAATATAGGTCGAAAAGGATTTGCAAATCACCGTATTCTGTTTTCATTTACGTTTTACTCAACATCTATTAGAATTGGGGTTTGTTCATGTTTTTCCTTGTAAGATGAAAAACTCAGCATTATTAAATACTTTATGAGACATCATATCTTTTGAAAATTTGACCTTTTTAATTTTTATGAATTAAAAAAATCAACATCTACAACTCATCATTTCTTTTTTTTTATTAAATCCTATTTTTTTATTTTTACAAACTATAAACATAAAATTCACATTCTCCAGTGAATAACAGTAAAAATAAAATTAACAATTCAGAACTTGTCTTAAACGAAAACCCAAACTCCACACAGTCGGTTCATGTTTTATATACAGAATGATGCACAGTACAGCGCCCAGACCAACATGAGGCACGGGTCAACAACTGCCTGCACGCTGTCGAGCTGATCTTAGTTTACAATAAACAACAAAAAACAAGCAACAAGTCTTTAACAAAACAAACATACAGTATATCAAAACAATTGATCACATTAGTTCTTATTGCTTCAGTGATGACAGCAAAAATCAATGTTCTGTTATTTTGGAGCCCTGCAGTGCTGTGAGGAAAACCACAAAATATAAGAAAACATGTAAACAACATTTGAATGTGTCCGAAGTGTCAGTACGTACAGTATGTACAAATCCAAAAATCCTGTTTGGAAACGAAAATCTACAGTATGAGGAATCACTCGTCTTTATTAAACACATTATTGTCTTAGAGTGCTGCAGCAATGAGTCCACAAACAAGGGGATGAGTTAGCATTTGCTTTGGTGAGAAGCATGAAATAATGTCTGAGATACACAAGGCTGACAGATTTTTACATTATCAGTGACAAAAATTCAGAGATGCCCTGATGAGGGTTTTTTTGGCCAATATCAATCACCAGTCACCTGCTAAAGAAATTATCTGATAGGTCAGGTTTGTGTTTTGTTTTAGCATCAGGGTGATTACAAAAATGTAGCTATAATAACATCAAAATTACACAATAAAAAGATTTATTTATTACTTGTGTTTATTTTTTATAAATTAACAAAATTGGTGTAAGACCACAAAATCTATTATTAATTCTTTCCAACAGGCTGAGCAGTGCAAGTACTCTAGAGCAATAAATAGAGCATTAACTCAATTATATTATAAAACTGATGCGAATAATTCATATTAAGATAACAAATTTCAGCCCCATGTAAAATTGATTTTTGTAAACGTGAATTTTCCATTTCTTAAAATTACATTTAAATTCGTTGCTGTTAGGCCAAAACCTCTTATCTCCATTTTTTTTTAAATTTATTACTATTATTATTATTGTTATTTTTATTTTTATTTTTTTACAATTTCTCATTTTAATATTTATAAAATAGTGTAACTGCCCACCTTCCATGTTGGTGAGCAGGTTTTATAAAATTTTATTTAATTAAAAGTATAGAAAAATAGTTTGCAATCGGGACAAAAGAAATTAATTCAGGACAAGAGCATTTCTTTTTCATTTCTTGAAAGTGGCAGTTTGGAGATGAGATCTTCTATCATCCCTGCAGCACTCTATATAAGAACTCATTTAAAGTACATGTCAAGCCCTTCAGTTTTTACATTTAGGTATAATAATCCAGAATAGTTCAGACGAAGCACCAGGAACATGATAATTCTGCTTCTGCTGTGGTTCTAAACTTTGATCCCTGTAATCACAGCAGAATGTCAACAGGTTTGTGTACCTTTATCAGCACTCATCTGTTGTCACAGGAAATATTATAATAGTTTAGATGTGAGCGTAAACTCTAAGGCTGAAGGATCAAGGCACGTGTTATATACAGTATATTACAGGAGTGTCACAGGAATGATTTCATCTGATGAGAAATGGAAGAATAAAAAGAGGAGATGTTGCATTTAATCACAGCCTTCACATATTCAACATGATTCTAATAAAAGAGAGTTGCATTAAGAAAACTACAGACATTTTCTAGAGATAAAGTCATATCCTTATGAAGAATTTACCAACAGCTTTTGACATGAAAGTGTGTAATCAAGGTTTAAGGCCTTTGCACATTAAGTCTGTTTTTGTTGTCAGAAATTGTCACGTTTACAATCTCAAGTCATGTTTGCACGTCGACTCCAAAACTTGTGTCGTCTTGTTTGTTTTTCTCATAACAGGTTCAACTGACCTTTGTCAAGCCCCACCCTTAACAGGAAGTCTTCCTTTCCCAAGCCCCGCCTTCCGAAGTAACTGTCACTAGGTTGGACACTGGCCTCGCTCCCATTTCAAACAAATTAAATAACTTGCTCTTTGACAAACTTTAATTCACATGAAAGAAGAATTACATAACTACAGTAAGGTGAATGAAGACATCTTAAAATCTTTAAAAACCTGTTAAGATAATTAAAAGCATTACTGGTAAATGGCCTTCAAGTGTGAGTTAAAGACAGCTATTCACATCAACAAAATGTTTTTATTATTTCTGCAAACGAAACTCTAAAGAAATATCAGTGTTAAAATGTTCTCCATCACCTTTGGGCAAAGGTGTGTTTTCTTTGGGATTTTCTCTGTTGAAGTGACAAAGTTATGATAACAGTTTCACCACAAAGCATTGAAATAGACTCTGTCAACACAAGTTTTCTGACTGGGGTAACCCGACAACGGCTGCTTTCAGAGGGGGGTCTTTGATTAACATAACACACGAAAGTTAAGGTTATTAAAATGGCCATCTCATCCTCATACCGTATGTGTCCCTAAATAATGACATTATTACTTTAGTGCGCACGCTAACCATTAAAGTTAGACTCCTGGACGTCAGATATGAGCAATGGTCACATTCAAGCTCCTTCCAAAAAAGGCAATCTCTCTGTATCAAACTGGACAATTTAAAGCCTTTTAAATTTTGTCTTAAACTTGCAAAAATAAAGTTTGATATCAAATTTAACTTTAAAGAGTAGAAATCTTTTCATAACGACAAGAATTTTTTGCTTAGCTATAACCTGAAGCTTTGGGAGTTGGGGCCTGTGTAAAAGTGCAAGAAATTGCAGTTCCTTAAATGTCCACTAGGGGCTGGCCTGAAAAGCCAACAAGACTCCATTAGATCCTGTATCAAAACACCCACGATGATAGAAGAAATAAATGTGTTTACAGCTTGGAAAGCAGATTTGGTCTCTTAGTCACTCTAAAGCTTGTGCTAGCTAAAGGCAGTGACTGAGTCTGTCCAAGTTTCCACCACTTTTTCTTTATCGAAATTGATTGATAGAAAGACTGGACATCATTTATACATGATGAACTTAAACGACTGGCTTCAAAATGCCTTTTCAGAGTCCAGTCTGTGACATCACTGACACCACGTCCATGTTTTTATTTATTTTGCAGTTCATCTTCTCTGGAGATTCTGTGAAGTTCTAACATCTGGGTTAAGTCAGGCCTGTTACATTTGAGTCTCCTGATTTAGAAGCAGATGATTAATGAAAAATATTCATAAACTTTAAATCAAATATATCCCAAAAGATCTTTTTAAGTGATTAATTTGGTGTAAATGTGTTTTTTTTCTTAAGCCAAAATTGTAAACCATAACCACACAAGACGTCCCACCATGCCTCCATTTGTAAACCCCTCTCACATGATGACATAGGCAATATGGTTAAAAAAAGGAAGGAAATCCAGGATTAAGAAGTCTGCGAGCCAACATGGCTGCCTGTCATCATGTCCTGGTGAGTTCCTCCAGCAGGAAGACAAAAGGTCTCTATGAAGACTTTTCCTCCTGGACTATAAAAATGTTCCTACGACAGAGTGTTTGGACCACAAGACAAGAAAAGCCTGAGATTTCAAAATATATATTATATTTTTTTATGAGCATAAAAATGAAAAGCAAAAGTCATGATTTCTTAACAATAAAGTCCCGTACAAAAATAGAATTTAGTCGAAATATTTCAAAGACCGAAGGTTAGGTTGCAATTTTACAAAAGTTAGGTGTGAACCACCATTTTTTTCTTAAGTAAAGCAAAGTGTTGAGGAAGATTTTAAGAAATTATGTTATAATGCTTTGAAAATGAAGTTGCAATGTAACAAAATTAATTTGTAACTTTTCAGGGATAAAGCTGTCATGTTACTAGAATTAATCTGAAAAAAGGTAAGAATAAAGTTAAAATGACAAGGGAACACATAAATATTTTAAGAAATCAATTTGTAATGTTGCAAAAATTAATTCAGAACATTTTAAGGACAAAAGTTGTTGTATTACAATCAGATTTGTAAATAACTTGAAAATTAAGTTGTACAAAAAAAAGAATAAATTTAGGATCCTTATGTCACCGGAAATTAATTTTGAATTTCTGGAAAACAAAGTTGCAATAGTATGTGAGCATTTTGTTATAACTTTTAAAACAATGTAATTTTGTTACAGGAATAACATTTGATGTGAGAGTAAATTTGTATAATTTACTAAATAAGTTCAGGATATTTGGAAAAATAAAGTTAAAATTTCAAAAAGAGGTATAAGGAACATTTGGGGATGAGGTATAAAGATCACAAAAAATAAGTACTTCAAGAATTCAGATGTAATATCACAATTTAAAATTCTAAGGGAACAAAGTATGTTTATGTATATTATGTAACTTTAAAAAAAGGAATAATCTGAGAATAAAGTTATAGTGATACATTCTGAACGGTTGGAGGTAAAGTTGTAATGCAATAGGAATTAATTGAGAATATTTGGCAAATAAAGTTGTTATATCACTTTATTGGGAATAGTTTGAGAAAGCTATAAGAATACATTTGGAATACTCTGAGGATGATGTATTGATATGTGAATAAAATCATATGTCTGTATAGAGGGACTAATGTGTCTAGATTAATTTTGTAGTCTTATCAGTACAAAATTGTTGGTATTTGGGAAAAATGTCCAAATGTTTGAACAAATACATCATTGCATTTTCCAGAATAAAATATGGGGAGAATACCAAATTTAATGAGAAAAAGTTACAACTGCAATGAGAACAATAACCAGGCCATAGCCTCTCATAAAATGATGACTATTTTTGTTATTTTATAACTTACAATGTTTTATTTATTCTTAATCCTTGAATTATTTTGACTGTACTTTCACAGCATCAATCTTGATATCCCAGACGTTTGCTCTAAAATGTGGCCCTAACACCGAGTCATGGTCTAAAAAAAGAAGTCAAAGAAGGTCCAAGATCAGTTGGAGGTCTTGAGCTCAAAGCGGCTGTAAACCTGCTTGGATTTCATCTTGTTGTACTGGTTCACCAGGTCCAGCTTACTGTGGCCCAGCGTCATTCGTTTCTGGTCCTGTCTGCTCATCAGTGCGAGCGGAGAGGGTGGGGGAGGGGGGCTCTGCTGGCTCTCCGGCTCAGTTTGAGATAGGTCCGGGCCCCCCCAGTTGGTGGTTCCATGAGGGGATGGAGATCTCCTGTAGTTGTAGGTATCTTTGTTGGATGGGGGCAGGAAGAAGTCCGAGAGTTTGTTAAGGAACTGGTTGGGAGGAGTCCTCTGTTTGGGGTTGAACTTGCTGTCATCAACAGGGGTGGGGGTCTGCGGTTTGGGGTTCATGTTGGTGTTGGGAGTCCCTACACCGAGCCCAGAGCTGTGAAACATGCTCGGTTTGTGGTCGTACAATCCCAACGCCTGGAACTTCGAGGACGTGCCTCCGATGCTTGAGCGCATGACGTCTGCTGGGGTGTGTTTGTTCCACTCGATACCCATCTGGTGACCGTAGGGGGGCGGCTGTCGGTCTATTCCCGCGCTGTGATTGGTTACTCCATTGGCGGACCCTCGTGTTCCTGGAGTGATGTGACCCTGAGGCGTCGGGGTCTGTCCTCCCCCACGGTCTCCTCCTCTCCTCTCAGGGCTGAGGTGGGAGTTGTTGTTGAGCTCCTTCTTGTCGTGGCTCTGTGTGACCTTGTAGACCGTGTTAGAGGTCATCCCTGGTGCAGCCTTCACGCTGGACACACTGTTACTCGACTGGCTGCTGGAGTTTTCAGAACAGCCTCTGTCCCGCTGTCTGCAGAAGGAGAAAGAGGAAATAGAGATTTGCTCCAGGAGTATATGTAAGCAGATATCAAGGTCATTCATTGATAAAGATATTAGCTTCAGGCCCGTCATACTGGTTTACGCAAACAGCTGGAAGTAAAATGGTAAGAAAGTAAATTATATACTTAAAATAGCACCACAGTGTAGCAGGTACTTCTACTAAAGGTCCCATACTTAGTTCTTTTTAACAAATTAACACTCTTACTGAATGTCCACACAACATATTTACAAAGTTTCTTGCCCAAAAATCCACTCAGATATTCAATTTCAACATGCCTTTAAACCCCTTTGTTTCTGCCCTGCTCAAAACAGGCTGTTTTGGCATAAACCATCATGAGCTGTGTCCAGGAGGATATGGCTTCATCTTTACAGGGCTGTGCTCTCATGTTTACTATGGCCAAACAGACATCTCTTGACATGTGTCAACTAAAACCTGCTGTGAGCTGATGATGCGTTCTAGTTGTACTGGGAAGTCGGGATTTCCGAGTTCTGAGTGGGAAATTTTAACTGGAACGTCCGCCGAGGTTGGAATTTCTTACTGGGGAGTTGGGGGATCCTCAACACCCCTGAGTAGACAAGCGAAGATGGCTGCCCCCAGTGTAAACAGTTATTAAGCTCCTGTAATATTCCATTTATTAGCACTTCTGACTTGTGTTTGTCGCACTAAATCAGCCATATACATAGTATTGTTCAATTTTTATATAAAGAAATATTGCTATAGTGTTATTTACATTCTTCATGTGGTCTGTGCGAACTACAACACAGGACGTGCTAACAACAGCTAACAACAGTCTGGTAGATCAGCACGTTTTTTTCCCGGCTTTGTAACTGGAACGCTGATAACTCAGATATGACGTCATTCCCACTCCCCTCTTCCCAGTTCTGATGTAAATGTAACGCAGGATATACACACACTTGGCTCAGGAAGTCTCTCTCATGTGGGAGGTGGCATATCCCCTAATGCCATCATCATGGGAATATTTTTAAACAGACTAGTAAGCACACATTTTCTTAAAGCTGGAGCGAGAAACAGAAAGAAAGAAGAGATTTCCTCATGCTGAGGGTGTAAAGGACACATGTTTTTGTATGAAGACCATTAACAAGTTATTAAAGTACATCAGTAAGTGTCTTGACGCTTGTTTTCTAAAAAAGCAGTGTGCACTCTTTGGTTTAGGGTGTTCCTGTCTACATTTTGGTATCTAACTGGTGCACAATCCTGGTGCAGAGCCAGATGAAGGGTGTAAAGGGTTGAGTTAAATCCCCTGATCATATATAAATGTATTCCGATCAAACATGAAACAGACAAACACAAGTTTCAGCACTTATTTTCAATAAATTTCAGTGTAATGTTATCTCCACAGTGTATTTTATTGATCTATCAAAGCTCTGGATGGCTTAGTGAATTCCTCTCCTATTATTGCGCCTGTTAAATCACAGGGGGCACATTTCATATGTTGATGCTCAGATTTAAGTTGTATTTCACTGAAACATTCCCACAACCTCAGAAAAAAATACAAATAACCATGTCAGACACTTCTGCACTAAACATAAAAATGAACCTCATTAACAATAAATCCTCTTTATCCTGCATCCTGGAATGTGACTACCGCACGATATTGCAATCACAATGGAAAATGATATATTGTTTGACCCTTGTTATTTTATTTATTTTTTTTTTTTTTTAATATGGTCAAGAAAAGCTTCATGGTACAAATGGCAACTTTTGGTCCAATCAGATGAGGCCAAAGCTGGCTATAAGCTACCTTTAAATGTCTTTGTGCCTGTTTAGAAGAGAGGAAGTTTTTAGAATTTATTTTTGATATTAGAAATAATGTTACAGCCAAAAGTGTATCAAATGGTGAGAACAGCATTGACTAAAATACTAAGTTATTGCTCATAAGCACTCTATCCTTTGTTAAAATACCACAGCCCATATCTTTAGATCAATATTTAACAGTGTAACTGGATTTCCTCTTGTATTCTGCGGGCCTAATGCATCGATAAATAGTCTCTATCATTTGTAGATTTGCTGAAATCTGTAGATTAAATCCCTGGATTTGTTCTATAGGGATAAATGCAGATGCATAAGCTTTAGTGCAGGGCATTGTCCACTTCCATGTGTTTAGTACTGGAAACAACAACCAGTTTTCAAAATGTAAATATAACTCGACTGTTTGAACAGTTATTAACAAGTTATTTGTTGTTAGTGGTTCACCTGAACATATAGTTTTAAGTTTAAGCAGAGTTTACACCTAAAGTTTACCCCAACTATTAATAAAAGTGATATTAGTAGTGTACAGTCACTCTAAAGTGTCACTGAACCGTTACATAAAAGAATCCCAGCTTGGTACCTTTCTGAGAGTAAATCCAGCCCCATGACAGGGCCGAGCCCCATGCCCATGCCGGGGCCCATCATGGCTTGGTATGAGGGGTAATAAGGCAGCCCCTCCTCCTCAGCGTTGTAGAAGCAGTCGATGATCTGAGAGTCGGCGTACAGGCAGCGAAACTCCCGGTCGAAGCTGTCAGCGATGCGACCTGAGAAATGCATCACCATGTTGCTGTGCACCTGAGCCGACAGCCAGGTGAAACTAGAGAGGAGACAGAGGAGAGAGAAAGAGGGGGAGGAGAGGGAGAGAGGAGAGAGAGGAGTGAGAATCTAGTGAGTCATCTGAACAAACAGTGAGATCTGTGTGTCCTTACAGAGGCAGTACAACAGCAGAAGGTGCACAAAGCTTCTTTTTCTTATTGAGCACTCAGCAATCATATTTTACAAATGTTTCAGATGTGTGTGTGTGTGTAGTTGTAACAATATCAGAATTATACAAATCACATCCTCTTATGCTGAGTTTTCAAAAAGGTTATACCAGTTTTAGAAGTACCCTCTTTGAACACAAAGTAGTTTGGGTCGCTTAAAGGGACACTCCAACATTTTTGTTGTTTTCATGTCTTGCCTCACTCCGAGTCCATGACAAGCGTATAGACACCATTCTTTCGACTGTGCGTCCAGTTACAAGGAAGAGAAGGGCAGAGCTCACCCACTGCTAGTTAGCTCTAACTCAAACACTGGGAGTCAATGGGTAGCACTAGCCTGCCTCTGCCTACAGTCATCAGATAAACTCTTCAGCAACTCTAAATGGTCCTGTGTGCTTGTTGTGACTCATTTTTTACCATGTTATGTTATCTTCTGCTATCATTGTATTATCTTCCTCTACTCCTAAACAGAGGCTTAGTTTTACTGACCCACTTCCATGGTGGTTTTCGCTAGAGATGAGGCGTTTGCGAACAAGTTGAGTCTTTTGAACGGCTCTTTTAAGTGAACAATGAAAGCCGATTCACAGTTGTGGGTGAGTTGTTCGTTTACGAGCCATTCTTAAATTTGCAGGCAATTTGCATTTAATAATGGCTCGCAAACGAATGGCTCACTCACAACTGTGAATCGGTTCTCACCATTCACTTAAAAGAGCCGTTCAAAAGACTTGACTCGTTCGCAAACGTCACATCTCTAGCACAAACCACTAATAATCAACGTCATGATCAAATATTTGTTGACAACTGATGATTAGTGGCCAGACCTCAACATCAGCATGGTCTGCACTCAGTGAAGTGTGGTATTGGTCTCTTTGTCATGGTCTGATGAGTGACCATGTTAACTGATGACTTGCAGCCAACTGCATATATATGTAAAGGGTGTAATGTCCTGTGATTCATTAAGTTGTTTTTTTATATGTATATATAATTGTATCAACAATACCTATTAGTAGTTTTTATATGAGAAAACACAGTCAAAGAAATTAAGCCAACATTAACACAACTAGCCATGGTGTCAACTCTAAGTCACAAGTTTACACGGTCACCAGTTGAATGAAAACACCAAATGTATTTCCTTATTTCTCAACTTCCTACAAAGAATTTTTGTAGATCAGCTGGATGAACTATGATGTTTGTGTCTGTATAGTCTCACACATTATGATCAAAATGTTGATGACTGTTGACCATTTTCTTCAAATCAAGCCTCACTGCAATATTCACTACAGTGTAGTCAACAGTAAGGAAATCACTGATCAAAAGCACATAACACATTATTCATCAGCTAATATTGATGATAAATAATCTGCTATCATTATTTAAGGGATACTACAACTTCTAATCCTAAACAGAGGCCTCTGGCACCTGTAAGTACGACTGCCGCTAAAACCAGTTTGGTCAATGGTGCCACCAGAAGTCTTGTATTTAACTCTTTTTTTAGGGTGAAAATACACACAAAAACGCTGGACAAGACACTTGTACAAAAAAATTAAACTTGGTCAGCTGATATGTACTTGGAAGTGGTTAAACTGATTCTATAAAATGCAGGAGTAAATCACAATGAGTGCAAACATGAAGTGTATTTATGTGTCAGTTCTACAAATATCTGAAATGTACAAAAACGGGAAGTCCTTGTCACTCAAACCTGGTGCTTGCAGGAATAAAATCAAATCTGATCATCATGATGTGAAGTTCTCACATCACCCACACATCGATCAGGAACAGTGAGGAGGAAACACGATGATGTCTGCACATTTCTGCCTTCTGTACACTCTGAACAGAAATACTCTTTAATATGTGTGAAGCATCTTTTTAAGATGAAGATTTCTGACTCATCTCATCAGGGCAAATGTGAGGTGGAGTCTTTTAAAAGCAAGGACTTTGTGTACACTGCAGGTAAAAGTGACTTTTCACTTTTCAGACTGAGCTGTAATTCTTTTTTTATTGAAAAGTGAACATCACAAAGAAGAAAGAGATCTTGAAAGTCAGATTTGGATCACTTTAACGTGAATTACATGCATGGCTTCTGCGAAAGGATCTCTGTCTGAGTGACCAGGGTTGTGAACTGGACTGTTTCACACACATTTAAAAGTTATGAAATATGAACATGTACTTGAAGACCTGTGACCTGAAGGTCATTGGAAGACTGCATGCCAAACACTGCTTACTTGATAGTTTAAAAAGTAGTTTGGTAGGAACGAGTGTCCTTATTCTTTAAGAACTCATGGCTAAAACTAGGGATGCACAATATTTGGTGTTTGCTGATATACAACCTGCCAATATTTTAAAAGCCATTATTCTCAATACTAACTAGGGATGCAAAGGGGTGCAAAATTTTCTGTTAAATTTCCAGAAACATTCAAGAAACCGTCCATGGGAAGTCAAGCTGGGGATTTTTGGAAATACCCCAAATTGGAAACTTGCCATGGGAGTTATGCAGGGCAGGCTGGCCCATACGGCAATATAGGCAAAAGCTAAGGGTGCCGTGACCTCCAGGGGGCGCCACAAATTTAGGAAAAAATTCCCTTCAGTATAATTCACAAAGCTGTCGCCGGTGACAGAAAAAGACACGAGTGATTCAAACTACCTCAACTCCTCGAGTATTCATGCTACCCAAATAATTCCAACGTATTCTGAAAGCTGAGAAGCGGAGCTTTCCAGTGACAAGTGGTAACATTATGGTAAAGGTTGAATTACATGGGGGGGTGGCTCACAGCTCACAAACTGTGCAGGAGGGCAGTGTGAGAGGATTCAGAGACAAACTTGTGAGTCATTTATCGGTGGTTTATCAGTATTTTCTGTGTATATATGTGTGGGGAGGAAAGATGATTTAATTGACTTTAAGGGTGGCAACGTGGGCTGGTCTGAGAATTTCAGAACCTGCTGATCGACCAGCAATTCTATGGTTTACAGAAAATGATGCAAAAAAGAGAAGATATCCAGTAAGCAGAAGTTCTCTGGGCCAGGGGTCAGAGGAGAATGGCCAGAGTGGTTTGAGATGATAGAAAGGCAACAGTAACTCAAATAACGAGTACCTACAACCAGAGAATGCAGAAAACCATTTCTGATCACGCAGATCAGCTACAGCAGCAGCGGACCGCACCAGGTGCCTTTCCTGTCAGGTAAGAACAGAAAACTGAGGCTAAAATTCTCAAGGGCTCGACAAAACTGGACAAAATAAATCTGGAAATATGTCGTCTGATGAGTCGTGATTTCTGCTGTGACATTCAGACTGTAGGGAAGGAACACCATGGAAGCCTGGATGCAGCCTGCCTTGTATTAGCGGCTCAGGCTGGTGGCGGTGTCACGGTGTGGGGAATTAATCTTGGCACATTTTGGTCCCTTAGCACCAACATCACAGCTTATCTGAGTATTGATGCTGCATCCCTTTATACCTTTATCGTACTCATCCTCTGATGACAGGGTAACTCTCCACGCCAGAGGAAAAGTTAAACACTGTAAACAATCTTTATAGCCCTTAAGTCAGGAAATCAGATGGTTTTAGACATTCCTCGATCCTTTTTAAAAACTAGAGCAGATCGAGCCTTCTCAGTTGCGGCTCCCACTCTGTGGATCACATTACCTTTCACTGTGCGGACTGCGAATAGCCTCTCCTCTTTTAAAACACAGCTTCAGACGCACTTGTTCATCTTGGCCTTTGGTGGAGTATAGTCGCTTTTATTGGGTTTTATTGGATTTAAAATTTATTTATACTGTATTGTTTAGTCTTTTATTGCTTTCATTGCTTTTTATTATCTCTGCCCATTCTACTGTAAAGCACTTTGGTAGGCTGCTGGCTGTTTTAAACATACTATATAATGAAGCTGACATTGACATTGACATATAAGCATTAACCCACTTACAAGGCTTTTGGTGGCACCATGTGCTGCCCCCCGGATATCTCCTTCCAAGGGCAAAGCTCACATGCTCCATTATAGGCACTCTTTTTTGCTAGTGCCATGGACAGTAGCAGCCCTACTTCAAAAACCCAAACTAACCCTTTAATGACAACCCTCTATAACTGTGCAGCTATAATGTTTGTTATGTCAACCTTCTTCTTTAAAGTCTGCCAGGTTCTTATCAGTGTGGTTGAGTAGTAAAGTTATAAAACACAGCAGGTTTCTCTGTGTGTAAATTATCTGCGTCCACCTCCAGCTGATAAGCTGCAAATCAGCCTTGAACGCCACCCTGATGGAGATGAATCATTGTGATGAGTCATCAGATTATCAGACCACAGGAATATTAATGCTGAGGAGGACATGATGCTTTCAAGGCTGATCAGGAGATCCACAGCAAGGGCTGGGCTTTTTTTTATTTTACCTCCATTTGAGTTTTATCAAGATCATTGATTGAGAGAATGTTGGGAAGCTACGTCCTAACACTCCAATAAAATGGCAACATGCACCGTAAATAATGAACCTTGGCCTCTCATAAAAGCCTGTCAGTGTTCAGTTTAACCTGAAAAGTGGGTCACGCCATAGGCTTATGACCAAGCTGGCCTTGCCCCTGTCGTCACAGTAGACTGAAGTCAGAATGGACACACCTACTGTGTGGTAAAAAAAAGCAGAGGAGATGATGTGCAATTGACTTTACAGGTTTATGAAATACTTATTTAAGCAGACTTGAAAATAGAAAGAGAACAAGGCAGGAGACAAATTAATCTTTTAAATTCAGAGAAATGACAGGAATCCAGACACAAAAACTTGGATTTAGGGTTGTAATTTCTGATCAGCATTGGTTTGGGCTTTCTGTACTGCATACTACTATCCAACATAGTGCTGCATTTAGAGGTAGTATGTTAGTGTGACTGCCAGGCAAACATTGTTTTTCAGTATGCTGTACCCTGTTGAGCTTCTTGTTTTCTGAAAGATGGCAACCAAAGTATGAGGTGCATTACTGCAGCCTACGATTCAGCAGAAAAGGCAAAGAAACTGCTTTTGCAGCACAAATAATACATTTAATTCTTCTACATTATCCAGTTTCTCTACATGTTTTAACTCAGCTATTCAGCCACAACTCCTGAACTTTAACAGCCAACAATGGGCTAAAATATATCTTCTGACTGATATAAGTGTGTCCATATTTTTAATATTAAACACATCCTTTTGAAATGTGTAATGTCTTTGTAACAACATAAAAAAATATACATTTACTGAGATTTGACTTGCATAACTGCACTGTTAATGCAAGGCAAGTAATGCTAATGCTAAAAATGTCAGCGCTGTTGCTATGGATACATGCTTTTTTTTTGTCTTCTATGTTGAATTCTGAGCAAAATCAGAAATTTTTTATCAAAAATGTGTTTCGTTACTTTCCTCAAGAAGTTGAAGTAGATTGGATCAGAGGCTTTGGGAGGTTACTTTAATTCAAACCCTTCAAATATCTAATTAAAAAACATACTGCTGGCAGACGTCCTGACATTAACAGCCTTTTCTCTCTAAGACAATGAGGCAAACACGTTAAGATTTTCAGAAAACAACCATCATATCATTGCCAGACAGAACAAATTAAATGGGTGAATACTTGGCATGTAGGTGATTGTACCAATTCAAAGGTAGGGGGTTGCCTGCTGGTACTAACACGCCCTTACCAACCAACAAAATCACAACTCAGATTTAGCCACTTGATTTGGAACAATTCTCCAAATGTCAGATCCAAGGATGCTGAACCCTGTCTGCCTTCTCTGCTCAGTGAGCTTCCTGATACTACTCCCTGTATACATAAATAGACATTACAAGCAACAGAAGCATTACTGTTCAAGAGTAAACCATTTTCCTTTTTCCCCTTCAAGAGTATTGATTCAGGAAGTTAGGCTTGAGAAACTGATTTAGCACCATAAAAAAAAAACAATACTCAACCCTATTTATTTGTGGCTGTAAACAGATACCTACATAGAAGTGCAGGTAAAGCTGTAGATATACTTGCAGTTACTCTATTGCATCCATTGATGCCATGAGCATTTTTGTTTATAAACTCATCTGTATGCGTCACTGGAGGACACCACTAGACTACCTGTTGTGTTAGAAGTATACGCAAACATGGTGGTAACTGAGAGCAAAAGTAAGAAAACACCTACAATCAACATCATCACCAAATACCACAGACCTCAACATCGGCGCATTGACTGAGGACGTTCGTCTGACTAACTGTTGTAGTGAAAGCATCAGTAAAATCAGAGGGTGGTCCCTTCAGTAATCCATTGTGGAGTGTTATTAAGTTCATGTTCAACACAAATCAGTAGTTTCTAGGTAAGAATATTCAACCAGAGAAACTAAGCTAACACAAACACGGACAGAAACTCCATTCTCACTTGCAAAAAAAAAACCCTGAAAGTATCTATGCAACAGACATTTTAATAAAGTTGTCCCTCTCCTCTTAAGGACAGAGCTGATTTACAAAAATCTCAGTAAACTCGGTTGCTTGTCCAGGCTTGCACTGCAGAAGTAAGCCAAAGTTAAGTTGTTGTATAACTAATATTCAGTCGTTAAAATGAACTTATCTCAGGCTCGTGAGCCCTTTTCCAAAAGCAAGTCCAAAGAAGCACCTCCCTCAGCAGGTTTTGTCAGCTTCTTAACTGTTTCATCACAGGTGAACTCACTTATCTGGCAAAACATCCCCTATCGAGTCCTCAGTGCTATAAATTCACCTGCAGGGGCGATAATGCCAGCTGAGCAGAACAAATCAACGTGCTGTAATGAGTTCAGTGATTCCTGAATCTTAATAATTCGGAGTCATTTGAGGTGTACAGAGGTATGAGCTGAAACAGTGAGAGTTTACAGCAGCCAAATCAAACAGTGAGGAACCAGCAGGACAGCTTTGTGAGTGATAAATCACTCCGCCCAGACGTGATGGATGCCTTTAAGATGAAGTGAAATCAATGGTATGTTCCTCAGAGCAGCTGATCGGAGCACACCTTCGTTACATGAACTCAAAAAAAACATTCTTCTTCATGGTGAGAAGTTGCACAAGGCTAACAAAAAGATTAAGTGTGATAAGCAAATGAATTACAACTTGAAAACTTTATCTTGTAAGTCATATTACATGTTATCATGATGAGTCATCAAATGCTGCAAATTTTCACCTTGTCATTTATAATTTACAGCCTCATATTCCTCTTCACCTCAGTACAAACAGCCTGCTATTTCATGTTAAACGACTCTATAACTGTGAACAAGTCGAGGTCAACAGAGCCACAGAAATGAACAAAATATATCAAGATGAACAAAAACAGTTTAAAGACTTGGTGGTCAGTCTTTGCTCTTCAGTGTGGTCTTATAAATCCAATATCTCAAGACTTCTTTCAGTGCTTCGTAATCTTTGAGCATCTACCCTAGTGTGAGGGGACACTGACTACATTTTGAAGGTCAGAGGTCAAAGATCAACATAAAACAAAAAAGCTTTGTAGTCATCTATTACCTTTAAATGCAATATCATCAAACATTGTGCAGTCTATTTGTCTATTGGATACGTGGATGAAGTGTGGACCTCCAATAACTGAGCACACTCACACCAACCAGCAATTCAGAGTCACCAGTTTACCATCTGCCATACAGAGGAAGCTGGGGTACCTGAAAAGAACTCAAGCATGCACAGGGAGAACATGTAAAATCTACACAGCAAGGCCTTGATTTAAGCCAGCAGGCTTCTTATGCTGAGGCAGAATCAACCCTTGTGCCTACATGCATCCTCAGTCTTTGGTTTTTAATGTTAAAATCATTTGAAGGTGTCCCACAGCTTTTTTTTAATCGATTAAGGTTTAAAAATTGTAAAATATGTCACCACCTTTATCAGAGGGGTTGGCTGATTCCTAAACCAGTGCTTCTCAATCAGTATCTGTAGAAAATTTTGACGAAGCCATGTGACATCTGCTGTTTGAATACTGAAGGTGCCTTAGGACTGCTTTTGAAGCCAATCCATGGTGCAAACACCTTTTCAACTTTGGATCACCCTACCTGACAGCCAGAGTGGCTGAGCTTGGGCGGGACATAAAGGTGCAGTGTTTAGAAATTGGCATTTTAGCGACATCTGGCATTCAGATTTTGGAATGAGCTCGTCTATTATCAAAACATCAGATCACTAGGCAACGGGAGCTAGTGAAGTCCATAAAGGAATGTGAACAGGGCATCATTTACAACAATTATGAGGTGAGGGTTTTTTAATTCAGGTTTGTAAATATTATTTTCATAGGTTAGAAGTCAGCTAAGATGATGATTATAGGTTTTGCAAACTTTTGTAGACTCATATTAAAAAAACGCGTTTTGCTTTTTTTGTCCCCAAAACCCACCTGTAGACAACATGGCTGATCGTCATGTCGGCCTCCATGAACGGGACCCGCAGTAATGTAAACTTTCAGAAGCTTTTTCTAACTAAATAAAAAGAAAACAAATGTTTTATGGGGATGATTGTACTCCTATTTTGACAGACTTTACATACAAACAGAAACATTATATCCTATATTCACCGTACCTGTTCGGTGAAATGCTGCAAACTATAATCAAAACCTGAACGCCAGATGTCACTAAAATGCCAGTTTCTACACACTGCACCTTTAAGGCTGTCTGACCAATAGCACGGCCTCGTAGCACCATCAATCATGTCCCTGAACTATTCAGAAGTGGAAATTCTTCATGAAAATGAAAAATCACCCTCCATACATTGAGTCGTTCGATATATTAAATATTTACACCAAAGTTATTTGATGAACCAGGCTGTAAATATGTTGATTTAGGTTGGAAAATATGTCCAATCCCTTCACATAATAATGTAACTGTTGATTTTTCTGCAGCCAGCCTCAAGAGGCCATCAAGGAACTGGTACCGGGCACTGGCTTCATTTTTCAGCCGTCGAGGTTGCCCCTTGTTCCCAAAGTGGGGGCCATGGTCCTGGTAGGACATGGAGATACTTACAGTTGGATTCAAGATATCATTTACAAAACTGACACTATAATCCTGATTTTAAGGTTTAATTACAAGAAAATACTTGATAAAATGTCAATATGTTAAAGCCACTTAGCTAACAAAGTACAGCCTTAAGATTAAACTTATATGTCAACCATTTTCATTAGGGGTGTCCCGATCTGATATTGATATCAGTCCGATATCAGCAAAAAAAACTGATATCCGATTATATTGGCCTGCATCTAAAATCTCCGATATAAGCACTCCGATACAAGCAGCACAATTCTAAATTATTTTTCATTTATTTAATTCAGTTGTAGATATGCTTATGTTTAAGTTAAACACGGTGGTTATTTTGCAATTTAAAAATAACTGTTTTTGTTTTTATTGGATTAATTGAGGTTAATTTTCAGGAACTTCTAATTAATTATTATTTATTTTTATTTTATTTTAGGTTAAACAATTTTTTAACCCATTGGTTAATAACAAATGGGTCAGTTTTTCTCATACCTACTATTGCTGACTACTGTTCTCTGTTTGAGTAATCTCACTTGAGCCTTTTCTTACAGTCCATACTACAAAATAAGTAATAAAAAATATGTAATAAATGATAATGATAAATAATAAATAACAAATATGTAATAAAAATATGTATGATTGCTACTGATATCGTATCGTATCAACATCGGTATCAGCCAATACTCAAGGCTGCAATATCGGTATTGTATCGGAGGTGAAGAAGTTGTATCGGGACACCCCTAATTTTCATAAATCATTTAGTCTTATGCACAAAACTGGAACTGACCTCTATGACGATGTGCACGGATTATTTTACTGGACCAGATTCTGGGAACTAAACCAGTTTTTTCATCACTCTATGCTGTTGAGTCTATGCTGTTGTAATGATGTGTTGTAGAGATGGTGAGTGATGGTAGCCATAATGAAATAATCATTCCTACTACTGCTGCTTCCCCCTGTTTGTGTCGGTCCCTGAGTTGATTGTGTCCTTTTGCCCCAAGTGTCAAGAGGAAGCGAGCCAAGACCACCTCTGTTATGCATCTCATGTGGTTGTTTGTACCAGAACAGGGATCATATGGCTTGTTCATATATATTCAAACAAAACGTGCCAAACAGGGATGATGCCAACTTGTATCGAAACAGCTCTACCAAACAATCTAGGTATGAAAACTTTTTCTAAGTCATCCTTGCGATTGGCTGGTGACCAGACTGGTGTACCCGCCTCTTGCTCAAGACCACCATGACCCACATAGGGACAAGCAGTGAAGATAATGGATGGATGGATGATAAAATGCTGAAATTCCTAATTCCCCAAAAGGAAATCAAAATGAGTTAGCTTTTTACTCACTCTCAACTGTGCAAACAAACATTAGCGAGCACTCCCAGGTATCATGACATATACAGAGCCGCATCTCCTGCAGGTTTTTAATGTAAGATTTATGTTTGCAGATAGCGTAGGAAGGAGTGCTGCAGAGGAAAAGGCGTGCTCGGATGATAAGATGACATTAAATTTGTCAGAAGAACTTGGCACCTCTTCAACCTTGCCCTTCATTCCTCAGTCTGTCAGTCCGGCCTGCCAGCCTCGCCCGGCACATTCACCTGAAAACACGCCACGTCCATGGTCATAAACGCTCCACTGCAGCTGTCAGACTGAAGCGGAGACTTCCGAGTGATGAGTGGAGAAGTGATGTAATGAGAGTGGACGAGGAAGGAGCGTAACAAAGAGAAGCGTCATGCTGAGGGAAGAGTGAATACAGACATGCAGTCCATGACAAACCTTTAATTTACCATGTCAGTCTGTTTGTGCACACATCCATTCCCCATTTGGTAAACTGTTTGCTCTTTTCAACTTCTGATTAAATCTTTTAGTGTTAAAGGATACTTTCTGAAGACTTTCCATTACATGGATGAGGCATCTAAGGACAGCGGATGCAGTGTACTGTGCAGACTGTACCGGCCCTGAGGGTAAATCTGTGCTCTGAGATCCAAATAAAACTGACGAGACTGGACTTGAGGACGCTTTGTTTTACAGAACATAATTAAACACACAGTCAAAGACGGTTAATGTCAGATATGTGCCATGATTGGGCTTCTCAAATGACAAGAAAAGGAAGAAACTTAGTTACTTAAACATGCATCTGATGGGGAAATGTTCAAGACAGAGACAGCAGAAAGAAAGGTTGCAGTTAAAGCACTGGGTGAAAGGGTAAAAAACTATGAGCACTGACGCTTTAATTGTTGGGAAAATCTAGTTTGAATAAATCTGAGACTTGGACCCCGTCCACACCTTTATGTAAAACTCACAAAAGGCGATCAGATAACAAGCAGTAATCCTTGATGCTATGGGTGTAATGCTGCATTCACACATCAACGTAGAGTTGCTAATGTTGACCAACAACGTTTCTGGGGACACTTTTGGTGTTTTCAGTTCAGGTGGATGTATCTAAAGCTGAGATATGTTTCTGACAGCCCCCTGACTAATTGTAGATGGATTTTAAACATTTTTGCCAACGCAGATGTAATGCATGGGTAGCACACTCAGCTAATTAATAATATAAAAAACAATAATTAATAAGTGCCAGATAAAGTAGACTTATATGCCATTTCACCACTTGCAGCTGCACGATGCCTTAAGGACAAAAGACAGTTGTCCCCAAAAGGACGCCTCAAGTTGTACAACAGGAGTCAAATCCTAACAAGAACGCATCTGGATCCGATAAAGCTGATGTGTCGCCAGCGGAGATGAACGCAGCTGAATAGACAGTAGCAAAGGGAGGCAGAGGTCAACTCTTTTTTTTTTTAACAAGTGTGTTGGATCAAACGTCAGTCATTTTTAAGCGTGTGTAAAATTTGCCAATGTATCTGACAAACATTTGCATAACCCAACTTATGCTAACTTTGTGGCCTGACTTAGCTCAACACAGCTTTCCATTTCCCTCTTAATCAACACTAATCCAAAAGCTCAGGCTGGAAACAAAGGTGGTCTTGATGCCTTTATCTGGATTGGTTTGGAAGTAAAGACACTAACCTATGGGCGGGCCCAGGGGCCACATATGGCCCTCCTCCATTTTCAATGAGGCCCTCCAGTCAATTTCCAGTGTCAAGAAATTAAAACCATTAGATGAAAATAATCAGCCATTGAAAATTCTACCTTGATTTGACAGTGTGACACTATGAACACAGACAAAATATATCACGACATGCAAAATGTAAACAGTTCTATAATCATCTTGAAATAAAAATTTTCATTGATCGACATGAAAAATTTGCAAATCTAATTTGCAACATTGGTTTCTGTAAAGATCTTTTATGAAGTATTATAAATCAGCTTTGGGCAGAATGTAAGTCAAAAATATATTTCAGCTATTTTTGCAAGACTACTTTGTAAAATCTGTGCATTTTTATTTTAAGTAGGGTTTTCTGGCAAAGTTAAGGTCAAATAGTAAAATTAATTTACAAAGAAACAATAAGCACTTGTCAATGGCTTTGGAAAAGTACCTCAAAATGGTGTTAATTTCATATTTTACACAGTAGATTGAGTACAAGGTCAAAGCCCTAGATCTCTTATATCATGTTGATTTTTTGGCAGGCTTTGTAGTATCAGCAAATATTGTAATGTTATTATCAATATCATACCAGGATTAAACTAACAAAACAAACCAACAAGCGTTTTGCTTTAAGGTACATGCATTAACCTCATCCAAGCCAAATCAACACTGCCACAAAATTACTTTAACAACATTTTTGAGGAAAGCTAGTATAAGTGGTCATTGTTGCCTCACTGCACATAGCAAAAGGGATAAAAGCGAAGAGCTTCTATACATTTTGTGTCAGTGTGAAAGCAGCTTTAATCAACCTGAGAGACCAAATCATCATTCCCAGAGCTGCACACAGGCTTTAACTTGACAACATCACATCATGAAATTCAGGCCCCATTTACACAACAACGAAAATGGCCTAAAACAGAGAGTTTTCATTGTGTTTGCAACTTCCGTTTACACGAGAAAAGAGCCACAGTGCCTGAATCCCCAAACCTTTGAAAGCAGGGTCTAGAGTGAAAAGTTTGGAAAAGGTTTTGGTATCCGTCTCCGTGTAAACAGGAATCAGCATTTACAGGGAAAACAATGACACACGGAGCATGAGCTGTACTCTTCCAGGTGAAGGTTGTGCACGCACCTAGGAACAACAACAACTTCGGCCGTCTAACGAGCAACATGTGTGCTGCTTACTGTGTTTGCTTTGTTATCCTGACAAAAATATCCAGACAGATTTGCTGTCCAGACAAGAAACCGCTGCGTCTTCGTGCGTCCACTCGCCATTGTTGTTTGTGAAAAGCTTGTCTTCACCGGAAGGTGTACACGTGTTCTTATACCGCTGTTTCATTACAAACCTACATCGCCAACTACTGGCCTGGCATGCACGCTACAGCGTTTTCAGTCGTTCTCATCGTCTCCATGTGAACCCAGAGTGCTTTTGAAACTGCAGGGGAAAACCTTTCCATTTCTGGCTACAACATTGTCAGGATTCAGTCCTCAGTTTTCTCCTGCCGTGATGGGCCACCAACATGCGGGACATAAAGCTGGGAAGCACAGCTGTTCCCCAGATGTTCACACAAAACAGAGATGAGATGCTAAAATGAAGCTAAAAAAAAAACCCAAACGTGTCAGATAAATGAGAACAATGACAGTGAAATGACACCATAAAGTGAAAGAGACTTGCTCTCCTCCTGCTCTGTGACACTGAGTCGTTAAAAAACCCACAGTACTGTCTGTCTGGCAGCTTCACTGGTACATTACACCCACACTCAGAGAGACACGCTCACACGACAACAGCAACGCACACTCTTCTCCCTGAGGGAATGAAGTGCATAGAGAAAAACAACGGAGTTCCTTGGCAAACAGAGTAAAAGAATGTTTACAGATGGATGGCTGTACAGACTTGATCTAAAGTCCTTTCTTGTAAAATAAAATCTGCACAAACTAAACATGTCTCTGCAGCATTTTCCTCACATTCAGTCTGGTTACTGGTTGAACGTGTAGCTCTAATTACAGGTATTAGTCAGGTATTCTCAACAGTTTCAAATACCACAAACAGCTCTTCAGCAGTAGCAGAGCGCTCATTTTTACTGCACAACAGGAGCACTGTTTCAAAGATTATCTGCATATTTGCAAACTGAACATGACCAGAGCTCTGCTGGTTTCCTCCTGTACATCCGTCTTATCAAGAAAAATGCAAAGTCAACTCTACAATTACTGACTGTGTTCACCTCAGCAGTCTGAATGTCTCTTTGTTTATTTCATTTTCCTTGCCCAAGCTCAGAAAGTCATTTCTTTTAAGAACTCAACAGCCTGTTATTTCTCTTGCATTGTTATGTAAGAGACATCAATGGATTAAGGAGCCCCTAATTTGCCCCGACTCTGGGTCACATATTAAATTTCAATAAAGTAAAATAAAAATGGGTCTTAAGACGAGACTTAAAACACTCCACCGTGGGGGCTGTTCGGACGTGGTACTAAGTAAAACCATACAGACCTGAGGACCCTCTTGAAAATGAGATGCTACATCTCAAGGGGTTAACCTGGAAAAAATCTTTATTCAGCAGAGACAAATATGATGAGGACAGATTTATGACCTGGGCGTCCATAAGTTTGTTGCTATCACAAATTCTTGTTTTTAGTCTTGTTGTCTCTGCCTCCCACCCCCTTTTCATTTTCATGTTGGGTTTTGATATATGTTTATTCATGTATGTGTATGTGTGTATTTTATATATGCATATATACATAAACGCATATAAAATGAAGAGGATGGCTTCAGCCTGCTCTTTTGTAAAGTGTTTTGAGATTACACTTGTTATGAATTGGCGCTATACAAATAAAGATTGATTGATTGACTTAGTCTGTTTGAGACCCTCTGCTAGGTCCCTTAAAGGTCCTTTTCCTTACGTGGGCCAAGTCCATTATGAGTAGCTGACATGTACCCCGTGGTAATGGATCAGTTCAACCCCATGTTGTCAAAGACTCTGCATTCATTCTCACTTTTCTGCTTTGCACTGGGCTTGCCACTCTGAGTCGATGCGCTTAAACCAACACAAAGCAATAGTAGGTCTATTTAAGGGGGCCAGGGGAATGAAAGATCTTGGGCTGCTGCTGTAAAGTCCAGATGCAGCAGACTTTCTATCTTGTGAAAAGAGGAACTCCTTCATGTGGATGGGACATGACAAAAAAAATGATATAAGTATTTCAGTGCACCTGGACTGGCACGTTTGAGCATGTGTCTTAAATCTCTGACAGGCCTAGTTGGCATAATGTTCAGAGTTCGCTTGTTTTTTTAATTCCACCTCTACTTTCTCAGCGTTGCCAAAACTATTGAACATTTGAAAAAGGAAAAAAAAATTGGAGGAGCTTAGAGAGCACACATTTCCGTATTTAAGTATTTTTGACATGTTTGGTTGAGTTGTTAGTGATAATGTGAAAGAGTACCCTATACTGCAATGTTATAATATCTGGATTTGGATCATCACCAAAATTTAATCACCTCTCCCTTGTGCCATGACCAGAAATCCAAGAAAATCTCATCATAGTTTTGAGAGTGTTTTTTAATTAGCAAAAATTAAAAAAAAAAACAGGCAGCGAGGACCAAAATGAGGCTACACTGTATCTCAGCAGAAGTTCATCTGTGGAACAGCTGTACTGAAGAAATGACAACATGGACTTTAGGTAGGCTTAAAAAGATATTTCAAAATAATAGTCTTAAAAGGCATTAAATAAAAGAACAGAAGTTCAACCTAAAACAGTATATACAATCATTAGATTGATTGTAATTTTGTACTTTCGTTCCTTAACTGTTAGCTGTATTATTTGGTGATATTTTGGTGCCTCAAGCTTAAATTATTTGACTCATTTTTATGTAAAAACAGGTAGGAACAGATCATTTCTGTACTCATCCTACGCCCTTTCCAAAAAGTCATTATATTAAATCTGTGTGGGTCATGATCGCTTCTAGCTTTTTTGCTTTGTCTTCCCATGTTTTTCATTTTTTTATGATGTTCAAAATAAACTGATGTGGAAAAGTGTGGAAAAGCTGCCCTATCTCACAATGTTAATAAACACTTTAAAACACCCTGGATCACCACAACTTCTGTGCCTTGAACAACATTCTGTGAAAACTTCATCAAAATCTGTTGAGAACTTTTTGAGTTATCTTTCCTACAGACAAACAAACCAAAAAATCAAAACACAGACAGACACCAGAAAAATATGACTTCCTTAGCACAGGTTAAAACTCAGACTAGGGGTGGGAATCAAAAACCATTTGCAGTTAAGAATCAATTACAAATCCCTTGAGGAATTAATATATTTATTCCTGTTGCTTAACAGGAATTGCATTGAATATACAGAGTGATGTGTTTTGTCCCTTAAAAAGACTTTAGTCCAACTTATGTCCTCACTGAAAATCCTCAGGAACTGATAAGAGAATTGTTAAAGAACCAGATCTATAAGCAGAACCAAAAAGGGAATTTGCTTCAATACAATTCAAACAATTCCCATTCCGATAGAACTAATTATCAGTTTACTAACTTTCATGCTTAAAAATGGTTCTGCCTTGTCTTGGATGGTTTCCAGACATTTTCTTGTCTCTCTCAGACTCTTTGTTTTCTTTCTCAAACTTTTAAGAGTAACTAAACAGTAAAATTAATCAAATTCAACAAACCTGCTGAACAAAAGACCAAGTGTGAGTTTAAAGCTTTAAAGCTGAGGTATGTAACTTTCATTGTTGTGCTCTTAGCCACATCCCTTTCCTTATGCACAGCCAATCCACTGTGTTTGTGAGCTACCATTAGCATTATGCCAATGTGATATATTAGCAGCCAAGAAACAAATCAAATGTCCCTTCGTAAAATTAACATCACCCGTACAATCTAAACAAAAACTTCAGCTCATCTAAATATTATAAACCTTAGAGGAAGATCCAACAAAAGCACTGTCCCTGGACTGAGCCCTGATTGGCCAAAAAAGTGGGTGTCCCTTGCAAAATTCCCTAAAGGCATAAACAAAGCAAGAAGGGGGTGGGCACGGATGTCTGATGATTTCTTATGTGGCTTCAGTGATAAGATGTTGATGGGTAATCATATTTTTTGGACCAATAACACACAAAAAAAAATACTGCAGCTTTAAGTTAAGTCTGAAACCTGAAAGGGGAAAGTTCAAGTCAGATTCAGATCACCTCCAGGTGTGATTGAAGTACAGCTTGAGTCAGAGTCTAAAATGTGAGTCCCCATCTCTGCCTCCCAGCTCCTTCTGAAGGCTCTCTTTATTTCATGTTAGATTTATTTGAGTCAAGCCTGGTGTTTAGTGTTGCTTTAAACGTATGAAATAATGAATGACAGGAGTTATACTTAAGAAAAGCAGTTTAAGTGTTCAAATACATAAAATGTCTCTCCAGGGTGTGTAGCACTGTTTCACAATAAGCCTTCATGTCTTCAACAGATTCATGACGGATTAAGAACTGTGAATGTATGTGTGTGTTATTAACCTGTAGGACCCAGCGATGACCTCCTCACAGTCGATGATCATAAACTTCTCCAGGACCTGACCCGTGAACTTCTTGCCACTCTTGGTGCAGTACGTGTCACCACACACACTGCGGACGCGCATGTTCTGCACAAGAAAACACAGAATATTTATGTACAAAGCAGAGGAGACACACATTCAGGATCAACCTGGAAATGATGTACTTCAGGAAAACAATCTGACCTCCACATGTTCTGACTGTGTACGTTTGTTAGACATAAATATGCAATAAGACAAAACACATACATGAACATAAACCACATGTGGCGGGACTTAAAGATGAGGGGTGTGCCACAAAGCAAGATAAGAGGGTGGGTCGTTTCTGCTAACTACCTTTAACCCAATCTGGGTCAGGTTTTGGTCAGGATAAGGCACAGACTCTAACCTGACACAACAGATGGATCGTTCAATTTATTTCACCTGTTCATCCAGGAAAGAGCCCATAGAAAGTGTTTGGGGAGGGCTGGACCTTTCAGAAGGATATCCAGCAGGTTACTGGACAACTGTTCTGTCAATCACATTCATTATGAGGAAATCATATAATGTAGTAGGCAGGCGTCACTACTGAGGCATAACGGACAAGACTTGAGCCACTTCATAAAACAAACCCTCACCAAAACATCTCAGCAGTGGAGTGAAAATATTCTTTATATCGAGAAGTTTGTAGTGTTGGTATTTGTTTTAATTTCATAAAGAAATGTGGTCCATGTTCGATAAAACTTCTACTGAGGCTGTCAGCATCAACGTCATTCTCCTGCTCTAAAGGACTCTGATTGGGCCGTGCCGCTTTGGGTCGCTCACAGTCGTAAATTGGAGCTTGGCAAGAAAGATGATTACAGACATTATCACAGATCACAATAACACACTTTCATATCTGTGTAAATTTGGGAGTTAAGTGTCTTATCCAAGGACACATCGACATGTGACAGCAGAGGCTAGGCTTGAACTTTCGACCTTTCAACTTTCCAAAGTGAGCCACAGTTGCTCCTTGTTTTGTCCAACCACATTTGCTTCCTTCCCAGTGTAAAAAGTGCAGTCATTCATGATTCTCCTCTGATAACTTTGTTTACATGCCGCGTCTTAAAGGTGCAGTGTGTAGAATTTGGCACTTGAGCGACATCTATTGTTCAGATTCTAGAACGAGCCCAACCGTAACCAAAATGTCACATCTCTGAGCAACGGAAGCCTGTGAAGACCAAAAGAGATCGTGAGCACAGCATCATTTACTACAGTGACAAGGTTTGGGTTTAGGTTAAATCCCTAGTGCAGAGTAACAACTGTCTCTACATCCACCGCCGTCCTCTCTCCTCTTCTTCGCCTGCATTCCAGTTAGATTTCAGAACCGGCACACAGATTCACGTTTTGTTCTTTTTGTCCTGTAGACATCATGGCGGCTCGTTATGTCGGCCTACATGAACGCGGCCCGCGGTAATGTAAATTTTTTGAAGCTTTTTCTAACTAAATAAAATAAAACAAATGGGGATGATTGTACTCCTATTTTGACGGACTTTACATACAAATAGAAACATTAGATCCTATATTCACCGTTTCTGTTCGGCGAAATGCTGCCAAAATTGTACACACTGCACCTTTAAATGCTGAACTGCAGGTCGTTAAATAATAGTAAGACCTCTAGTCTTCCAATAGGGTTTATTCCCAAAAGTGTGCATTGCTCTGAGAAGCAAGTGTTGGTGTAAATGGTCCTCTGTCTCTATATGGCAGCTCTGTGACTGGCTGGTGACTAGTCCAGGATGTAGCCCACCTCTGGCTCAATGGCAGCTGGCTCCAGCCTGCCTGTGACCCTGACAGGGATGAGTGACTCTGATAATTGATGGATTGATGTGATCACATTTGCACTGGTCTCTACTGCTGTTATATTGACTCATATGGATGAGCCCACATTTTTGTCTTAGTTATTGTTTTTCATCTTTAATGAATTCAAGACCATGAGCAGCACATGGTCCTTCTGACTCAACTCCCACAATGACCTCTGAACTCATGCACAGTCACAAAGACAGTAGATAGCACCATAATGGCAGTGTACAAGGACTAGTCTGGATCACAATTGAAGGTTTGCAGGTCTTTTGGTTGAAACAGGACATTTTTATGATCAGGTCAAATCCAGGGCCATCGTAACAGATAAAAGAATGGTGCCGTCTGTCTGGTCTGTTATGTGAGCTAACAGGCCTTTATGAATGATGCAGTCCAACAATAACATTACTGTGTCTAAATTAGTTTTTTTTCTGTTAACTACTAAAAGTTGCTATTTTCAGTGTACAGGATGCAGAAAGGATCATGAAAAGAACAACTTCAAGCTGTAGGCTCAGCATTTCCGTCGAGGAGCAGAGCAGAGCATGGCAGATTGATTTTCATGTTTCATAACACAAATTGAACACCGATAAACCTGAATTCAAGTTAGGTGAGTAAATAAGTTGACACACACATTGTGGTACACCGCAGTCACACTCATGTGTTTGTGATAATGCTCTCTGGTGCTGAATCAGAGGTGGCTTTCAAACCCAGAGCTCATTTGCTTCGTTTAAATTAGAAAGAGACGATTCAGTGTTGTGGTTTTCCTTTGGTTTGTTTCATGAACTCTGTAAAGCGAGCCAGTGAGCACATAAAGGCAAGACTGTTTTTATGACCTTACAGCCTGCTTTTCACACTGTGTATAAAACAACGACATGCCTACTGGTTATGTTTAGCAGTAAAGGGTGCCAATTTGACTTTAACTTTCCAATAGGGATGGAACGATACACTGAGCCCACAGCTCAGCACGTATCTCCGAGTTTTGGTCCTGGTTTTTGGTTTGGTTAAGACAACAATGGCCATCGGGTTGCTTCTGTATTCTAGTCCATCCTGAGGAGTATTGGGCTTATTTTACCAGAGCAGTGAGGGGCAATAGGAAGAAAGACGGGTTTCTTCCCCTAACCAATTTCGTTGTGTTACTTTTAAGCAAATGTCCTCAATTCTGTTTATAATGTCAAACAAAAACACATTTAATAAATGACACCTTTGACCCCTCGAAAACATCTGTATCCTATAGATGCACCATGTTATTGGTACGATATTTCTATCTGCCAGTATCAGAATTTCACAGCTGGTATATAAGCCATGTATATCCACCATATCTCTTATATATGCTGTAATATCAGCAGAATACAGAAATGTACCATATTGCTTCACCTTATCCTTACTGCATGTGTACAATTAAAAAACAATAGTTTAATTTCTTTAAGAGTGAAATGTTGTTTCTTGCTTTACATCTGATCCTCACACAGATAGGCTGCCACATTGAAGTCAGTTTTTGTGAAATAAAGACTTTGTACTCTTGATGAAAAATATCAGTATGGGTGACAAAGAGTTCATAGGCATCACGATATCAGATATCAGAAAAAATTCTATACCATGCATCCTTAATGTATATCTGTTTAAAAATGCTTTAAAAACAAACAAATTTGACCTGAAACAACTATAACTATCAAAATTTTAAGACAAAAACATTTTTTTTTCTGTTTCTTCAAATTATAGTTTAACACTTCATGATGGCTGTCATTGAACACATCATATTATAACCATTGCTGTCTGCATATAAAGGCCAATTTGGGATTATTAAGGCTTATTAAGTTTGTTCTTTAATGATTACCCTGCTGATTTCAGCAAGGATTTCAAAATGGAAACAATTCACAAGCAACTGCACTTTTGACAAAGTTTGGGTGTACTGTTCATAGCCATTTGAGCAGATGGTGGAGGAGTTTTCCTTCTTTAGAAGCTAGGGCGTTATGTGGGCTTTATCCAAGGCCACGGTGAAAAGGTACAACATGTAATGCTTACTTGGATGCACAATGCTGATGTGCTTGGAGTTTATGTTCCCCCTGCGTAACCTGACGAATGCTTGTACACCAGTGCTTTAATAAAATGGTGCTATGGTACAAGACCCACAAGGCTTGATAGCAATATTGCTGAGCTCAAATACTCACAATTTTCAGATCTGTCATATGTTTCTACCCGCCTCCCACCACAGACAAGATGAACCATAGTCCCTCATATTGCGAGTGTGGGTGCATATTGCTGCCTTTCCTCTCAAAGCAAAGCAGGAGTTTGCTCTGCTCAGCTTGCTGACTAACAGGCCCACACAGCAGAGCAGATACGGAGTTGAAATGGCGGCAATGAATGAAATCTGTTAAAAACCTGCAAATACCACAATCCACACTCCCCTATTGAACCCTGGACTTTGAACCAATATTCTATTGAGAATTTTTGCATCTCTACCTGCTCTCTACAGTGGATTTTAACAGAATGTGCATTTATTTTTGGTGCAAAAAATCTTAATATGGCCCCTCTAATGCCTCTGTACTGCTGCTTTCACTCTCTCAGTGAGAATTCTGTCATAAATGTTAGAGGTAACGTGTCCGTGTCAGTAACAGTCTGGAGTGTGTTTGATTCTTACACTCAGATGTGAACACTGAATGTCCAGAGCTGAGCACATGTCTGTGAAGTAGTCGAGGTTTTTCTCGTCCAGCAGGATGTAGACGGGGACTCTGCGCTTGTTGGACGCCTCCATCAGATCACACAGCAGGTCTACGTCAGTGAACACGTCCATCACCACAGCGATCACCTGGAGAAGAGGGAGGAGAGGTTAGCACGTACAAGTGCATCAAGATTTTATGACTTTGGGCCTCCTGATGGCATTGACACTGGAAGTGATGTACGTCTGATCAAAACACATTCACAGACGTTAATACTGATCATCTGCAAAGTCTTCTGAATCAGTGTAATGGTAAGACAGGGATGTAATACTATCAGAATATCAAAGTACACTTGGTGCTGTTTGTCAGGAATAAATGATTAGTACAAGTAAACCAAGGAACAAATATGTAACTTACTGACTGCTTTTTAATCACAATTACAGGAAAACTGTTTTAAAAGACTTCTTAAAGAAGTAAAGATTTGTTAGGATATTTTCTATCTAAAAAGGTTTTGATTGCGACAACCACAGATGCTCAGGGGTGCAAAACAGAGCTCCCAACAGAACCACTGTAGACTCCAAGTGATGTAAAAGTATGCCACAACTATATTTGTAAAGTCTATGAAGAAACAAATATCCTTTGTATGTGTGTGTGTATGTGAGTTCACCAGCCACTGCATTAGGTACACCTATTTAATGAAACAATAATGCAAGTAACTAATCAGCCAGCAGCAGCTCAGTGCATATAGACATGTAGACATGGTCAAGATGACCTGCTGACGTTCAAAACCAAGAACGAGTGTGGAGACGACAGGTGATTAAAGTGACTGTAAACGTGGCATTGTCGTTCGTGCCTGACAGGCTGGCGTTAGTACTTCAGAAACGGATCAAATGGGAAGACTATGTGCTACCATCTCTTGGGTTTACAGAGAATGGTCTGAAAAAGTGAAATCATCCAGCAACTGGCAAAAAAATTCATTGTTGACACCCGAGATCAGAGGAAAATGGCACAACAAATATTAAAGCAACAGCAGGAGAAGACCAGGCTGGGTGCCACTCCTGTCAGCTAAATCAGGAAACTGAAGCACAGTTCATGGGCTCCCCAAAACTGGACAGAATAAGATTGGAAATATGTCGCCTGGTCCAATGAATCTGAATTTCTGCTGCAACATTGAAATGGTAGGTCAGAATTTGGCATAAACAACACGAAACATGGATCCATCCTGCCATGTGTTACCAGTTCAAGCTGCTGGTGGAGGTGTGATGGTGTGGGGGATATTTTCTCAGCACTCTTTGGACCCCTTCATACCAAGTGATCATTGCTGAAGTGCCAAAGCCCATCTGAGTGTTGTTGCAGACCATGTTCATCCCTTCACAACTACAGTGTATCCATCTTTTGAAGGCTACTCCCAGCAGGATAATGCACCATGTCACAAAGCTCAAATAATCTCAAACTGGTTTCCTGAACATGACAGTGAGTTCACTGTATTGCAGTGGCCCCCACAGTCACCAGATCTCAATCTGATAGAGCATATTTGGGATGTGGTTAAACAGGAGATTCTCATCATGGATGTGCATCTGACAAACCATTAGCAACTGTGTGAGGCTCATATCGAATTTTCGTAGTTTATACATAAAACATAATATCACAAATATTGAAAATGACTCAATAAGTCAACAAGTATACACAACAATATACAGATCAAAACCTAAACAAACAGCGTAAGTGAGATCAATTATCAACAAAGGTACAGTTAATAACCATTATATGCTTGTAGCAGGTCAAAATACAGGTTCAAGAAACTCCCTTAAAATAATGGCAGAGAGATCAAGTCCAATGTAATCGAAATAAGGCTGCCAGACTTTGTAAAACTGATCTGTCTTTGCATGTAATATGCTTGTAAGACATTTAAGGGGGACTAGTTCAAACACAAGTTGACTCCATCCTTTAACAGAAAGGCTCTTACCGCTAATCCGATGTAATCTATTTTTTCTTGCAGCAAAAGTGAGAATGTTATACAATCTTTCATTTGTGTCAGAGCTTATCATCGGACTTGGAAGACCCAAAATCAGAGACATGGCATCCATCTCAAAGCTTTTATGAAACATTTTATCCATTTCAAAAAGTATTTCTGACCAATATTCCATGATGCTCATATCAATATGGAACAACATCTGTAGGAAATGTTTCCAGCACCTTGTTGAATCTGTCCCATGAGAATTAAGGCAGTTCTGAATACAAGAGTTGGTCCAACCTGGTACTACTAAGGTGTACCTAATGAACTGGCCAGTGAGTATGTGTGTGTATCACAGTTGCTGTGAGTTAGCTGCAGTCTGCAATCAAAGATCTGATTTTGACAGTTGCGAAAGTGGATACAGTATAATATCTGGTTAGGTCCCTACGAAATCCTATACAGTATATCATCACGAAATAAAAATACTGCAGTATCATTTTTTTCTAATATCATTCAGGCCTAATATTTAGGTTATATTATCTGGCCTTCCTTTAGAGTATTGATAAACTGGTTACACAAAGTGTTAATCAGGACCAAAGATCAGAACTGCCTAGAGATGGGAAGTGATAAAAGTTAATTGATATCAGTGCAATTATCGATCCTGGTTATTGATTCTTGTAGATTTTCTGTGTGGGCGAAAGTTATAATTCAGACTTTTCTTTGTATTTATGGACCAAAGCTCTATTTGCCTGACCCACCTGATCCCCCCTAACACCCATGTGAAATGGTGCACAACACACACTTTAAAGGGTATTTTTGTTGATCTTATGGTAAAATACAGCATAAGCTAAACACAACCTTCTTAATGGAAAGTTAGCTAACCGTATTTCAGCTTTCTAGATGTTATATCATGTTTGTCTTGGTATCAAAGAGCAAAATTTATAAGCAGGATTTTTTTACTGACCCAGTTAAGAGTTAGAGTCTCACTTAGTCTGTAAGTTTTCACTGAAGTGGAATAAAGTTTGGGCAGCACGGTGGCGCAGCAGGTAGTGCACGTGCCTCACAACATGAGTGTCACTGGTTCAATCCCCTGGTCAGTCAGGGCCGTTCTGTGTAGTGATTGCATGTTCTTCCTGGGCATGCGTGGGTTCTCTCCGGGCACTCTTGCTTCCTCCTACAGACCTAAAACACGCTTGTCAGGTTGATTTGTGACTCTACATTGCCCTTAGGTGAGCATGAATGGTTGTCCGTCTCTCTACGTGGCCCTGTGATCGGCTGGCCACCGGTTAAGGGTGTACCCCGCCTCTCAGCTGGGAGAGGCTCCAGTCCCCCCTGCAACCCCGAAAGGGATAAGCAGAATAGATAATGGATGGATGGAATTAAGTCCTACAATAATGTACTACATTCACTGGAGAAAATACAAATCTGACCCCTTTTTCAGTATTATTGAGATAATTCTCTTGTAGAATAAGTCAACGAAAATAAAACCTGCTCTTTTGCTGAATCAACAAGATTCCGTCTAATCTCGACCAGTGTTGGATTCAGAGGGAGTCGGTGTAACATTTGTGAATTGAGGACACTAATTATTGAAGCTTTGTTGGTGAATTCTTTCCAATTCTGGCCTGATGTATGACCTCAGTTTCTTAACAGTCTGGGGTCTATGTTGTCATATTTTGTGTTTCATAATGTGACATACATTTTAAATGGGAGAAGGTCTGGACTGCAGGTAGGTCAGTCTAGTACTTGCACTCTTTCACTACACACCACTGTAACACCCACGCCATGGGCTCTAACATACCCCCTTTCAACATGGATGCTGAGTTCTGAACTTTGCACTGATAACAGTCTGGACAGTCCTTTACCTCTTTCTTCCTCTTCCTCTGTCTCATATTAACCTCTTCACCTGTGGAATGCTCCAGACACATGTTTTTGGAGCATTTCTCACCTTTCCCAATCTTTAGCTGCACCCGCTCCAGCTTTTTTAGGAATGTGTTGCAGGCATGAAATTAAAAATGAGTGAATGTTTGTGAAAAAACACAAAGAAGTTTATCTACTGAAACATAACACGCCTTGTCTTTATTGTGTTTTCAGTTGAATATAGGTCAAAAGGAATATACAAATCATTTTATTCTGTTCTGTGTTTTACTCACGTCCCAACTTCATTGGAATTGGTGTTTGTATGTAAAATACAAGATTTGACTTATTTATATGACTTTCTAATTTTAGTAGACAATATGCCAACTTTGCATCTCAACCTTTCATAACACTAGCTCTACATTTAATCCATTCTCGCTGTAATGTTCTCATTTCACAGTTAAATTCCTGACATGATTTGCACAGAGCCCTTAGGGTCCCCTGTGGGGTATATGTTAGGTAACATCAAAATATTCACACCCATGTACTGAGAATGTCTGAGCGCACTGCTCTGTGCAAACACACACTCGTACTGACATGTTCCCACCCACAGGCGCATTCACAGACAGCCCTGGAAATGGAAAAACCGTCACTTCTTGTTTATTTTCTCCTGATATAATAAATCAGACAGCATGATGAGTGTGAAGCAGCACAGGTTCGCTGAAGTTTTGTTAATTTACACTATTAAGGTCCATCAACGCTGACTGTAAATCTCAAATCATACTGCTGTTTCAAGGTGTAATATCTACCCTTCTGTGACGTTTTGCCAGAAGACTGAATAAGGGGAATGAGTTGACCCCCTCCTCCCGTTTGCAGAGGTAGTAACAGAGACGTGATACTGGAGCGAGGGGGGAACGCAAACTCAGCGGGAGACAGGAGTGCTGCAAGTGGGCATCTCACCCTTCGTGTGTATGTGGCGTCACACGATTGCAGCATGAAATGACACAGATATTATGGTGGGATTAATGTGAACATGTCTAAGATGTTGATATTGTGGAACATTGTTGGGATGACAGCACTGTGAAACTGTGATTCAGGAAGACGGTAGTAAAACAAATTTGTTATTGCGGATTTGAGGGTTTTTGAGAAAATAAACCAGAGTTACTCCAGTGGAGCGAAGAGGAGAAGAAGGCAAGAAGGCGAGAAGTAAACAGTTTTTATCAAAACGACCAAAGGTGTCAACCTTTTTCACAGTGACACCGAATGTTGTTACTCAATAACAGCAAGAGCCAGATGCTCGGGTCAGCAGCAGCACTGCTGTCAGTGTCAGCGAGGAGGATGCAGTAGGAGGACTAGAGATGAAGTGGAGAGTGACACAAGTGACACTTTTAATCTCAAGATGTGAGTAGTAAAGCAATTGAAATGGTAAACTATATTAAATGTTGATTAATGTTCTTATTAATTACAGTTAAAGCGTCGTGATTCACTCGTTAGATAATAATCCTCAAGAAGGATTTTAAGGACTTTATGTTGCTCAGGAAATAGGAGAATTTCCTCAAATTAACACTTTTAAGTTGATGATAAACATTAATATTCAAAATCTGTTTTTGGTGATAAATATTATTCACTGGACAGGGGAGACATATAAACATGGTTGTGTAACTTAAGCTGTGAGATAACTGTAACAGATTTCAAAAGCAGGACAAGTGGCCTAAATAACATCCTCACCTTTTGTCAAAATTGAACTAAAGAACAGAATTGCATTTAGTTTTGTTATTTTACCAAGTAAAAGTTTATATAATAATAAAACTTTTTGTCAGCACAGTACAGCGATATGGAGGACCCCAATGACTGGGTTTGACTTGGGCCCCCAAATGACTAAATATGTCTCTGGTAACTACACAAATACACATTATTTTTAAATGTGAATAACAAGACATGTCAAAAATCATAAATACTCGCAATTTCATGCCGCTTATTCCCATTACCTTTGTGTAAAGGCCTTAACAAACATGTTTGTGGTTCATGGGAAGGAAACCAGAGTGCCCAGTAAAGCCCAGAAAGACTCCACACACAGATAGAGGGACCACAGAGCTGAACCAGAAACCTTCTTGCTGTGAGGCCATGGCACTACCTGCTGCACCACTGGTCAGCCCAACATCCATTTAAGTCACTGTTTTGTATGTGAGGAGCTTCTCTTCTTCATAAAACAATCCTAAAATATTGAACTGTTTGATGTCACAGCAACAAAAATAGAAGTTCTTGGGTGCCGGTTTGGCGGAGTGGTAAGCAACCAGGCACGAAGCATATACATGTTTCTGCCAGCCTGGGTTCAGGTCCAGCCTGTGGCCAGTTTGCAGAGTGTCCTCCCCGACTCCCTCTCCCCCTTTCGCAAGCCTATCTACTGTCACTCTCTCTCCTATCAATAAAAAAGGCACAAAATGCACCAAAAATAATCTTTAAAAAAAAAAAGTTTTTAATCAGTGTAATCAAACGGTTTGTTAATCAAATATTATACACAAATAAACTGTGAAATCCAGTTAAAGCCCCACACTGTTAATCAAATATTTATATTCCAAGCCAGCGTACAGAGAATTGGACATGCCAGGATGAAAAATCCACATATTGATATTTTGTTATCATGTACTGCCATAGAGCTAAAAAATAATGATGAATTACTTAGTTTCCACATTGTCCCAACTGCACTTGAACAGTAACCACCTTAAACAGCACACTTAAAGACAATCAGGAGAATCTTACACTGAGAAGAACAAGAAAACCAGGCAGAGGCAACAACAAGTGCGTTAAAGGCTCTTTATCGTCTGTATCTTCTGAACTACATTCAGAGCGTCATTTGAGCTGGAACCGCTGACTCAGCACAAACACGTGAGAAACAGGTCAACGTTACTGCTTTGTGTCGAGGAAACTGAGGTTTGGTGTATTTATTCTCTGAGGGAGCATCTCATGCAGGGATTGAACAGGTTTGAATTCTCTCACTGTTTTTATGTTTTAGCAGCAGCAGACTCGGCCGTCATGAATATAAAACACGTCTATTTACACGTCCAACAAGGAAGTGTCTGTGCAGAGTGACTCATGCCGCGTGTGCCCAACTGTCTGCCAGCAACACAGCAGATTTTATTTAGCTCTAATTTGCTCACTGAAGTCACCAGAGGACAATTTACCAACACTTCAAGGAATTGCAGTCACATTGTTGCAGTTAGTATGAGTCTGGAGATGACAAAGCTCAACATAGCTGAGGATTTAATATATTTGTTGCTCTTAGTGCTTCGATGTTGTGACGGCTGTTCATTGTTTGCGTGTTTCTTTGTCTTTTTGTCTAACTCACTCCTGAAACCAGTGATTCCCAACCAGAGGTATGCAAGCACACTGCAGGAGGTACATGGAAACATTTACTATTTATTTCCAACTTGGAAGTACTGAGATAAGACTGTCAATAACATGGTAAGTGTGTGCTACTACTAGTTTTCAAGGGGAGAAACTAGCATTGTCTTTTACAGACACTTCCCAAGTGTTTGGTGCTCTGGTGTCGCAGTAACTGGGCTGGCTTCACTGAGTCATTTGCCAGGATTTCACCAAAAAAGAGCTGAGGCTGCAGTGGGTCCACAGACGTAGAAGTGAATCCATATAAACCAAGTCGATTACGTTCTACTTTTGAAGAATCATCTACATATTTGAGTAAGGGAGTACTCATGGCATGACAAAAAGATTCAGGGGGTACACAAGACAAAAAGGTTGGGAAGCACTGGTTTAAACAACCAAGCAGAGACAACAGATGGAAAATGAGAAACTGTTCAGAATCAGTGACAACTAGTTTGAGACACTGAAGTATTTTTCCTTTATGCTTAAGAATTTACTAATAAATGCCTTTAACTGAGTTCTGTGTGCTGTACAAAACCATGACATCAAGCGTCAATGTGAGGCAGCCAGCATGAACAACAATGAGGGAGTGGAGGAAGTAATCATGGAAGACAGGAGACAGAATCCGTCCAAAGAGAGGCTGGGAATCACAGGGAAACTTCTGATGCGATAGGAGATATATGGGCCACAATAGGGCTGAAAGATTTATTGAAATCACAATTTCAGACAACGCGACTATGTGATCACCAAAGACCACCTCGTGACTGACTCAGGATCTGTTGTGTCGACTATTTTAAACATTTGCATTTACGAAAGTGCTGGTAAGCAGGTCAACACAAAGCCTCTGTTTAGGAGTAGAAGTTGGAGTATCACTTAAATAATGAAAACAGATTATTTATCATCAATACTAGATGATGAATAATGTGTTATGTGCTGTTGATCATTGATTTCCTTACTGTTGTCTATACTGTACACACAGTGAATATTGCACTGAAGCTTGATTTGAAGAAAATCGTGAATCGAATTAAAATCGCAGTATCTGCCAGAAAAATCGCAATTCCATCTTTTACTAAAATCATTCAGCCCTAGTTTACTATATGGATAATGTCACATTACTGTAATACTGCAATTATGTATTGATTGCAAAGTATTATAAAACAGTAAACCACAATATCTGATTAACTGAAGATTGAAAAGTAGGAGGCTCCTCGATACAATATCATCACCATATTTGAGCCACGATTCGATTTTATTCTTAATATTTAATGATATGCTAAGTGCTGTGACACTTAACATTGCGATTTTTTGCTTTTTGTCCCCTGGTGGTGCCGAGTGCAGTGAGCCTTGAGTCACTCCTTACAAACCCTCTGTCACGTCCGTCTCTTTTGGTCCCTCTGAAGTCCAAATAACGGATTTAAATGAGACTCTCCTGTGCAGCCATGATTGTTTACAGTCAACTCTGCTGTACAATAAAAGTCACCTGTCTGACCTCCTGGATCACTGTATGGAGTTAATGTGTACTTTAGTTGATTCATTTGAACCAAAAACTTTGTTGAATGTTTGAAATTAATACAATAAAAAATATATCGCCATGTGAAATATTGCAATACTATAGCGTATAGATTTTTTTTGCCCACCTTTAGTAAAAAATTAAATCAAATAAATTGATTGATGGATTAATTGTATCATTTTGAGATTTGTGGCTTTTTACAGACATTGACAAGGACAAAGATGGAGCAATGTTTAATTTGAATTTTGGTGATTATAGCTACAATTTTTTAACGCTGTATTCAGTAACCCATGCATCAATGTATTCACCCTTTTATTATTCTCATACATCTATGCAAGTTCATAATAATGCTTCAATTCAATTAAGTTTAAACATTATGATATTAATATCAATGAAAAAACTCTGAGAAAAAAGTTGTCCATAAGAGAACAGCCTGATTGTCTTCAGCTTGCACTTGTGCTTACAGTGGTATTGAAAATGCTTTTAATATTTGGGTTTTAGTAGATTCATACCAAAGCCGAGAGGTCCTATAGCCTTCTTTTCAAGTCTACACTTGTCCGAGATGTTTTTTGAGCATACTGTAAAAAAGTTCCTTCCCCAAAAATCCACTCTGGTATTGGGTTTTGGCATCCTTCCTGACTCTGTTTAGATGCAGCATGCCTGCTCTTGACTGCGTGGATGCAGATGCATGATGGCGGCCACATGATGCAAACATGAGATGCAGAATACACTGCCTTCCTGTACAGCACTTTGAAATACGATCAAAAATGTATGAAATGTGCTACCTATATAAAGTTTGATTGTAGAAGCAGAGAAGATGTGACGGAGTAAACAGAGCAACAGGAAAAAGACAAGCTAATAACTCAGGTCCACAATCCTCTACATCAAAGTAGTGCATTGTTTAGACAGCACAAACACAACTGGAATAAATTAATTTTTAGATATTGGATATTTTTTTTGCAAATAAGGTTGGTGTATCAGCTCAGTCAGTGACCACATAAACTGGCAAATCTAAATTGACTTTGTCTGTGGCTGTATGTATTAGCTTGGTTTCTTTGGCTGTATTCTTTTAATTGCATCATACTAATTAGTATATTTTGGCATAATCATAAAAATTTTCTCTGGTGTTTTAACCACAACAACTATCAACACAGTTGGCTGGAAGTCGCCCATTTACAGTCATTTGTAAAATCCTTCCATAAAGATAGCTACGCCAGTGCAGGAACGAAAAGGAAAATGGATAGTGGGGTCTTGCCACTGGTCATCAACTGCCAACACATGTCAATCAATAAATCAGTCAATCAATCATCAATATTTATTTTTATAGCGCCAAGTCTTAACAACTGTAATCTCAAGACACTTTGCAAAAGAACAGGTTGATGTCATACTCTTCACTGAATAAATATGTTTTTTTAATTGGCTTTTAATTAGTATTATTTAATTATTATTTAATTATTATTATCTTTTGATTAATTTATTTTTTCAATTGAAAACTTGGGAACAATTATTAGGAGGTGCAGTGGCAAGATAAAAAGCAACAGGAAATCTTGAACAGCTATTCATCAAAGACGTGAGGGGGGAAGTAGAAGTGACAAAGGGAATAAACATCTGATGATGTGATTATTGATTTTGGGGTGTGGGGGTGGGTTATTATTTTGTTAGGGCTACTCCTAAGGCCTTACAATATTTTCACGCAAATTATTCTTTTTTTTCCATTATAAACCTATATCCAGTCAACTTAAGCTTACACACAAGTGATATTATTTCACCAACCAAAAATGTAGTTTTATATTTTCCTTTTTCTAAAGTTCCTGGTCCAATGAGGTTACATCTGTTTAATGAATGCCCTCACTTGCACATACGTGACAGTCAGTCATAACATCAACATGGAAAGACCACTTGGTTGTGTGCTTGTTTCAGAACAGTTTGAAAAATGTCATAAAATAACAAGGATAATGGATTTGGAGATAATATATGAATGAAGATAGTGGTGGAGCTGCAGCTGACCATGTTGTGTGTGTTTACTTAAGCTTTTATCATTGTATGCAGTTGCGTCTAAAAGCAGCTTTGGTACAGTTTCAGATCCTGAACTTAACGGTGGATCTCACTAAGCTCTCATCTCTTTTGACAAAATCAGATGGAACTTTTTATTTTCTGCTTCATAAAAATGTGCACTGAGGTCAAAGGCACTTTGTTAAGAGCCTGATATGACATCTGCAGAGCAATTGTTTTTAGAATGTACCCATTAGAATTTAATACACATTGCATTAATAATCACCTGAAATATTTGCTATTTCTTGCCAGTTACTTACTCTGTGTGTGTACAAGGCTTTAGAAAAAGCATAACTGTAGTTTTACTTTGAGTATTTTATCAGCCTGTAAATAATCATATTTGTCCACAAATGCCAAATAACAAATGTTAAATACAATTTGTCCAACAGCTGTAATATTCACAAATATTTATTTACAAAATAATTAAATATTTCACTCTAAACTTTAAAATTCATATATTTAGCGAAACACATTTAAACTTAACCAGTTTTAAAATCAGGTGAGCCAGTAAATGTCAGGGGACCCAAAAGTAATGAGTCCTTCCCCCCATCAACTTTGTTTCAGAAGTTTCAGCTGTACAGAGAAAAAAAATGCACCTTACATAACGACAGCATGGCAGTGAAAAAATCATTGAAGGGATGTTATAATAAGTTTTCTAAATTCCCAAGGCACACCTAGACTTGTCCCAAAGCACACCAGTGTGTCCTGCCGCACCATTTGAGAAACACTGCTCCACTGGTTCCCTCCAGTGACTCACATTGTGGATCAGCAGGTAATGCAAACTCAACATCAGGCAGCAAGTACGTGCCCAGATTAGTGTAAATTCTCATGACTGTACTCCTTTCAAAAAGTAAATGCAGCCTCTACTTACAGTGCTGTGCTCTAATGTTAACTATGACTTCACAGATATACTTGGGAGCCAGCTGCGTGCCAGATGAGTCAGAGATGCATGATATTGGATTTTTGCCAATGCCAATACCGATATTTTTTGGTAAGTGTATGAGGTGTCTCTTTTACTAATATTAGCCTGTGCCTTTTATTTTGAAAGCCTAATTGTGTCCGAGACTGATGTTTACCGAGGAAAACAACATTTCATTCTCTAATAGAAGACAATGATGCTTTTAAATGTGAACTACAGCAATATTAGGGTCAAGTATTTTACTACATTCATTAGGGATGCATAATATTGGATTTTGCTGATATCTGATATGCTGATATTTTTTAATTCATCATCACCGATAACAATATTTCTGGTCAAGAGCACGAGCTCTGTACTTAAAAATGGACTTGTTTCTTTCATTGCGAGGAACAGCTGTAAAACAAGAAAAACAGCATTTAACTCTTGCAAAAATGAAACCCTTTATTTTGAAATGTACCAATGTATGCAGTGATGAGAAGGCGCATCAATATTGTACATTTGTGTAATTCGGCAATATTCCAGCCGATGTATGGCTGATACGTGTGGCCGATATATCAGCTGTAAATATCTGCAAAATTTTCAATATCAGCCGATACCGATAGCAAACCGATAATATCGTGCATCCCTTACATTCATACATTCTGTGGGTATTACAGCTAATATGTGTCATAAATACACTACATGTATTGCTAAAACATCGGCTGTAAATAGTTTGATATCTGTCGGTAACAATATTCCACTTTTTTAACTAATATCTGCTGATACTGATGTCGTGTCGATAATATTGTGCATTCCTAAAATAAAGACCCAGCTCAGGGAGTGTCTCCCATCTGAGGAAGGTGGCATATCTCTTATTGACATCATTAAGGGGAAACGACCTGTATTAGCAGAACATTTCTGAAAGTTAGAGCAAGAAGAAAAAAGAATAGAATGATTCTTCTCATATTAAACAGACCAAGGACTTGTATAAAAATCATTTACAAGTTTACTACGGGACCAACAGGTATTTGGTATCGAGCTACAATGCTTTGAAGACACAAATTTCTCAGAGTTGGAAAATAATCAGGTATAATTTAGTCACAACATGTAGGGAAAAGAGGAAAAAGTTCACCGCTAATGTTGTGAACTGTTTTGTATCTGGGCAACTAGAGCGACGGTTGGCCCTTTGACCCGTCTGTGCCGCAGGTCTCATTAAAGCCGGTGATAAGAGGGTCAGACTTTCCCACTGACCACTGATGGAGGTCAGTTTGTTAAATAAGTGACAGAGCGAGCGGCCTGCCTGCTGTCGGCCTCGACGCTCAGAGGAGATAAGAGCTGATCAAACATGACAGAGGCCGGGAGGGCGGGCACATTCAGACCTGCAGCATTTGTTTGTTAGCAAACCGAGCGGAAACCACTCCAGGGACGAATTAAGGCTCTCAGGTGGAGGACGGAAAACAAAAAAACACAGCACACAGGAGGAGTCTTTGTCATGATGTTGTTTTTGCTCATTCCAGGCTGAGGTTTTTATAATCCTCTCTGGACATGTATTAAAGGCTGTTTTCTTACTTCAATGCCTGAGCCTTGTTTTTACATGCTGGGTGTAGGGTCTGATCACTAATGGGTGCTAGAAATGTATAATTGCACATGTAAATAGTTTCAGCCCGCAGCAAAAAAACAAGCTGTTATGACCGAGGGCAAATGCTCTCTGTTTAAGTCTGTCTGATGAAAGTGATGTTTTTTCTTATCATTGCATCCACACTCCTCAGAAGGAGCTGGAACCATTATCCCCATTAATTATTCAAACTGGTATTGCACGTTACATCCTAGGAAAGCCTGCTTATTCACCTTTACAATGAGGTGCAACTTGTAAGGACTGTGCATTCCAGGAATGAGTAACACAGCCGAACACGTGGGCAGCACCCAAATAAAATGTGCCAAAATCTCCTCCTCCCCTGGCAGAAAGCCTACAGGTCCACACTCGAGTAAGGAGCCGGTCTTCTTGGGGCGTTGTCTTCCTGGGATGCCCACTTTGCGGCCTATCTTCCCCAGTCTCACAGAACTTGGTCCTACAGATAGAGCCACTTCAATTGTCCCTATTTCTTTGGCAGAATCTTGGCTGGTCTGTGACAGAAAAGTGCTTCTTGCTCACCTTAATGTTTGTTACGAGATCCTCCGTGATTATGTGGTAAACATGTAGCCACTCATATTTCATAGGATATATAAATGAAAATTTTGCTTAGCAAGAAAAAGGCCACTATGTACAGAAATCGAGAACAAAAAAAACAACAAAAAATCCTTATTTAGACTCCCAGTGGCTGGAAGTTGACTTGTACTTGGATGGAACCTGGCTGGCATTTGGCTGGGAGGGGAAAACTGAACCATCTTTAAGTTTGGAAATGGTACCAGGGCTGACACCAAATAATGCTGCCACTCTGCAAACCTGAGCACCAGCGTCCAGTTGTAGGGAATTTGGTCACTTTTTGTACCTTGTTGCAAAGGTCCCTGATAAGACATTCAAATGATATAAAACACGTAACTAATTGGTGTTAGTAAAGGGGAGAAATAATCAACTGGCTTAACATTTCGAAACTATTTTTGATGACCACCTGATGACTAAAAGTGAGTTTATTGCCTAAGTCATACTCAAACTGGACTTTAATACATGTCATTAGTTTAGCTTAGCTGAAATTGTGCTAAGTTGACCACCTCAAAGTTGAAACAATACTGATATAATGTAGTTGGAGAACAATTTAATCATGTATGAAAACACCTCAATCAAACCTAAACTGGCCTTGATGCTCTGGGGTTTCACATAATGTAGTCAGACAACTTGTCAGCACCAGATTGACATGTTTGTCAGACAAACTATTGAGATATTGATGTCAACACAGGCCCAAAGGCTTAGTTAAACAACACTGCCTGTTATTCTTGTATATAACCATAAAAAAACTGATAAATAATATTGACTTTGTCAATAACTTATTTTGTACAAGTAAATCTTCAGCAAAGCTTAATGACTGGGAGTGCTAGTGCTGATAAGGATGGCAACACTTCACTCTTAAAAAGGGTCTTTAAATGATTTACCTACAGGTCCTACAATCTCATAGAAAAAAGTGCTTTATTTCGACTCTTTTCTGAGGTAACACTTTAAACAAGGGTCTGGAAATTATGGTAACTTCATGCATGAATTAATAAATGTATAAAGCATGAATTAGTGCAGGTAGGTGAAATATCACATGTAAGGGCACATGTTGGAACAGAATGCAATGCCTGACTGCACGCATTAGTTAATGCATTTTTTTAGGCGTTTCAGTCATCATGGATCATTACTGATGTTCAGGATTTTTGCATGAGTGAGTCTTCTGTTGAAGGGACAGGACAAAAACAGACCAATCTGCTAAAATCTAGGTGCTGTAATCAGGATTACTTTAGCTTTACTTCTTGATGACCTCATAATGTTTGAAGATACTGCAAAAGTGGAAAAATTTGTCTTAAACATGAGCTTTAACCCCTTAGCTGACAATATGTCAGGCTTAATATGCACATGTTACTAATCATCATGAATACATGCACGACACAAAGTTCAAGATGATTGGTGGACCTACATTACAATGAAACCATCAAGTTTCCATGAGCTGCATGACATTATCTGCAGATCCCGAAGACGATCTGAGCATGCTCCACAACCCTGTAGTTGAACACTGATAATAGCAGGCAGCTGGGAAGAAAACCACAGACATATGCCACGTGCAAAAGCAAGAACCGTGCATGTTTGGGCAGCCGAGGAAAGACAGACATCAGTTCTGACACTATCAGTCTGAAGCCTGCTAAGCTGTGTTTTAGGAGGCATGGGACATAACGAGGAACCTGAAAATGATTTTTAGCAGCTGAATAAAAGGAGCATTTCACCACAAACTGTGGAGTCAGACATGTTTCTGTCAATAAACTGCCTCTTCACTTGGTGCTTGTGCATGAGGACAAAGACAAGAGTCCTACTAAAGGACAATGAATTTGCCCAAAACAGTGGTCAGCTTACAGGATCTGTTTGTGCACATGTACTGACTGGATGGTCACAAAAAGAGGTTATTAAATTTAGGTGAGACTTTTGAAAAAGACAAAAAAGTTTGATAACTGTTAAAATACTATGGCAACAAAAACGGATGTCCTCAGTATACCCTGGTGCCCCTACTTTGGTTTTAGCTAGCTGCTAGCAGACATGCTAACATCACTAAAGAAAAGCCTCAACTCATTTGTAGGAAACTTCCCTCTGCTGCCATTAACTATGCCAGTTAATTTTCTGGACCAAGATGACAAAGAGGAAGCTTGATGTTCAAGGTGCAGGTAACAGTCAGGCAAAGGCTCATCCCTGCTACAGAGCCGAGGCATCAGAATATGGTGAGTAGTTATTGCAGTGGTGAAATTACCATGTGGGAGGGGCAGAAAAGCTGAGGGGGACACTTCTTGGACACTAAGGCCCCATTCACATGACAATGTTGTCACCGGAAACAGAAAGGTTTTTTCTTTGCATTTTCAAAAGCGCTCTGCGTTCACACAGAGACAATGTGAAAATGATGGGCCTTCACACAGATCCGCGAGAATGACTGAAAACACTGCAACGTGCAAAACTTTTCACTCTTGTCCCTGGTTTCAAAAGATTGCGGATTCAGGCACTAAGGGCACCGTTCTCGTGTAAATGGAAGGCGAAAACCGCTGTTTTATATCATTTTCGTTGTCGTGTAAACGACAGGTCCAGCTGACTATTTTAACATACCTTTTACGGGGTAACTCACATTCTACTGGACAACAGAGATATTTCCAAATTCACATTTTTGACATTTTTTAAACCAGATTGAACCAGAGAGCTTCTTGAAAGCAACTTTAGGTGCAATAAATGAGAGTTAAAGAAAAAGCCTTAAGCCTAAATTTTGACATGATGACCAGTTTAACTGTCACCAGTCACAGGGTATATTCATCAGACCAACAGTAAACAAAACAATAATGGTTTAAAAAAAATAATTTTCTATCTAAGCAGGGTGGAGTTCTTTTTAAACATAACAACATTTATTATAACAAGCAACTGTAATGCCACGTTTTTGTGTGTGCGGTGTAAATATGATTGTTGGTGCTCTGCCATGGCTCTGGAAACGGGACACAAACAAAGTGGCTCTGAGTAAGAGCAAGAGTCAAACTATGACATTTAGACATTTGTTTTTTCAGCATGCAGCTCTTGTCAGATTAGAGCTGGACATGTGAGTATCAATGTCTGCTTTAAAATGGTTTCTCCACGCCAGTGTCACCCACTTCGACAAAAGCTGCCAATGTATGCGTGCAATTAAAACATTGTTCTCTAAATATTGTATGTGTTTTTATTTTTCATTTTACACTGCTTGGGTTCTTGCATTGCCTTTTATTTTTTTTATTTTATTAATTATTTTAATTCCCCCCTTTCTTGGGTCATTTCTGCACGGTGGGTCTGTTTGCTGTTTTAGATTATTGTGCTTTATTATGATCTACTTTTCAATGTTTCTGATGTGTTTGTCAAAGCACTTTGTACGTCTCTGTTTTCAAAAGTGCTTTATAGAAGAAAATAAAGTGTTTATTGATTAAAAATACAACAGAGGAACATAAAGTTTTAATACTTTGGGTACCAACATAAAGATTTTGTCATTTTAAAACATAACAAATTAGTTAACAGTACATATATATTATTTAAAAAAACTTGATTTAGGCTTCAGGAGTGTTGCTGATATAAAATTTAGGGATGCTCGGTGTTATAAGTATCAGTATCTGCAGGTAATTACTCAAAAAGCTGATGTGGAAATTTTGGTTTTCCAAATTGGCCGCATATTTCCATATATTGGCTGTAATATAGGCACATTGTACAAACTTACCATAATGGTTTACTTTATTACCACCAAGTGTTTACTTTTATAAATCAAGTGTCACTTATTAAAGAACAAAATGTTGCTGATTCCAACACAAACAGACTGACAACAGAAATGGAACGAGCCAGCTAAAGTATACTGTTTGTGCTCTAAAAACAAATATTGATACCGATATCTGTAGCAGAGATAATGAGTTCAGGAGTATTGGCATATTGGATATCGGTATAAATCCAATATTGTGCAATCCTAATGAAATTTAGCCATTGTGTGCACAAGTCTGTCTGCAATATTATAAGGTCAGAACAAAAAAGACCCAGTATTGAGTGTCAGGGTCTGTTATTTCTGGTATCAAATGGGCTTCAATACTGTTTGATTTTTACTAAAATCATATCAAAGCTTTGTGAGTATGTGACAACAGTTTGTTATTTTGTTACATACAGTTCTTGCCTTTAACCAAAAAATTGTTTTTGGTTACGACCACATGACCAACAATCAATCAATCAATCTGTTTTTGTACAGCATCTAATCAAAACAAGTTTATCTAAAGTCGTTTTACAAGAGCCTGTAAATGCCAGTGCCATACTACAGTAGCACTCTGACATGGATAATAATTAAGCAGCGTGTTTTGTCCCATAAAAAATGTAGAAGATGTGATGTTTGCTGTAATATAATATGATAAAGGGTAATTTTATATATATGCATCATAATTTAATTTATGAACAGGACTACTGTTGGTTAAAACATGTGATGAAGTGAAAGTAAATAATGTTTTAATCTGACAATTTAATGATAGTATTTCCATTTTGCTTGTGCCTTTTCCTTTTAGGATAACAATATACAGACTGTGGTACTCTGAGCACGGTGACATAGGTCTATTATCCTTTTATTTCATTTTATTTTATTTAAATAGTCTATTTATTAAGAAAAGTTATATTATTAAGGACTAAGGCAGGTTGTTTTCACCAACCTCAAATTGCAAAACATAACTCAATACAGAGGCCACAATATGATACGTATCACGACACGTGTAAATGTTGAGACTGACTACACCTTCTACAGAATTACTGATAACGTTTGCTCTCTTGAGTGAAAACTAAAACAGCAGGGACAAGGTTTAAAGATCCCCAAAACTTAGACACTTTAATTTCAGTTCTTCAAATATCTTAGCATTAGATTCAGATTTTAATCATGTAGTTTGGCTTCTGCATATCTGTTTGCTGTCATTGCATTTGGGGCTGTATCGAATCTGTAAACTCTGTATTAATACACGAATTGTCAGGGCATAAGTCAAGATATGTGCTGTGTAAGTTGTTTCAGCACAGGCCTATTAAGAACCCCCAAAGTTTCTATCATTAAAACATTTCCTTACAAGTGTTTTTTTTTATTCATCATGGTCCCTGCAACATGGTGAAACTTTGTTGTCTGAGGTGAGAGAAATAGAGAGATGAAGAGTCAGATGACTGAATGTGTGCTGCCAACAAGCAACCGAAGGCTGATCAAAAAAACAAAACAAACGTCTGGAAGTTTTTACGGACTAATAACTAAGTAAACATTGCGATTGCGCTCTAGAATATAAATACAGCACCATGCCATTAAATATTACAAATTATTGGCGTATTGGTATTTGTTTTACACCCCTAGCGTTAATCCAAAAAAGACTGCCCCTTTCAGAAGTTTGAATACTGTCACAATTATGTCTGCACATCATGTTTAAGTTTAGCATGTAAAGGGTAAAACTTAAAATATATTTATTTTTATTCATGTATTGACAGGACTGAAGTCGGTAAAACTTTAAGCCATTTGGTAATAAAAGAATCAAATTAGTAATATTTTTTGTCCCTTCATGGTGCATACACTTTTGGGATGCAATGTGCTTTATGTACATTTGTCAATAGGCCATAAAGTTTAAATGAAATACTTTTGAATAAATTAATAAACCAACTATTTTACTCTAATTTAAGTAGATCTGAATCACAGCAGCACTATCACATATACAAGTAGTCTTACCACCCATAGTTAAAGAAATATTACGATATATTGTCGGCCTTGTTTCCCACCCCTACATGTCATTGCTACAAAGAAAACAGACGCTGATCATCCTCGTGCTTCTGTGCCAGGATGAGCTCAGAGATCCTCTTAATTTGCCTGTGAGTATGTGTTTTCTTACCTTTTTGGCCTTATTGATCAGAGACCTGATCAGGTCTTTAACATTATGGGACTTGTCCCTCTGGAAGTAGATCTGAGTCTCTGACGGTCCGTATCTCGCCGGGGACTCCGGCCAGCCGAGCTCCAGCATCGGCGGCTCCTCGTCGGACATCATGGGGAAGTAAGTCCCGGAGGTGAGCTCGGACACAGCGTCCCCGTCCCCAAAGTCCCGGTCGTTCGGTCCCAGCCCGTTGCTCTCGGAGCCGCACGCCTTGGCTGCATGCTTGGTGATGTACCGGATCTCCAGAGGGGACAGAAAGTTGAGCTCCCTCTCCTCGGACAGCACCCTGCGGTACTCCTTCTCCCCGTGCTCCAGCAGCGCGTCCGTGGCCAGCCGGGCCGCCTCGTTGTGGCTCAGCTCCAGCGTCGAGCCCTGGCGCCACGGGTTCTTCACCTCCTCCAGCCGGGAGGCGAGCTTCCCCAGCGGCTTCCTGCCCGAGGTGGCGGGCCGCAGACCCTCCGAGCTGATCATGGTGCCCGGATTAAAGTGTCCAAATCCCCGGGCTGTGCGCTCACGACGAAGTCCTCCAACAGAGAGCGATAGGACCCTGAGTATCCTGTCAGTGCGCACTACTTCCTGCTACAGTCTTTGTAGAAACATCATTTCACAAACACGCTCATTCTGGTAAATAAACTCTCGAGGATCTGTCACACAGCAGCTGAGCTCCACTATCAGCTCCGCGTTAAACAAAAACTACTTTAGAAACTTAAAAGAAAAACCTTACAGTCTCTACCTTCTCCCTCAGCCAAAAGTCTCCCTGTATGAAGTCCTCACTGTAGGAAAGTGTTTGCGGTATAATCCAGCTCTGAGCAGTGTTCCTGTGCGCTGCTGTAATGGTCCTCTCTTCTCTAATTCCCCTCCTGTCAGACTGATCTGAGTCCCAGGAGCCCTCGGCTCTCAGACGCCTCCTCCTCCGCTCTGTGTGTGACCGTGTACGTCTGAGGTGTTTGCTTTGTGCGCACCTGTTGCTTCCCGTGCTGCCATTGGTCTGCAACGTGGACAAGCCCCGCCCATCCTCACCCCCCTCCTTCTGGGGTCTTGGTTGTCAGGGTTACCAGGTCACAACAGAGCTGCCTGTGGTTGGATAATTAGAGATACAGGGTCACTGAGGAGGGGAAACCCCTGAGAGGGTGTTATTATGGAGTTGAATGAATTAAGAGCACGTCTATTATCGAAGTTCATTTTTACTCGTAGGTAGCTAATAACTTGTATTGTTTCTTTAATAAAATCAGTTTTTGAGTAACAATAGAGCAGGGATTACAATTTCTATGAAACATATGATCTGTTTTTCAATGTTTCTGATGTGTTGGTCAAAGCACTTGATTATTGATTATGACTGAAGAACATACAGTTTTGATACTTTAGGTACCAATGTGAAGATTTTGTCATTTTGTAACACATGACAAATTATTTAACAGTATTTATATTATTTTCACAAACTCTGTTTAGGCTTCAGGAGTGTTACTGTTATCAAATTTAGGGGTGCACGATGTTATCAGAACAGTATCAGTATCTGCAGATAACTTTAGCAGATATGAATAGTTTGGTTTTCCAAATTGGCCATATATTTTCCAATTATTTGCTGTTGCCACAGATGCCACGGGATAATATTGTAAGCTCTCATTGGTGTGGCATCATTTGGGTGGATTTGGCAAACATCTATCAGGAATCTGATCTTAAAACTGATGAGTGGGGAATGGCTAAGTTGCTTAATTTTTTACAAAGTTAAATGAGATAGCAACAAAGCAAAAAAAGTGTTTCTTCCATGCTTCTAGTTACTATCATAACACCACTAAGTTAAATCACTATAATAAACCATTTTCCTCTTAAATAAGTATATTTTGCTTCAACTAATATTATGAATGAAACTGGAAACACTGCCCCACAACATTCATACCAACAAAACTCTCAGTTGAATTAAACTGATTTGTTTTGGTTGTTTCATTGCTGTCCCATCAACCAGAGAGAGTTTCGATAGATGGGACAGCACAATGTTGGTTAATTGGGACACAACAGAAAAGCTTTAAATGTAACTAAAATGATCAACCTTCAAGTAGAAAACCATTTAATATCCCCTATACTATTTTGTGAAGGAAAGTCCTACATCTTGATTTGCACAGACCTCTAATATTCTCTAAAAATGCTTATCAATAACCTTAGTGGTGCTAACATGTTATTATTTTGCCTTTTATCAGCCAATAAAAATGACCTGTAAAATCCTGTGGGTGTTTTTTAAGTCATTCAGTCACTTGGCACAAAGTTGTCGAAAAATCAAGCACTAACTGGACTCAACTGAAGTATGTAAAAATAAATGCTCTCAACAGCTTGTATTGATGATTGTATTTACTGTTATTAACAACCAAGCGTTTCTGTTTTTGGATCAGTCTTCAGAAAGAATTACATTTATTTTTAAAGTGACTGGAATGAAATTTCCACCTGAATTAACCCTGTGGTAACAAATGTTAATTCCTGACTATTCTGGACTTTTTTACTCTTATCCCATAAATATAGGTGTGGACAAGAAAGAGTCACAATACAATACATACTGTGAGGTGAGGATAAGACATGTATTATAAAACATCAAGACACAATACACAGGGCGAAATATCACAATGTTTTTCACTAGAAGATATATTTATTTTTGTTTTGATACAGAATAAAAAACACACAACATTGTATGCATAGAATACACAGCTTCTAATTAGTGACAGAGATAATGATACATACGACACACAGACAGACAGACAGTCAAAAGGCTGAACGTCTGCTGCCAACTAGTGGCTGAACGAAAATACAAAACACATTTTTTATATTTCAATAAATAACTGAAAAATAACGCGGCACGGTGGCGCAGTAGGTAGTGCACATGCCTCACAGCAAGAAGGTTGCTGGTTTGACCCCGTGTCGGTCAGGACCTTTCTGTGTGGAGCTTGCGTGTTCTCGCCGTGCACGTGTGGGTTTTCTCCAGGCACTCCGACTTCCTCCCACAGACCAAAAACATGATCATTAGGTTGATTGAAGACTCTAACTTGTTCTTAGGTTTGAGTGTGAGCATGAATGGTTGTCTGTCTCTCTATGTGACTCTGTGATTGGCTGGCGACTGGTTCAGGGTGTGGCCTGCCTCTCAGACAATATCACCTGGGAAAGGCTCCACCCCCCTTGACGAATGGATATTGAAAAATAAGGTATCACAGTACAACATTCAGAATATGTTGCCACACAGAACATCACTATATTGGTGTATTTATATATTCTTACACCCTACAAATAAATATTGAAACAAAAACTACCGTGTAAATAAAAGTTCAGAGGCCAGTCACACAAAGAGAGCTACAGTTTGATTTAGGTTTATATTCAGGTCTCTACCTGGAGGGATAAGGACTGTACTGTGATGCGCACAAACACACACATGCATCATCTGCCATGAAAGGATCAAGTCATTATGAGGCACAGAGGGGGATAACAGTCTAACCACTTATTGTTGATGTCTGTTTCTCAAAAATGGCACTTTTCAGCCTGAAACTCCTCCACTGTGCTTATTTATCTGTCACACTCATGAAGCACATCATAGCTTTAGTGTAATACAGACATTTAAATACCAACACCATTAACCTCTGACAGCAAGTCTGTTTTTTTACACCACAGTAAATTGAGGAGAGTCAAAATCTTGGTGTTGGTACAATTTCAGCAAGAGCAGAATTAATGATATTCTGGGTGGGGTCAAATCCCTGAAACATTACTCTCAGCTGAAGAGCAGTCGGAGTAAATGGGACTTTTTAAGACAAAAATAAAAACATAGGTGTCACTGTATGATCTTTAACTCTGAACTCTGAACCTGTGAGTGACACTTGAGTCAATCATCCCGCTCATGCCCCATTACTGGAAAAGTGCCAACACAAGCCCAAGTCATGAAAACTGCAGGGCAAATGTTTTTTCTAATCTCAACAAACATGGTATCTTTATTTCAGCTAATTCTTCCCATTAATATACAGTAAAAAAAAAAAATACAGGAGTTTTCACATTCTGCAGTGTATATATAGTGTTAAAGGTGCAGTGTGTAGAAGTTGGCAGCATTTTGCCGAACAGAAACAGTGAACATAGGATATAATGTTTCTATTTTTATGTAATGTCCGTCAAAATAGGAGTACAATCATCCCCATAAAACGTTTGTTTTATTCTTATTTAGTTAGAAAACGCTTCAAAAAATGTACATTACCAGGGGCTGCGTTCATGTAGGCCGACATAACGATCTGCCATGTTGTCTACAGGTGGATTTTAGGGACAAAAAGAACGAAACGTGAATCTGTCCACCAGTTCTGAAATCTACCTTGAAATGCAGGCGATGAAGAGGAGAGAGGACAACAACTGATTTATAATCTATAAAAATAATGGTTACAAACCTTGTCACTTTAGTAAATGATGCCGTGTTCGCGATCCCTTTTGGTCTTCACAGGTTTCCGTTGCTCAGCGATGTGACGTTTTGGTTACTGTTGGGCTCAGTCTAGAATCTGAACGATAGATGTCGCTCAAATGCCAAATTCTACACACTGCACCTTTAACACTAAAGTTTGTTTAAATCATACTCTTATACTACATAGATGTGTGGATAAAAAGTCACACATTTTATATTTAACTCCGAAAAGAGTCAACAATGGTACTTAGTTTATCTATGTTAAGTCTGCTGTGCTAACAATTTTCAACAGAGGAGAGTAGACTATCTGTCATTTCATAAATGAGTTGAGACAGTTTCATTTTTTGATTTCCATTTCCAATCCATTCATCCTGGCAAACAGCTGGATACAAAACCATTAGCATAGTTAAATGTGTGGAAAAGTGATTAGCTGTAAGGCTAAACAGCTGTCACAAAATCAAACTGTCCACATGTCTGATGTACAGATATTGTCCACTATGATGGCAGCATGGGTTCAAATCAGGCCTGTGGCTCCTTTCCCTTGTGTCTTTCCAAGCTCTCTCTCTACATTCTCCAACTGTGCATTGTCTTGTCAATCTAAATAAATTACAAAAGAGCCCAAAACTCTTGTCTGCCTGGACGTTATTGAGTGGTTGGTTTAACGCTTTCATGCATGGTGTCCACCACAGTAGACAGATATTTGGAATAATTTTATACCCTTTAGGTTGCAGTACCATGTCCAGCTACCAGGTGGTAAATTCCCTAACCCTCCTCTTTAGTTTCATGAAAATATTATCTTTGCTCATTTTTACCATATCAAGATAATGCATCATAAATCCAAAATAGCTGACGGAGGGTGAATTGAATTTATGCCTGTATTCAGATTTCACATAATTTTGTATTTTTTATTTTACATTTTGGTGCAATTCATAAGTGAATAGTTTGATTAAACATATACTTCAGATTTAGCTTTTTCTTTGATTTACTCCTAATAAATGTTTGTCAAAGACGTGTTTGTGGATCTTTATTAAGTTCCACTAAATTACTACTTATACCGTGGATGCATAACTCCCTTAAAATACGACACTGAAAAAATGAACATGATTTTTAACTTGTTTGAAAGTAAAAACAAACATTTCAAAATTATCCCTTCATGATTTAATAATTCATGCATGAAAAGGTTAAGGAACAGTGAAGGCAGCTAGACAGTATCTTGGTTGTTTACAGGAATACCTCATTGGACATATGTCCCTCAGGGGACTGGCGAAGGAAAATGAATATTGAAGCAACATATACTGACAATGCATGATACTTTAAGTCCCAAGATGTTTAGATTTAAATCCAAATATGAACCTCTGATCCTGAAGTTGTTGAGATATTTCTGAAAAACGGACCCACATCAGGATCATGACTGGACAAACAATCATCTCAGGGGGATGAAAAGCACATTTGAGGTGAACTGATCCATTCAGTCAGAGAGCATCAAAGACTTCCAGAGCTTTTGTTCGACTTCCTAGTCTGACTTTTGGACAGTTCAGTTCCCCTGTGAGCTCCATGCACGATACGCTAATACACGAACTCCAGAGAGGGCAGAGATGTGAAACCAACGTCACTAACAGATTCAAACCGACTGATCTGATCTGAAACCAGCTGAGGGAATAATACACGTAGGTCCATTCTTTTAAAATAGACAACCTAAAATAAATTAACAAATGATTCAAAATTTGTGACACTGTAAAGTCAAAGTTAACCACGTTTGTGAGAAGGTCAAGCAAGATTTCTCAGTATTTCTTGTTCCTGTCTGCAGTATGTTGTGAATAAATTCAACGTTTTCTTTCTTCAGCACTATTCTTTTATTTGGTTATCTCCACACATTGATGTCCACAACAATAGTGACATAAAGTGGGAAAAACATACATTTGGGCAGTTACATGAAGCAAACATCCATCCATCCATCCATCCATCCATTCTCTATACATTTCAGGGTCGAAGGGGGCTGGAGCCTATCCCAGCTGACATTGGGCAAGAGGCGGGGTACACCCTGAACCAGCCGCCAGTCAATCGTAGAAACAGACAACCATTCACACTCACACTCATACAAGGGCAATGTAGAGTCACTAATCGACCTAATGAGCATGTTTTTGGTCTGTGGGGGGAAGCCAGAGTGCCCAGGGAGAGCCCACCCATGCACCAGGAGAACATGCAAAATCCACACAGAAAGGCCCTGCCTGTCACAGGATTCTAACCAGCAACCTGCTGTGCCACTGTGCCACCCACAATCTAACATATCCACCAGAAATAAAGCATTTTAGACTTAACCCTGGCATCAGGAAATATGGTGATAAAATCGTCACGGTTTTGATATGAAGCAAGATCGAGTGCAGGTCAATCATGACTTGCACAGAAACAATAAATGCCAATCAACCGTCTGCTGATAAGGGCTGTTTGCACAACAACAAGCTGCACAGCGTGACTGAAGATTCTGAGAAAAAGGGTGCAGAGCTTTAAAACAAGCTGGTGAAAGAGCAGCTGTGTTATGACGTCGTCAGAACCATGACAAACGTGTTGTCTTTCCTGTCAATCTGGTAGTCGAGTTTGCACAGAGGCACTGAAATTACTTAGAAGGCACACACATGAAGACAAATCAACTCCTTATGACCTCCAGACTATATCATGATTGCTGATGTTACAAACAAACTGCCAGTATTCACATATGAGGCTTTTCCACTGTGGGGTATCTGCTGGACTTTTCTCAGTTGTTTCGGTTTTCCCTCAGGGATTGTACCTAGCACCTGTCACAGTTTTTGGTATTACCTCCAGCAGGGCTCCAAGCGAGCTGAGTCGAGGAGACACCGCTGACCTCTGAAAGGTCAGAGTACTGCCGTGAGTCAGGGGTATTAACATGGATATGAAACACCCCTTGGAGTCGCTCTGGGATGCTTCCCAAGCTCTGTTTCTGCAGTCTTTGGAACCAAATTCATCTCCTCACTGTGACAAAAAGCCTCAAAGGGGCCACCTTTACTCCAGCCTTTGTTTTTGTGGGGGTGCCACTGTGGTTGAGCAGTCATGCTATGACCAGCCTTTAAAGGGATAATGCAACTTTCCTTTTTTTTTGTCTTTTCATGTCTTGCCTCACTCCTGAGTCCATGACAAGCAGATAGACACCATTCTTTTGATTGTGCGTGCAGTAACAAGCAAGAGATGGGCAGAGCTCGCCCATCACTAATTAGCTTAGCTCAAACATTGGGAGTCAGTGGGTAGCGTTAGCCTGCCTCTGCCTACAGTCATTGGAAAAACTCTTCAGCAACTCTAATGTTTAGGGGCCATCCGCACAGAGACAAATTCAGGCATGACCAGACAAGTTTTTAACTATACAGGAGTTTCGTCCACAGGGATTCTGTGTTTCACCCTTTTCTGAAAACAGGTCCCAGCATGGATAAATCTGAAAAAGCTGTTGTGTGTACAACAAGTAGGGAGACCTTTGTTATGTTGCAGTCAGCAATAATCTACGTAAACAATTTTACGACAGCCTAATAACAACACAACACCTGGTTGGATTGCCACTCTTCTTCAGAGATTTATTTTTACACACAGTGAACTCCACAGGTTACGGGTAGCAAGCGCCACCTACTGGTGATCACAATGCAGTGCTGCATCAGTTCAATATATCACAACCTTCAGAAAGATGACATCATAGCCCCATCTCTTACTTTAACTGCATGCGTGAACCCTGACGACAGGGCGAGGAATACGGTGCTGCGCTCATGCTGCACAAGTTACTGAGCTTGTAGCTAAATCTTCTGCTCCTCAGCAGACACCAGTGTTTGTTTACATTTCTCCTGATGTATGCGCATGCTCCCTGTCTTCTTCTCTGGTTTTGGTGTATGTCTGCAGCAGCGTTACAGCACCACTTACAGGCCTGGCATAAGCACTACAGAGTTTTTAGTGTTTTCACGTGGATGGACACATTTCTTGAATTGATGCCATCTTTGTAGAGAACATTTTCAATATACGAAAACGTTACATCTCTGGACAGAGCCTTAAACATTTACTATGATCTTAAAAACGTTTTGTGTGTGACTGGTGCTCATATTAGGCCTGGGTATTTCCAGAAACCTCACGATACGATAAGTATTCCGATACTGAGGTCACGATGCGATATGTATCCCAATACACGTAATTGTACATTGAACATTGATTATGCTTTTAACAGAATTCCCAACAAAGTTTGTTTTTATTACAAGAAGAAAAAGAGCAAAGATGAGTTTGAAATGATTCTGCAACTTAAAAAACTTAAGTTCAGGTCCTCAAAGATGGTATACCAAGGTTTTAATTTGGAACATGTGCTTCATCGTGTAGCTTGGCCTCTACTTTGAACTGTGCTATTGTTAACATTTGCCAAAGTGTACTGACAACAACTGTCAAACATTGAGGCCGTATCGATTCTCTTGAAACCATATCAACACACATATCCCCAAGGAGTGCGTGACGATATTTTGCTGTATTGTTATTTTGAGCACAGGCCTAGCTCATATATTGCTTTAGATTGAGACATAGTTCTGAGAACCCTTTAGTTTACGTGAAAAGAACCAAAGTGCAAGTTTTCAAAGATTTGTTGCTGTATATTTAAAGTTACAACAGTTTAATTTATCCTTTTCACAAGGGCACACGTCTTTTTTGAGTTGGTAAAACCTGTGAAATAATGGGTTTCAATGTTCCCTGTGAGTTCTTGACATTGTCAAGAGAGCATTTGACTGTCTGAGGGGTTCATCATCTCAGCCTCTGACCTCCAGAGCAATATGACAAAATAATTACATAACTGAGATATTTTCTGATTTCCTGTCCTCAATTGTTTTTTTCTGGGTTAATGTGGAGTGTCGGGGTCAAACGTTCAGACTAATATTTGATAAGAGCTGACAGCACTTCACAATGGTGACTCTGAATGTTAGAGAAGAGTTAATGTCCGTAAGTGGAGGTAAACATCCGCGAGCAGCTCGTGGAAACGTGTGACTTCATGTTTACCCAGCAGGGTGAGGAGCGAGTGCTCAGGACAAACACGTCTGCATGCATCAGCTCCTGCTTGACATCATCATCATCATCATCTCCGTGTTTGAATAAGCAAAAGAGACTCGACTGTGTAGACTGAAGGCCAACACTTATTGTAAGAGGGATTTAGTTTAGTCTGTCCTGGTCATGAGGTTGGATGGAAAAAAGCGGTTACACTGGAACGGTGGGGTTAAATGTCTTTAAGTATTATCTACAGAATGATAAGGAGATGCTGTTAAACTGAAGACAAACATTTGCACTCAGAATTCATGCAGCAAATGTAGGCCACAGTTACAATTCAAAGGCATAAACTGAGGTTAAAAGAACAAAAGCTGTTCCTTTGAGATAAAGTGCTTCTGTTGTAGGTGTTAAATTTTAACCCTACTGTGCAATAGTCTGTATGTATTCACCACTTTGCCCAGAAAATGCAGTTTTTAGCAGTTTCTGCTTGTTCCTTTAACTTTGCTGAATGTTGCTTTGTGCTTCACTTATGTTATACTGAAATAATATTAGATTTAGATGATTCTCAATATTTTCAAAACTATTTTTGCAGATACCACAGGCTCAGGCATGGTTTCAGAATCAGAATCAGAAATATTTTATTAATCCCCCAGGGGGAATTCTTTTGTTTCAGCTGCTCTTATACACAGTATAATAGCAGTAAGAATATCTCATCTAGACATTAAAATAGATAAGAGCATAAAATAACTTGAATAAGCAACATGAAGAAACTTTAAGACATATCAACTTCCTTAACCCTTTTAATACTGTAATTATAACAGACCCCCCTGGTCTTTTTGTTATTTTTTTTTTTTTTTTCTTTTTTGTCAATAAATGCATCAGGAAATGTCCTTTGAGTAACTTTTTTCACCATTTTCATGAGAAATATTAGTAAACAATTCTAGCAAGTATTTGTCATTATTTTTTTCTAGATGCTTAAAACAGTGTGAAATTACAAGAGAAAAATAAAAAAAAGACATAAATATGGCAAAAGAACTGTAAGAAGACACTCCAGAATGATACTAATGCTATTATTTAAAATATTTGTACATTATATACACTGAAAATACTGATAAATCACTCAAAAATTTGCCCCGGAAACTTTGCACTCTGCTCTCCGGCAGCTCAGCTGACTTTGTAACCAGGTAATCCAGCCTTTATCGTAATGTATCGTATATCACTGGGGAGCTCCACTTTCTCAGCTTTCAGAATTCACTGGAAATTTTTTGGACAGCGTGGATACTTGAAGAGTTACAGTAATTCAAATCATGAATGTCTTTTTCTGTCTTCGGCTAAAGCATCAAAGTACATGAATAAAGACAAAAATAAAATCAGTAAAAGTGAGAATATGAAAAAAAGGCAAAGGAATTTACACTTTTGACATTACAAATATTTACAATATGAATATAAATATGACAGTACTGTCTGACAGTAGACCATATTTGACCAAAAAGCCAAGTTTGACAGTAATGATATTGCACTGGATTTGGTCGTTTTTATACAGTAGCAATAAAAAGTCTGGTGAAAATGAAATGATGAAAATTTCAAACCTCAAATATTTTGGAAGAAAATGAGAGATAGATGCTACTTTTGGGGATTAAATTAAAGGGAAAGTCAGTGATGTACATTACTTACATACATTACTCTGCTTAGAGCTCCACAAACTTTATGCTCTACCCTCTTGGATGAATCATAGTTTATTCAAGTTCAACATCAGTCCAGTTGTGCTGAGGATTTCATGCCCAGCAGAAGGTTTTTTTCTCTTGGCATTGCGGCCGCGCTGCACAGAGGAATACATGACGTGAGTTGGTTAGTTCCAGATAAACTTTATTTTCCGAAAAGTTAATGTACTCAAAAAAAATTCTAGGTAGCGTACTCTTAAACTCTGGTATTATTTTTTATGGGAGTTCTTGTAGGCAGAGAAAATACCCTTTGTATTTGGTACAATACTTTCCTGTTTGTGGCTAGTTCTGCGTAATACTCTTACAGACTGTGGCTTACTGAGGGAGAGGAGAGAACTTTCTACTGCATCGAATGTACTTAGTGGCCATATGGAGCTCATACAACCCCACCTCAAAAAAACTGAACTATCCCTTTAATGTCTGTAATCACAGCTCCATCTTGCTGAGCTCCAACTCACAATGATTGCGCTTGACCCAAAGTGACACGACCCAATCAGAGTCTTTTAGAGCAGGAAGAGGTGAAGCTACAAGCAAGACGACAGCAGCACCTGACTGCTTGTACAGCAATTAGCATAGATGCTAACAGCTTGAGTAGCATCAGTAGTAGTTTTATCAGAATCAGAATCAGAATCAGAATCAGAATCAACTTTATTGGCCACGTATGTTAGACATACAAGGAATTTGTCACCGGTTCACTTCACTCTCCAAGTACAAAAATAAAAGAAGAAATAGGTACACACAGTGTACATCCTATATTATAAACAAGAAGTTTAAAAATTAACTTAAGGTGAGAATAAAGATAAAATAGAGTATGTACAATATGTAAAATGTGCAAGATAAAAAAAGATAATAAGAAGAGAAACAAGGTGCACAGCTGCATATAAGTGGGATGATGATATGTGCAATGATGATATGGACAATAGACAGGCAATTTGCAGTTATGAGTTCAGTGTGACAACAGCCTGGGGGAAGAAACTGTTCTTATGCCTGGTGGTTTTAGCGTACAGTGCTCTGTATCGCTTACCTGAGGGGAGGAGTCTAAACAGTTTGTGTCCAGGATGTGAGGGGTCTGCAGAGATGTTACCTGCCCGTCTCCTGATTCTGGACCGGAACAAGTCCTGGATGGAGGGCAGATTGGTCCCGATGATTTTCTCTGCAGACCTGACTGTCCTCTGCAGTCTGTGTCTGTCCTGCCTGGTTGCAGATCCAAACCAGACCGTGATGGACGTGCAGAGGACAGACTGGATGATGGCTGTGTAGAAGTTGACCAGCAGCTCCTGGGGCAGGCCGAACTTCCTGAGCTGTCGCAGGAAGTACAGCCTCTGCTGTGCCTTTTTACGGATGGTGTCTATGTGGGGGGTCCACTTCAGGTCCTGTGAGATTGTGGATCCCAGAAACCTGAATGTGTCCACAGTAGACACAGTGCTATCATTGATGATGAGTGGGGGGAGAGTCGGGGGGGACCTCCTGAAGTCCACTGTCATCTCCACAGTCTTGAGCGGGTTCAGCTCTAGGTGATTCTGACCACACCAGAGGATCAGCTGTTCTACCTCCTGTCTGTATGCAGACTCGTCCCCGTCCCGGATCAGTCCGATGACAGTTGTGTCGTCTGCAAACTTCAGGAGCTTCACAGATGGGTCCCCTGAGGTGCAGTCATTGGTGTAGAGGGAGAAGAGCAGTGGGGAGAGGACACACCCCTGGGGGGCACCAGTGCTGATGGTCTGGTCTTTTATCAGATCTGGACCACACTTCTTCATTAAATGAAAAACAAACAACAACACTGAAAGCTTTTATGAATAGAATTATATTTTTGCTCCACTTCTCTTTTGGTGAGAGTGACTCACATACAAGCCCAACTCCTGCTGTCACATGTGTCCTTGGGCAAGACACTTAAGCTCGAGTCCACTGCTGCGTCAGTGGTGTGTAAATGAATGTGGAAGGGCATGAATGTGACAGCTATAAATACTGATGGAAAACTGGCATAGAAATTCAGAACCACCAGTTAGAGAATGTGAGTCAATGGGTGTGAGCCGGTGCATGTGACCTTGAGTGTAAAAGTGCTCTGAGTGGTCAGAGACCAGAAACATTGCTGTATAAGCTCAAGTCCATTTACTATTCAGGAAATCTATGAATTTTTCTGATCTAATCTGAACTGATCACTTCAGCTTCTGAAAGTGCAAAAGTAAAACATCATGCTCTGGGCTGGACGTCCATGTATAAGCTCAAACATGTCCTGGCTTGATCAGCACAGTGGTGCAGCAGGTTGGTGTGCATGCCTAACAACAGTAAGATTGCTGGCTCAACTCCTTGTGTTGACCAGGTTCTCTCTGTGTGGAGTTTGCATGGTTTCCCTGAGTCTGCATGGGTTTTCTCCAGGCACTCCGGCTTCCTCCCACAGACCAAAAACTCATTCATTAGGTAAAATGTTGACTCCACATTGGCCTTATGTATGAGGAAGAGCCTTAATGGTTATTTGTCTCTCTGTGTGGCTCTGTGATTGGCTGGCGACAGGTTCAGGGTATGGCCTCTCACCAAATGCTAGCTGGGATAGGCTCTGGCTTCTAGCTGCCCCAAAAAGGATAAGCAGTATACATGATGGATGGATATCCTGGTTTTGTTCTTACATAAGATGCAGTACAAGACCTTCCAAGACTTAGGGTGTCCCACCAGATTGTTTTAATGCTGAAACTTTTGTCCTGCGCCTGGATCCTCGTTAAGTTTATACAAGAGAAAATGAAATGACAGGCTGACGTCTTGTGGATCTTTCAGCACTAAAGAAGATTTTTACATCTGATGGCAGACAGCCTTTGACTGACGAATGATCTTTACTTCAGCGCGTGGTGTGGAGAGGAGAAGGTGCTTGAAAAACAAGTAGGACCAGTTTGACAACTTTACAAAGTTGATACTGTTTTTATTTAATCTCAGTAGTCACAAGATAAGTAATAGAAAAGATGACTGATATAAAATACACACCCACACACACCCAAACACACAGGGTGTTTAGAGTATAGCTGCATCCACTGATAGGCCTCCAACATGTCTGAAGGGCTCCTTTGATAATCAAATGGAAGACAATCTCACTTAGTCCAGTTCTACAGTCTGGCCAGCAACCAGTCGAGGGTTTACCCTGCCTCTCACCCAGGGTGAGAGGCAGCTAACATAGGCTCCAGCCCCTCGGAAAACCTGAAAGGGATAAGTGGTATAATTAATAGATGGATGGATAGTTCAGGCTATTTTTAGACACTCGGGCTCATTTTGCTCATTGTATCTGTGGGTATTTTTACTTATAAAAACTACCTAGCCCTTAAAGTTGTATCTTACATCTTGAACTAAGTCAATTAAATGTTTTTTTTTTTTTTTCAGGTTAAATGTGTCTTACAACAATTCAAATTACATTTTTGACTCAAAATTAGGTCGATTTATGTTAAGATTTAAGTTTTTGCACTGCATACTCAGCTATTTTAGCTGCTTACACAAAAGCAAACAAAAACTCAAGGTGAAGACAGTGAAAACTGCACAAGTGAGTTTTCATATATGGTAAACTTCCTGTTTTCAGGTGTATTAATTACAGCCACATGCTCACATGCGTGAGTGTGTTTGTGTGCATACGTATGTGAGTAATCTGTCATGGTGCTAAGGGTTTGAGTCACAGTCATAATGGAAACCACTACAAGGCATTTCCAAACTAATGAGGCTGAAACCAGTGAGTCACATCTGTAAACTACATCGGTACACAAGAGCACAGGAGAGGATCTTAGTAGACCCAGACAAAACTCTGAAGTGAGAGTAAAGTTCGAGTAGTCTTATTGGAGTTAGAGTGTGATCCTGTGGTTGAGGTAGTTAAGTGTAAGGTAGTCCTTATAACACATTTTTGCAGTTTAAAGGAAGTCTTTGGTCAGTCTTGGCATAAAAACCAAACATGTTTCTTATTAGCACAAGTCTTTAGTCTTGTTTTATTCCTTCTGTGCAGTTCAGTGACGAGACTGTTGGTGAAAACCAACAGCAGTCTTACGCCAGCTAAAAAAGGAAGTTACAAGTGAGCTAACATAGCAGGGAGGAACAGGAGCTTAAAGTTCTGCAGGAGTTTGTAAAATAAAGGAAATTGTTGGATGTTTAGGGACAGCAGGACTCACTCCTGGACATGTCTTCCTCACAATAAAGCAAGGAAAAGAAAACACAATGGACAAGATTAACTGAGGACTGAGGGTATTCCTGGCTAAAAAGCTAACCACAAGCTCAAGCTAACAGTCATGTAAATCCCACTTCTGTGCTTCCTCCTGTACCTACACACGTGTGCGTTGGCAGACAGTGATTTACTTTGCTCAGTAATATTTAAGTCCAACTTTAGTGGAAATATCCTGTTACAGGGCTCTCAAGTATCACGCATTCAGCATGTGGCACGTGCATTTGAACCTTTTCACAATCTCACACGCCAAACCTGGTATTTCTCACGCATGACAATTTATTATGGCCACCGAGTTACGCCACTGTATATATATACGCATTGGAACGTGTAGCAAGACGCTCTGAGCATCGTAGAGCTCAACAGGAGCTTGACGCAACCCAGTCAATAAGAGCAACGACCCATCAGCCAATCAAAAAATAGCATACAGCTACATATCAGCCAATCAAAAAATAGCACTACTGTATCCGGGTAAGATACAGTTGATCTAACCCCAGAAGATGCACACTGCACGCACATGACGGGAGAGCCTTGTCACATGGGTACAGTAAGTTATTTCATCATTCGATTTTGTAGCCTTCTGATTAATGAAATTACTTATTGTACAAAAGGAAAACAACAAGAGCTTATTTTTATTCCCCTCCACACCTATCATTAAACAGTAAAGTCTAACTGGATTGATATAAAGATTGTGGTTACCAGGCATCACATTAAAACAAAATAATCAATGTTAAGTTAATAGTTAGAACACTTAGAACATGAGAAATGCTTGGCTATAATTAAAATCCAAATCACACATTTTAGTTTGAAAGAGCATGGTCAAATGTTGGATGTAAATAATAATAAAAAGAAAAATAATAGGTATTGTTATGTTTCATTATTACTTGATATAATATACTAACATCACAAAGTGACAATAATACCCATTAGGTAATTGTGGGGGCAAAAAAGCACCCAACTAATAATGAACCCAATTTTGATTTTAAAAAATGGTAAATGCACATAGATGGTTGATAACTTATTTGACATTTGAATCCTTTATAATCCTCTATAAACTATCATAACCAAAGGATTGCACATCCCCCCCCCCCCCCCCCCCCCCCCCCCCCCGACCACAAGTCAGCAAAAATCTCATTGTGACCTCAAAACTTCAGGGCCCTGTTGTTAGCATGTAGGCTAGACAGTAACCACAGCCCCACTAAGGACAATGGTTAGCTCCTTTGTTAGCTTGCTGTAGCGTAGTCAGCAGGGTCATGGACAGTGTTGGGTGGAAATTCTTCAAGGGCAAGACATTTCTGCTTTGCAAAATAAGAGATTTGATGCGTTAGAGTACTTTTGTGTTGGCAAATATAGCCCCCTCGCTGAGGGTTTCTTGGTTTAAATATTACACACAGCCCACGACAATCTACCTTTAAATGCAAGGATTCTGATCTCTGAGACAAAATAGTGATGCAAGAGAAACGAGCAGCTTTTATAAAACATACATTTTTAACAGATCACTTGATTTGCAAAACCAATGTGTTACATTTCTTAATTCACAGAAAAATAATAATCTGAGTACTCAAACACAGTGGTATTTAAACTTTTTTGCCCAAGGCACACCAAAGATCAAACCAAAATCTCAAGGCACACCTTACTCACAACTATGCAAAATTACCTTCTTAATATGTGTTAGAGTATCTATTCAAATGTAAAGGTTTACTTGTGTCCACTTGTAAAAAATGGACAAACAACAACATTTTTCATGAGATAATTAAGAAGGATTCATGAGGGGCTTTGGCTGCTTCAAGGCATAGAACTTTGGTTTGAGTTGACGCACTAAATGATATATCTGAAGCTTATTTCCTTTTGCAAGACTTGATAAATATCATTGAAAAAATGGACCAATGAGACTGTTACCTGGATTTTGATTGAGTTGAATTTTAAAGTAACTGAATTTTCTGTTTTTAATTCAGAAACTGAAAGGTACTGATAGAGTGAAATTAAAGGCCCACCAATGTGCCCTGCCACAAGCTTTGAGAAACAATGCTCTGACAAATTACTTTTAACACTTTGGGCTCTAATTTCGTAGACCAGGCGCAGGCGGGGCGCACCTGCCCTGCGCCGCGCCTGCGCCGCGCCAACAGGGTGTGTCCAGGGCATTTTGCAAGTTTCGTGCACAGCGCAGTCTGGCGCAGGCAGGCGCACCCACGCCTCCGTCTCTCCTACCGGCGCACGTAGCAGAGAAGGAGGAGATAAGACTTGAGTGGGTTTAACACAGCCGAGTGTAATCTTCACCAATCAAATGAATGCCTCTCCTCGCCTTTAAATGCGCCGCGGGCGAGGCGCAGTGACAATTTCACCTCGGTGGGGAAGAAGGTCAGAGCCGCTGTGACTTTTGCAGCAACTGGGAGAGTGCAGGGGCCAACGGGCCGCGCATTGGAGTCTCGATGCGCGTCACCGTGTGGACCACCTCACGGGACAGATGTAATCTGTTCCTGTGTCATAATAGGAGTACAAAATTAAGTGATAATTACATTTAAACACAGCAGCAGGCTGATCCATTCATCATGCTTGTGATCCACCTGCATTACTGGTCTGTCATCGCCAAATAGCAGCGCCTTAGGTGAAAATACATCTCCTCCTCATCCTCCTTGCAATAATGTAGGCTACTCCATCTTTAAGATCACGTTACGAATAAAGATTAAAACAGAGAAATATGGGCAATCGCAGGTAAATCCTTAAGACACCGAGTGACTTACATTTATTCAGGGAGCGTCTCTCTCTTTTTTCTTTTCTATTTAATTTCATGAGATGAGAGAAGCCGGATACTCCGTATCAGATGATGTGGCTGTTTGTGGTTGGCTGAGAGATGTGAACTCGTTAGTTATGACAAACGTCTCTGATCTGACATCAGATGTGACGGGACAATTAATATAGATACAAATGTATATGCTGGTTCAGACGGTTATATTAAATAGTGGTTGCTGTGATTGTTTATTGCATTGAAATGTGCCTGACACTCTGGACACCTGCCTGTGAGGTTTTGGTGACGTGTGCACACTGTGCGCCTGTCAGCCAAATTACCACTGCCCCGAGTGCGCCTCTCCTGTGCCGAGAATAGACCAGGTTGGAGCTGGCGGACTTTCAACGCACCTTCCGAGCGTTTTTTTGGCACGAAATTGTCACTGCGCCAAGCTGAATCTGTCGACACCTCCCCCTGGTGCACCGTCACACCCATGTCGGCGCAGCCAGTCTACCAAATTGCCAAATTGGCTGCAGACGGCGGTGTGCCGGACGAAATTACCACTGCGGGGGGTGCGCCAGGCTGCGCCACCCTGTGCCACCCTGAGTTGCGCCAGGAAATTAGAGCCCATAAGCTTAAAAACTGGTGATAAAGTGTTGCAGTGCATCAACAGACTTTAAAAACATATATTTCTGATGAAAAGCCAATCACAATGTGCTACATATTAAAGGGATAGTTTGGGTTTTTTGAAGTGGGGTTGTTTGAGGTACACGGCATGAGCCTGAACGTGTGCCACAGTGTCACAGCTCAGTTCTCACTCTGTTCAGAAACACTTGGGACAGACTCTAATGCTATACTTTTTCTGTACATTGTGCCCGAATCTACGCCTAATTCAAAGATTTGTGGGAGAAAACAAGCCACAAAAACAGTGTGGGGTAATCACACACTACAAACAATTTGTTTTTATCCATTTAGTTTTCCCTCACACCCCCATTTTTATTAGGCACTAATTTAAGACATGGCAAAGCCTACATGTCTTCCTGTAAAAAACCTGAACTATCCCTGTAAGGAGTCATGATCTTTTCCTCATTCAGTGGCTGAAACTGTGTGGCCAAGAGCCACATAGCTTTATACTTTTAGGGTAACATTTACTGATGACAGAACTACTGACAGAAACAAATAAAGAAAGACAGAAAGCAGGTTGTGCTAATGTTTCATTCTGGTTTTGATTTCCTGTAAATTGCCGGGAAGCACAGAAACACTTTCTGTTATCACAGAGGCAAAAGAAACTGTCATGTGCCACTTTATCTCTTTCTGAAAGTCAATATTGACAGTCTAATGACTGTTTCTGTATCTCTCTCTGTTACATGAACAAATAATGATCCCTATACATAAGTGTTGATCAACTGGTGGCCCTGAGGGGGACATTTCTTTTAGTGTAAAGATTTATTTTATCTTTCAATTCATACAACATTAAATACAACCTGAAAAATTGTTGTGATTATTAAGAATGACTTTATACTTGATCTGTTTTACAAAAATCCACCTGTCAGCCTGTCAAGTCCACTTTAAATTATAAGTTGAGTATAATGGAGTCAAGCCCACGCTGAAAACATGACGTCTCCGGAGAGTAGAAGCTCAAAATATCTTAACTACGGCATGTGCCTGCAGCTTTTGGCTAGCAGATGCTGATCTCACTTTGAGAGGCTAAGAAAAACAAACAAAGTGTACGAAACAGAAATATGATCAGATAGCTATAAACAATGACCTTGTGCAGCAGCTGGATCAGGCTGATTCAGTGTCTGTAATCAGGATGATCCATCTTCCTAAGATCAATCAATCAATCAATCAATTTATTTGTATAGCACCAATTCATAACAGGTGTTATCTCAAGACACTTTACAAGAGAGAAGGCTGAAGATACATATATATACAAATACATACATCCAACACCCAACATGAATCCAAATGGCCAGTCAGGAATCTCTTATCATGGTGGCAAGAAAGAAAGATCCAGTCCAATCCAATGACTGAGCTTGGCCCAAAGTAGCACAACCCAATCAGAGTCCTTTAGAGCAGGAAGAGGATTGAGCAACAAGCAAGATGACAGCAGGAAGTGGCAACACTTACAGAGATTAGCACAGGTGCTAGAAGCTTCAACAGCAGTTTTGTCAGATGGTGAGAGCATTTCTTTGCCTTTCTGGTCCTACTTGAACACTCTATGAGCTCTCCCCCAGAAGGACTAGTGAAATATATTATACGCTGTATCTGGTGTGCCACGTTACATAAAGGACTGATGCTGCTAAATCTGTATTGCAATCAGCTCCTTGACTTAATGTTTTTTTCCTTTTTAGTATTTTTCACTTTGTCTGGCTTTTTGTTTTTTTTCATTCATTTTATATAAGTTTTATTTATTAAACTAAGAAAACTATCATCAGGCTGTGATTAAGCACTCTGTTGGGACCACTACTAAAATAATGTGTCTGGAACTAAACTGTAACTGTGTTAGAGATGTGAAACTAATTGTATGGATCTCAACACAGAGCGAACGAGCCGCACACCGAAGAGTCACGGTTTTTTTCCGACCGAAAGGTTGGCAACATCATCCACTGGAAGCGCCACTCTGCGGTGCGCAGCCCTGTGCAACTGGAAGGGGGATGGCACAAGTTTTCCAGAGAGCTCAAGTTCTTGTGTGAAATGCGATATCACACGATAACAAAACATGTTATAAACTGAGAAACGAAATAAACAACACATCACTACGCTTCTCTAAGGTTGCTTTGCTGGTCCAAGCCATTAAGCTCTGTGATTTGTATCACTTCTATCTGCTTATATCCTTGTAGAAAGGATGTTTGGTGTCATATATAATGTTATATTTCTCCGTTCCCATGATTAACTTTTCTTTGTCCATGCCGTCGAGTTGCCTCTGGGACTGTTGACCTGATGCTCGTGCCTCAGGCTGTGATGTTATTACAACCGATTGAGGAAATTTACGTTCAGGAGTCCGAGCTTTGCGTTTCATTTTGAGGTACTGGACACCCCACACGTTTGACTTCCTTTTGTGGTGTTTTCTGAACGACTGGAAATGTACAAGGTTTGGCAGCGGACACGCTGAAAATAGTGTTGTTGTTTTGTTTTTTTTTCATTTTTATAATCTTTGGAACAAAACTGTCCTATGTTCAAATGCAGTTGATGGCCCCTTCTCTAAATTATGAAAAAGGGGCTATTTTTACTTTGTTGCAGCAGCATGCTTTCTCTGTCCTGTTGATTAATCAATATTTGACTTTTGGGTCTGGAAGAACAAAAGACTGGCTGTTTTTATTGGGATGAAAGTCTAAGAGAAACATTTTCGGCAAATTCTTTGTACAGTGTAGTGACCAGCCATCTAAAGGGGAAACAGAGATATAGCTGACAGGCAAAGTAAACAAAACTGATTATCTTCATCATGGCGCCTGTTTGTGGGTGGGCTTATATCAGGCAGCAAGTGACTATTTTTCCTCAAAGTTGATGTTAGAAGCAGGATAAATGGGCTAGCATACTCAGTATCTTTGTAAAGTGGTCCAAGGAAGGAACAGTGGTGAACCAACGACAGGGTCACAGGTAGCCAAGGCTCACTGAAGCTCAAGGGGAACAAAGGCTGGCCTGTATTACGAGCTAGTGTTGCTCAAACTGCTGAAGAATTTCATGCTGGTTCTGATAGAAAGATGTCAGAACGCATGTAGCATCACAGTATGTTGTGTACGGGGCTGTAAGCCACAGACCAGTCAGGGTGACAGGAGGATATAATGTTATGCATGATCAGTGTGTTTGTATGAAATGTCAATCAAACTGTCTGAAAAAGATGAATGAATAAACAGTGTCTTATATTGTAAGCTCTATACTGAAATAGATTTATAGTCTATATATGAGGCTGAGTAATAAGACTATCTTCAAGTATATATTCAAAATATAGTACTAGAAAATGGGAAAAATACACAAACAAAGGACGTCCAAATTGTACTAAAATAGTTTACTTAATGCATTGGAGTCAGTATTTTTCCACTTCTGAGGTATACACACTGTACTTTCAGCACGATGGAAAGAACAGAGATGGATGACGATGAGTTCAAGCAGAGAGTGAGAAATAGTAAAAGTCCTGAGGCGGAAAAGACAAAAATATCTTGACAGAGGTGATGATTAGTTTAAGAGCAGAGGACTTACCCGCAAGCAGACATAAAATCAACATGAGACAAGAAGTGGAAGGACTGGTTTATAACTTGACATCCAGAAAGGCGACTTATCTTATACTGTCCTACTTCTGTGACAGCTGTTTAGTATTAGGGTATAAGCAAAGGAGGAATATTGAGCCAAAAGTTTGTCGTCCATTGACTAAAGGCCATGTCGACATGCATGTTAGAAAACCAAGCTCTGTCTTTGGTCCACACTTGAACAGGGTTTAAGGTTACCGAAAACGCACATTTTGGAAAACTCCAGGGAGGGTGTGGATGAAACTCTGTTTAGGGTGTTCCCATGTGGATGGGAAAATAGCCTTTTGGGCTTAAACCGTCACACTATGTGGTAATTTCAATTTAGTTTGATGTCACACTGTGCTACATTATCATACTTGTTTATATGGGAGCTGTGTTGCAGCTGATGCCAGTGAAGTTTTGCTAGTTTCAGTGTTGAAAACTGGACCATTTCCACGCTCAAACATACTTTCAGTTGCTCCCTCGCTATGATGGCAGTTCCAGCAACACTTGGACAATATAAAAGCAGACAACTTTTTGTATGAAACCTGGTGTTAGTGTTTCACATGTGACCATGTTGACTGGTGGCCCATGGCTGACTGATATCAACTGTAGTTCAGCTTTACTAGTACTCAAATTTGGAGTATATATACTCAATTTTGGTCAACTAGTAGAGTAGACTTAACTAGTGAAGCAAAAAGTGTCACTAGTACTACTAGTAGACTGAAAAATGTTCACTAATACTACGAGTAGACCATATATATTATTGGGGGTGGGGTCGGGGAAAGCAAATTCAAGTGTCCTGTCGGCTTTTGAAAATATTACAACCAATCAGGGTGCTGGATTTGGTTATAATCCCTACTACGTCATTTGTTTTTAGGTCTGCTAGTACTACTAGAGAATCTTTTACCTTTACTAGTACTACTAGTAGACTAAAAACACCCTACTAGAACTACTAGTGATATATTTTGAGTTTACTAGTAGTACTTGTAAAAAAAAAGATGTTTTACTAGTAAAGCTTTTTAGTGCACTAGTGCACTATGGAAAGCCGTTTGGGCATAAAATTGATATCAGTGATATCAATCATAGCTAGCTCTACTAGTACTCAAATTTGGAGTACATGTCCTCAATTTTGGTTTACTAGTGCGCGAGTAGACTTTACAAGTGTAGCAACAACTGTCTTGAATGCTAATGAGGGGGTGGGGAAAAGCAAATTCAGGCTTCCCATTGCCTTTCTAAAATATTACAGCCAATCAGGGTGCTCAATTTGGTTATAATCCCTCCTTCTTCATTTGCATTAGGTCTACTAGTACTACTAGTGACACTTTTGGCTTCACTAGTACTACTAGTAGACTAAAACAGTTCACTAGTACTACTGGTAAGATATTTTGAGTTTACTAGTGGTACTAGTAAACAAAAACTTTGTTTTATTAGTAAATGTTTTTGGCGCACTAGTGTGCGAGTAGACCTTACTAGTAAAGCAAAATCATCTACTAGTAGACAATTTTGTGTGACTTGTAAAACTACTGACACTTTTTCTTCACTAGTTAAGTCTACTCATGCACTAGTTGACCAAAATTGAGTACATGTATTCCAAATTTAAGTACTACTAGAGCTGAATTAGGGTTGATATCACTGATATCAATTGTATGCCCAAACAGGTTTCCATATGCCTGCACAATTGGTTGCTGTAAATACATCAGATGTTAAAATTTAAGAGTACTCAAGAATACTTTCTAGGCTCCGTACATGCAAGCTCCAGGTAATGACATGCTGAAACTACCTTCCCTAGTCCAAAATCACCTCATTTTTCAATACCACAAAGAGTTAAGGCAGTTGTGAAGGCAAAAACAGGTCAAACCTGATGCTGGCAAGGTGTGCCTGGTGACCTGACTGATAAATTTATAAATTTAAGCATAAACTCAAGCAAACGTTAATGAAAAGAAGTTTATGTTCATGATGATGTAGTTACTTGTTGTATTAGTTTATCCCAAATCTAGTAGATGAATGAGAACAAAGTCTTTAAAACCAAACTAAGAAAACAACTTTATCCAAAGATCCCACATTGTGCTGAGTTATCATCACCACCTTAAATCTGGAAAGAGAAAACAAGAGCTGGTGCCATAAAACTGAAGACCTGTATTGTCTGAAATATCATTGTGTTCGTTTTTCTCCTGAGCTGAACCAGAGGGCCAATAATATCTGAGTCTAATAGTACACTGAGAGCACATGTTCAGGATGTCAGCCAAAGGATTTAGAGAAGTAAGCACTTTTCTAAACAGTGGGAGTATTTACGGCGGCAGTGAGGTTATTTTGGACAAAGAATTAGCTCGAAGTCAGAGGTAGCAGCAGATAAGGAGGATTTATTTCCCTGATTAATTATCTTTGACTGTTGAAGACACGAGATGGTTTGTTTCAAGATTTAAGATAATGATCCCATTGTTATGAAAATACCTCACATGAAATTTCATTAGAAGATAAGGAGACAAAACAGAGCTCAAGTATTTATTATGTCTAAACAGAACATCTGAAAGTCATAAATTAATGTAATTTACTGATGTTTGTCAATCTGCAAGATCACAGCATGTGTAAGTGAGTTATCATTCGTCAGCGCTTGTATCAATGCTCAGAGCATCTATGAAAGAAGTTAAATAAAGACTGAGTGAGGCGATTACTCAACTGTTTGACTTGAATTGCTGCATTGTTCTCTAAACCTCTGTATCTGGCACTGACTGAAGGATTTCCAGTTGTTCATGAGTTTCATTCCAGTCTTAGACATTCAAATAGAAATGATGCATAAACACACAACAGGATTATGAAAGACGGGTTAGACTGATGATAGATATCTGACAAAAGCCGCTTCATGGTTATCAGAGGATGATCGGCTGCCTTTGTTGTCAGAGGTGCAGTCAGACCTGCATTAAAAACACATTTAGAGAATATGTTTGTGTTCATGTGTTTGCAGTCAGACCAAACACATCAGGGGCAGGGGCTAAAACACTAAAAAAAGCACCTGTTGTATATTGTGAGACAACAGTGCATAAAAAGATGTCAAATAAAGACAGAAAGAGTTAAAAATGATACACTAACAGTTTTTTGGCTATTTCTGATACACATCTGCTATCAACAGACTATGAATTATTAACTTATTACCTCCGCCGAGGAGGTTATGTTTCCCGGGTCTGTATGTTTGTTTGTTTGTTTGTTTGTTTGTTAGCAGGATAACGGAAAAAACCACAGGATGGATTTACTAGAAAATGTTACCAGAGGTGTAGTTTGGCCCAAGGAAGCAGCAAATAAATTTTGGTGCTGATGCAGGTATTGGTCTGGATGCAAAATATTCCAAAAATTAAAAAAAAAAATCCCAAATGTTGACATTGGGCAGAATTGAAAAAAAAATCATATCTCAGCCATTTCTCAACAGATTTGCTTCCAATTTTACAGGATAATATGGAGTTCATCTTTCTATCATTAAGGCAAATTTCATCTGGATCCAATCCAGATGAAAAACATTGAACCATATGATGGGAAATCCCATTGACAACACTCAATAATTTATATAAAATAAAAATATTAAGTGATGTTCTCAAAACTCGTGTTCATACAGGATAGCAGCCTCCATGTATGTGCTGAGTTTGGTCTGGATCCTGGCACTATTCCGGATCTGGTGATCAAGAATTGTATCTTGTACAGGGGTTGTGGAAAAGCCACTGCTGGAACTGAGCTGCTTGGTGGAGGTCTGCGCTTTCTGAGTGCTTTTCTAGTTAGCCATCTATAACAGAGCTATTTAGCTAGCTAGCATTGTTTTCAAGGACTAACACAGTACTCGTTTTCACCACTTCTATGTAAATGTACACTGACCAGGCATAACATTATGACCACCTGTCACACCGATACAGCCCCACACATCAAACTGTGATGCTCTGTGGATTCTGGAACTTTACTATCAGAACCAGGGTGAACTGAAGTCTGAACAACAGTACCTCGTGTGTTGGATTGGACCATAAGGGCCAGCCTTTATTCTCCACCTGCATCAACAAGCCTTGGCCGCCTGTGCCCTTATCACAACAGTTCCTTCCTTGGACCAGTGTTAATTTTGACAGCCCTTTTTAATTTAGTTATAGTTATAGCCTTTTGCCTAGAATATCTTTTAGTTTTAGTCATAATTTGGTCATCAAAATTATTTCAATTTTAGTCTAGTTTTAGTTGATGAAATTTCACAACATTTTAGTCGATGAAATCTCCTGTAAATGTAGTCGACTAAAATATGAAGTGTAAAGGGTAAGGCTTTTTTTATGTTTCCTTGAATTTCTGAAGTCATGTTTTACACTTGGATAAAATAAAACATCTAATAATCCTTTACTGAATGCTAGTAAAGTCTGAATGTATAAATGAGCAGAAACAAATTGAACTTTTGTGAGAAATGCAGTCACCTTTATTTAGGCTACCTGGCAGAGCATCTCAGTTACAATACCAGAACTGACAACAAACAGTGAACCTGCTCTACATGAATATATCAATTCATAAAGAGAGGAGCTCTGATTGGATCGCTCCACAACTTATCCCACCACCACCAAGCTAAGGCAGTTGTGATTGGATGTCCCTCTTAACTCATCCAACCTTTCCACACAACCAAAGTAGCTGTGATTGGATATATTCCTAACTTGTCCCTACTTTCTACATGACCAAATTAGGTCTGATTGGATTAAGTCTCTGTCAAACATTTTAGTCTAGTTTTTATTTGTTGATGAAAATGTAAGTTAATTTAGTTTTAGTTTTTATCCATGTGCACTTGTTTTATTAGTTACTGTTGAGTTTTCATCAGGGGAAAAAAGGTTGTTGACGAAAACTATGACCAAAATAATTAGTCAGCAAAATAAAAAAAAAAAAAAATCTGTCATACACTTCTTTTTAAAGACATTTTGGTCAGCAATTATAGGCAATTTTAGGACTAAACCCCCCTAAGATCGTTCCCCAGCATGTTCTTAGAAGAGTAAACAAGTAGAAAAACAAGAAGGATCAGAAACGAAGCAGCTTTGGTCACAGCTGCCCCTGTGTGCCGGACTTTGTGTTACTGTAATTAGGTCAGCTTTTTTTGTGTTGTAAGCTGGTTTTTGGCATACAAGGAATTTTCTTCTAACTCAATTCATCCAAAATTCAAACTTCAGGAGATGCTGGAGCTGTCTGCGACTGTGCTGGCACTTTGGCTATGTCCCAATTCAGGGGCTGCATCCTTTGGAGTGTGCTGATTACCTGACAAAAATGACAACAACAGTGGGTGCAGTGCACCGCTACCAAACCCATTCATGGTCTGTCGGTGTCAGGATGCAAGAGTGACTGAGCTGCACCAAGCACAAGGCAAACTTTAACGTTTAAAAATAATTCAACCTGGGCAAAGGGCTCATGTTGGGGCAGAAAATAGGGGGAGACCCGAGGGAGGATCAGGTCATATCAAACAAAATGGAGGAGAAAACCTCTTTTTTGTGTCCCATGTCACCCACTTATGTAAGTTTAAGGACCCACTGGGACCTCAACAAGACAGATTTGATTTTTAAAGAAATCTACAACAGTTGGGGTTTACCAGGTGTGTTTGAAAAGAGGAAAGGATGGCCTATGTATATCCTCTATTGTGCATCCAAAATTATGACAAATAATACACCATTCATCTATTCTTATCACTAAGTGCATGCCTGCTTTTGTTACAGTTCCCATAAGAACTCTCTGAAGACAACCAAACCTTTAGCATGTGCACACGACACCCCTGCTCTGCCCCAGCCCCTGTCTGAAACATGGCTCAAACCTCCTCCTATCAGAAAGCCACTTCACTCTGTACTGGATGTGCTACGTCCTATTTTGAAGATCTAAGGTTTCTGTAGGATACAAACTTCTTCCAGAGTGGCCTGACTGCGTATCTCAGTATAATATCACAGACATTAGTATGATAACCGGCATCCATACTTTTGCAATTAGGGCATGTGACCAAACTTCTCGTGCAGTGGAGATCTTGGAGCCATTTCTCTTCTTCTCAGTTTTGTGCTTCGGTTTGGTAAAATCCACCCAATACTTGGATTTGTATGTTTACCTGTTGTTCAGCAGCCTCTCAGCATTATCATGGACAGTTTTTTTTTCTCCTCTACACTGACTGACTGACATTATGTGGGCGTTCCCTTTGAATCCCATTGAATCCATGGAGAAGGAACAAAGGAAATTAACAAGGTGTTGGAAGTGTCCTTCAGGGGGGACAGGTTGGAGCCAGCCCTCCCGTTGTTTTACAAATTTGTGCCTGATGAAAGTGATCATTGGCAGCTGATACCAGAATGAGGAGGCCTATGTTGTGTCAAATGACATAAATGTACTCAATTATTACTCAAGTTTAAAACACTGTTTTTTATTAAAATTACTTAAAATTACTAAAAACATTGTTATAAATCCTACTTGCTCAAGATAAACACATTTATTTACACTTTTATCTTTATTTCTACTGTTTTTTTTTATTTTATGATTTTTTTCCTCAAAAACTAATGGCACTTTCATTCATAAATGTGTTCTAACAGAGGTAGAAGTCAAATTGTAACCATACATTCTGTTTAAATTGTTAGAAATTAAAATAGAGTACGCATATTTTAATGATAAACTCAAATATGCAGTGGGTCCACCAGACCGGGAAACATCAGCTGAGTAACAAGAACATGAACACAACACGAGGGGTAAAGGCAAGTCATACGTCTAAAGATTTCCTCCATGTTAAAGTCGAGGAAACCTGGCCATGGTTCCTGCACAGCTACACCCACTTTTGAATGTCAATCAAATACTTTAAATGCCAGCTGTCAGTCTCCGAGCCAAACTATAAAAACACAGGATTCATGCGCTGCAGGTACAAAGGTCTCTCTGTTCCTGCGTCACTAAGAGCTGGAAGAATCTGAGCCCATTTAATCTCATTTATGTTCCACTTAACTGCGGTAAAGTATAATGTTATGTAAGGTTCACATAAGCTTCTCAGTGTCCTCAGTGTTTGGTCATGGATTCAGAAATGCTCAGTTCTCTATTCGCGCCATTTTTCTCTTTCACTGGTTTCTCATGTCACTATGAGTTAAGCTCAGACAAGAAGTTATAGCATCAGCATGTTTTTTCTGTCTGTACTGAACAAGCAGCTGCAAGCAAACCGGCCTGAGATATTATTCCCCCTCATGTTATGAGAGAGAGAGTTTGGACGGGAAGAAAATACTGGAACTGTAAAGACAACTCAATCATGCTCATGGAAAAATAAGGGGTGAAATAATTTTACTAGTGTGCATAAAAACGGGTTTAATAAGAGTTAGGGCTAGCATTGGACACCATAAGCATCCCTTTTGTGCCACAGTCCCAGTTTCATGAAAGACAATGCAGTTGCAGATGGGTGTGGCAGTGGACTGGAGGGATGGGTGAAAAAATGTACAATGGATCAGAGGAAGCCATGTTCTTGTTTCCAAACCAATAAAAAGAGACATTCAAAAGGACTCACTCTGTTTTCATCGGCTGCTTAATGATGACATTATGGAGTCTGCTGAGAGTCACCGGTTGACAATCTGATTTCATCCAGCAATCAAGAGTCTGGGATAAAATCAATTTTGAGTTTTCCTCCTCATATTACAATACAGAACCAAGAACCAGGACACAAATGTGAGACACTGACATCAGTTAAAAGGCTTAATGTTAGGATATGACCCTTTAATGTCGGCAGTTGAAGAGGCTCAAGTCACAAAAGACACACAAAGGCAAAAACTCCCCGAGGGAGATACAAAAAAGGGCTTAAAGCCAGAACAAGACTAGTAAAGGTTGTGGAGAAAAAAAAACAAGCACAAATCACAGTAAAAGTGGAAATCCACCAACGCTGCAGAGGTGTCTAGAGCCGGCTTAAATAGTGAGTGTTGATTAGGCGAGCAGGAAACAGGCGTGAGGCTGCAGTGCAGGGGAACCACGCCCCCTCCATGACCAGCCAAGCAGAGATGCAGAGAGGGGAGGGGGAGAGCAGGAACAGAGAGGAAGGCATCCTCACACTTAAAGAGTTTAATCAGTTTTGTAAAAAGGTCGGTACACAGTAGAGCAATCAGAACAGGCAAAAGTGTCCAAAAAACATGAGGCAAGGATTTAGGTCAAAAACAAGGCTATGGTAACAACAGCAAGACAAGACAGAAGAATGCTGGAATGAGACTTGGAGGGACTACGAACTGGCAACAAGACAGGGGAAGACATGAGGTTAAAATACATGAGGTGATTGGGGGTGATAAGAGACAGCTGGGAAGGAACAATCAGGGATTCAGGTGTGACAGAGCCAGACAGGAAGCAAAACCTATGGAAACAAAGAAAGATCGGTGAATTTTCAAAATAAAACAGGAAGCACAAGACAAACATGAACCATGAAAACATTAAAGGGAACTTAACTAAAACAGGACCATTATGCCTCAGTTTTAAAAAATACCATCCTCACGCCAGAACTTTTAAAAACATCTTCATCCTCATGATAGCATATTAATGCATGATTAAATGTGTATTATTAGCAGGTAACAATCACCGTTATTCAAACGAGAAGTCAGACCAGTTTTTCGGTTTAACTTGTGCTCATGCCAACTGGTGTCAGGCACTTTAGAAAAATTGTATTAGTTTAAATTTTAATTTGGTCAGATCCTGTTTTCAAGGTCAAGGTCAAGGTAAACGTTATTATCCCCGAGGGGCAATTTGTTCTGCAGCCAGCAGTATCACACAGACAACAAACCAACAATAAATACAATAAATAATCCATTAAAGGCAGTAAATAAAACACCAACATTACAGAGAGTTATTCAGCAGAACAATGGCTGCCAGAACCAAAGAATTCCTCATCCTATTGGTTTTGCATTTAGGAACACTGTATCTGCGACCTGATGGAAGCAACCTGAACTCATCATGCAGGGGATGACTACGATCATCAAGGACAGACTGGGCCTTCTTCAGAGTCCGCCTCTGGTACAACATAGTCAGGTCATTAAGTGAGGTGCCAGCAATTCTGCTACACACTTTAGTGATGCCCTGCAACCTGTTTCTGTTTTTGACGGTGAGCAGCCCATACTAGCTGATAAAAGAAAAGGTCAGCACAGACTCAATAAAACATGAATAAAACATTTTCATAAAAGTGTTATCCACTTTAAAACTGCAAAGCTTACAGTAAAAATACATCCTCTGATGAGCTTTCTTACATATAGCATCCACCTGAGACTCGAACGTTAGCCTGTGGTCCAGCACCGTTCCAAGATATTTTTACTGCTGAACCACCTCAACAGACTGGTCATTGGTTTTTACAAAGCTTTCATGAATACTCCTGTCTATTTCTATCTGTTGTAACTTTGGAAACCAGAGACAAGAGCAGCCAAGGGTTATTAGCGAACGTGGTCTCATCCAAACACATTTGAAGCAGCATCATCGTGATAACCTGACACACCAGAAGGAATGTTCAATATATTTCACTGGTCCATCTGAGAAACAGCTCATAGAAAGTGTTTGGGAAAGGGCAGAACCTTTGAAAAGCATCATTCCATCAATCACATTGATTATGAGCCAATCAGATAATGCAATAGGCCATCGCGACTGTATTGTAAAAAATGTGAGCCACTTCATAGAACAAACTCTCGCCAAAACATGCTGAAATTGGAGTGAAAATATTCTTACATAAAGTAATAGTAGTAGTGTTCTTTGTTTTTCATTTAATAAAGAAATGCAATGGAGATCTGATAAAACGACCACTGAAGCTGTTAGCATCTATGCTAATCTTTATAATGGCAGTCACTTCCTGCTGTCATCTCGCTTGTATCTTATGCCTCTTCCAGCTCTGAAGACTCTGAATAGGCTGAGCACAGATTGGAGCTTGACAAACTGAAATGGAGAGGACCTGGATATAAATCAGCTCAGCAGAAAGTGTCAGCCATCAGCTGCATTTAGCTTCACTTCCTCCTGCCTGTTGTCTGCCATGTTCCTTTACACTAAAGTCGTGTTTTAGCATGTGAGATAAGCTATGAGAGTGATGCCCTCATTGTTGATGGTGAGTTGGGGTGTGTGTGCAGGTGTGTTATGTCTCTCTTTTTGGTACACCACACACGCCAAGAACAAAACTGATGAATCTGTTATTATTAGTCGTCATGAGGTCTCCCACAGTTTTAAAACACTCATAAGAAGTGCTTCACATCATCAGTATGACCTCAAAGATGAGCTTTGTGCAGGAATCCAATCTAATTATGTACACATGGTTGAAATTCAATCTTGATGGATTAAAATGTAGTGATTTCAGTTTAAACAGCTGATCCTTAATGGCCCTAAAATAAAACGTCACTCACTAAACATGAAAGAAAACTTCATTTTAAAGACAACATGAAGTCACAGGGAGTCCTCAGAGATTAGGGCGATGCAAATGTGTCTTTGTGTGACAAGCTGACTGAGACTCATCCTCCTCTGATATCTGACAGATCAGGTTAAACCTGCTGCTACTGACCCCCACCTCAAAGAAACACACACACAAAGCTTCTCTTCTCACTCTCTATCGGCCTCCTGTTCGTCCTCCCCCTCTCTGTAACTCTACACGGCTGCAGAGCGTTGACTTTGTCTCCTTTTTATGTGAGGAAAACAGACATTTTAAATACGTGTGCACGTGTGTTGTTGTGAAACAGGAGGTACTGTATGTACATTTGAAGACCTTTATACACAAACAAACACAAAAACAGCAGGCTACAGTGAATGAAGTCATGGTTACATAATGGATATGAAGGCAGACTCAGTGTGAATATGAGCCGTCTGCGCTGTGAAGGACTGAAATTCATAAAAGAAACTCTGAGCTCTGCTCTTTGTCTGCTGTAAAAGAAAACACTTGTGGACTGTGGAGGCAGCTAATATACATTTTACACGTCATGTGAGGACTATGGATGCCAGTTTTTATGAACTACTACATAACTTAGCAAGGACTACTACGTCATAAAATAACACAAAATGGATTCAGTTGTCTTATAAAAGCAACAAACCATTCATGGGACGCTGGTTTTTGTTTTGCTTTTATTGAAGCAGTTAGTGAACTTGGCTCACCAGATAAACCATTCAAAATATTTCACTAATCCATCTGGGAGAGAGCCTCAAGAAAGTGTTTGGTGAGGGCAGAACCCTTCAGAAGCATATCTGGCAGGTGATTGGGCAATTGTTTAGTCAATCAACATTTATTATGGGCCAATCACATGATGCAGTGGTATAAAGAAAATTTTAAAATCATTGTTAACCCTGCTCTTATGTGAACCAACTGAGCCTTTATCTTGCTGTCCACATGTGTATCTGGGTAAAGGTCTACATTATTGCTATGCGAAGTGTCTGAGCCTTTGTCTTACGCTCCACATGTGGGGGCAGGGTAAAGGTAAATTCTGTAACACATATTTTCATCTGACTCTATAAAAAGCTTGTGTTATCCTAACATAAACTGAGAGAACTGACTGAACCAAGCACTGGCTTTCCGCCTTATCTCTCGTCTCCCTTTGGCCAAAAATGTAGTCTAGGCCTACAAAATATTTTGGCTACGCCTAACCAAGTGTTATTCCATGCAGTTGGCTGGCCCTACTGCACTACAGAACATGAGCCACTTTTTACAAAGTCATCAGAACATGTCAGAAGTGGAGCGAAATTATCCTTACCATAGAGGAGTTTGTTGTGCTGTTATTTGTTTTTAATTTAAACAAACACTTTTCAGGAACACTTCAACATTTTTTGTTATTTTCGTGTCTTGCCTCACTCCCGAGTCAATGACAAGTAGATAGACACCATTCTTTGGACTGTGCGTCCAGTAACAAGGAAGAGACAGGCAGAGTTCGCCCACCGCTAGTTAGCTTAGCTCAAACACTGAAGTATACGGTAAGCACTTTGGCCTGCCTCTGCCTACAGTCATCAGATAACTCTAAATAGTCCTGTGTTTTTTATTGACTGCGTTGTGTTACATTATATATTTTTAGACTAAGATTAATGCTTCATGTAATTTTTGAGAGGAATACATACAAAACTAACTGTTTGGCATTAGCTTGTCTTCGTGCACTCTTATCTTCTAAAACATGTAGTTCCTCCTCCGTATTTTCTGGTTCAAATAGATAAGGTTGTGGATCTTCGTCAGTCCCGAAGAAATCATCCTCATCCTCTCTCATAAAGTCAGTCATAACCCTTAGTATCAATCTTCTTCTACTTATAAACAGAGGTTTTGTTTTGCTGACCTGCTGAGAAGCATTTCCACAGTGGTTTACACATGCGCCCTGTGGCTTAGTTTTGTAAGTATTTCTTTCAAAAAATGTCTAAAGTTCTAATCTTAGTCTAAAAATAGATAACGTAACAAAACATGGTTAAAAAAAAATACAACAAGCACACAGGTTTGAGTCATCTGATGATTGTAGGCAGAGGCAGGCTAAAGCGCTACCCATATACTCCCAGCGTTTGAGCTAAGCTAAGCTAGCGGTTGGCAATCTTTGCCCATCTCTTTCTTGTTACTGGATGCACAGTCAGAAGAATGGTATCTACCTGCTTGTCATGGAGTGAGGCAAGACACGAAAACAACAAAGATGTTCCTGCTTCCCTTAATAAAAAAGTGCATTCAAAAACGGGTAAAACTTCTTCTGAAGCTGTTAACATCTATGCTAATTTTTATAATTGCAGTCACTCCCTGCTGCCGTGTCTCTCGTCTCTCTTATCTCTTCCTCCTCTTAAAGACTGTGATTGGACTGTCCCACTTTGGGCTGCTCACAATTGTTTTCAATAGGGGTTTGTCAAGATGGATCTACCTGACATTAAACAAGGCTGATCTGTCTGCTGCTGGTTAGCAGTTAGCGTGATTAGTGCAGAAACAGAAACAAATCTACAACACAGTTATTGGTGTTAAAAGGATTTAACGGGAAAGAGATTTTGTTTTTAGCTTTACTTTTTTGACATGAAGGATCTGACACTAAGAACAACGATCAATCTGATGCTGCTAAAAGTTATGACTGAGGTAAAAATATAAGAAACTGTATTACACATTCACTCATCAATATTTCTGCCTCTCAAATTCTCCTCATCTGGTTTCAGCTGATTGTTTAAATATGCAGCTGACAGCAGAAAGAAATTACCTTGTCAAAAGAGCAGCACATTACATAAAAGTAATGATTTAGAAGTGGTAGACACAGAAGAGGGACAAGGTGGCATTTGTTAAGTGTACAAAATGTACAAACCATCACAGACTGAAGAGCAGGGGTGTCAAACTCAATAAAAATGAAGGATATGGGCCAATCAGGATCAGCATTTATCAAACAGTTTAAATGGACTGATTTGTTCAGAAATATGAATTTGAAAAGCATATCTATTTTAGAGCAAGTCACTGTTAATCTGCTAACTAAAGCATCCATCTGCTGATCAGAGTGATGTTCAAGCAGTGGGAGGAGGAGCTGGTGCACAGATTCCTGCAAGGCAGCTCTTGCAGTGCATTGTGGGATTTGTAATATGAGTGGTGGGAGTGCTATTTAACAGAGGGCCTTTAATACTAGACAAAATGATCATGTGGGCCTCAGGGTTTTGACAGAGGGGGTTTGATGCCCTCCTAACCAAACTTTGGATCAACCTACTGACAGACAGAGGGGCCTATTTCAGGCAGGACTTATGGTGCTCTGGACAATTTTAGCACTGGACATGAAAATGACATCTTTTAAAGGGGACATATTATGCAAAACTTACTTTTTGAAGGCTTTTGAACACATTTTTGAGTATTTAGCCTTCCTCCCAGCCCACAAAATGTGATATTAGACAACAAAACCTGTATTTAGCAGGCTGCATAAATGTAAACTCATGGCATTCGGTGAGCTGTTGAGTCTGTGGACATACTGTTATGTAACAGTATATTTTTATTTGCATACCTAACCTGATTGGTCCACCTGAGTATCCCCTCCTCCCCTCCTGCTGGAGAGATTTCTGTGACGTCCGACTGCTTCTTCAACTTCAGTCAGTTCAACTCAGGACTGGGAACTAGACTTTTCCTGAATCCAGGCTCAGCACCAACTGTCTGCCACCAAACCTCGGACGATGGAAATGTGAGTATTTTAAAGCTGTGTAGTATTTATTTAGCTTATTGCTACGGGCTAATGCTTACAGCAGAGGGAAGTGGACCAGATGTAAGAGCTCAAGATTTTCGTCAATTACTCCCAATGCACACAATTTTAGAACCACTGGTCTACACTCTCATCACCTGATTCATGAACAAGCATTTGTCATTTTTGTTTTATGAATTTGGCAAAAAAAATTATGGCTGTTGCAACCTTAGCAAGAATTTCTGCAAGAATGTTTCTTTGGTTTATTTTATTTAATGTCAGTTACTATTACAGGTCTCATAGTTTTTCTATGCCCTCTGGGAACCAGAGGGCACAGAATAATTGTATTTAACATCATCATACGTCAACATTTTTTCACTTTTTGTCTGCATAAATCTATTGATCCAATTCTGCTCTGCTCTAAACTTCCAAATGTTTAATAATTAAAATGACTTCAATTTAAATGCCAATTTGAGTACGTTTCCACTTGTTTTATTTAAAAAAAAAAATAGATATTTCTAATTTAGTGAATTGTCAGGGTGGTGGGCCATGGCTGACGATTAAAGACTTGGATATGTCAAATGTGCAAATTATAAAGGCATGTCTTAAAGTAATATGAAAGCAGCCAGGTGCAAAAACACTTGTTTTCTCTTTATCATCAACGACTTTGAGTGCAGCAACAGCAGAGGGTCATGACCCCACTCAGGGTCATTTATCCGCCTTCTTCAATGACACATGAAACACATCCCCAAAAATGCACATACCATGCATTATATGAAAAACATTTTATGTTTTGTATTCAGCTGGCATTTAAATGGCCAAAAACCCCAAAATTATTGACTATTTGGTAGTTATGAGCAGAGCTCAAGTGATTTAAGAGATTCGTACAGAAAAAAAGATGACTTAGGATGATTTCATATCAGTTTATTTACGACTACATTTTTGTCTTGAGGGTCTCCAGAGGGTGCAAAATTTAATTCTCACACCACACAAAATATTAATAAAATGAAATCAATGTTGCTGCTACTTTTTGGCATGTCCAAGACTCGAACATCAAACAATGTCCAATCCCCCCACTATTCATTATGAAAAAAATCTCATTTTTTGTGTGTTTTTTAAATAAAATAAGTGGCAACATGGCATTAAAAGGATTGGGCCTGCAGTAGCTCACAGGCGCTTTAGTCTCTATTGGCGAGCCATACTTGTTTAGAGGATCCAAAAAGGCCATAAAAATGAGCTAATAAAAAAAATACAAATATGACCAACCACTGCCACATGTTTTCACTATATAATAAAAATAATAAAAATAATCAGACTGTCCTGACATACTGTATGTTCCCTTCATCTTCCTTCTACAGTTACTGTTAACAGACATGGGAAGATCCAGAAGCTCATCAGCAGGACCACCTCTTATTCTGTTTAGGCCAGGCTCGGTGAGGGGGTCTATGGAAAGGTTTTCAAGTGTCTGAAAGAGGACACCAAAGTTGTGGATGTTCAGTGAGCTAAATTGTTGTCATGTCTCCTGTTTTCCTTCCAGGCGGCCATGCCACCTCTCCCGTGTGGACCAGGACCAGAACCACCTTCTGAAGTTACATGAGAAGTTTGACTTCAGGGGGAACACCTGCCTGGCCTTTGAGATGTTGGACATTAGTCTGCAGGACCTCATCAAAAGCCAGGACTACAAGCTGCTGGGCCTCAACAACATCATGTCACAGTCTCAGCTTGCCTCACTCCAGCGCTGATGTAATCAGCTCAACTCCTACCACCTGTGCGCCTGCTCACACCTGCACCTCATCATCTGCAATCAGCCCGCCTACTTAAACCCCAGCTCCACACTCATTCAGTGTCAGATCGTCTTCGCTCTCATGCAAAGAACACCAGACCTGCTATCCGGAATGATCATCTGTTGCCGACCTGTTCCGTTCCTGTTTCTGCCTGCATCGCCTGATCCTCAGCTAGATCACAAGGTATCGACCAGTTTCCGTCCTGAACCTACTTGCTCGTCTGATCCCTGGTTGTTGACCTCGCCTTCCGTTCCTGACGCCGAGTACTGCCTGTGAAACCTGATCTGCGGTGGCCGTCTGATCCCCGATATCCGACCCTGTTTCCTGTCTGTGACGCCGAGTACCTGCCTGGGAGTCCTGAGCGGTGGTGGTCGTCTGATCGTCGACAATCCACGTCACTTCCTGCCTTAAAAGATCTAGTGAGTCTGAGCCCGCTCCTTCTTAAAGACTTTGTGTGGCAAGATGTGTGTGTGGCTGCAGCGTGGCTGAGAGGACAGCGTCACCAGCTCCTGATCTTGAGATCGCAGGTTCAAACCCCGCTCCTGACTCAACTACTCCAGTGCCTGTCAAATAAAACTGTTTATTGTGAACTGAAAATACAGTCTCGCATCTGGGTCCTTTCTGTCTCCGTGTCACATCAGGCAGATCGCAAAGCGGGTAGGTAATGTCACTGATCAGTTTGAGCAGGCTCCATGATAGTGTCACATCGTGGAGACAGAAAAACTCCAAGAATGAAAGTATACACAGTTTAAATGAACTGAACATAAAATACCTTTAAAGCTAAACCCCACATATCATCACATGAAGAGCTAAAGCTAAAGTTTGTCTTCTTCTTTTGTTCCTTCAGCTCCTGGTTGCTCTGGATGCTTTGAAGAGTCTTGGTGTTCTTCATATGGACATAAAGCCAGACAACATCATGGTGGTCAACAGGGATGACCCCCAGATCAATGTCAAACTGATAGACTTTGGTCTGGCCATGACAACTGCTGAAATAAGGAAGGGAATTGTGGTCCAGCCCATTTGGTACAGGTAGGTCCATCCTCTAGTTTGTCTTTAGCCGCATTCATGCTGCCATTTCAAGCAGAATATTTAGGCCCTGTGACGTTTTGCCTCCACTGAGTGCTGCAGCTTTGCTGTGGCACGCTGTGAAAAGGCTTTTCAGGATAACATCCAAGATGGCGCCGCAGACGGCAGCCTCGGCACATCGCTCTCCAGGAAAACCAGGAAAGCACCAGGCCCAGATGGAGTGTCACCCTCCTGTCTTAAAGCCTGTGCTGATCAGCTGGCCCCAGTCTTCACCAGGATCTTCAACCGCTCCCTGGAGCAGTGTGAAGTCCCCTCTGCCTTTAAGTGCTCCACCATCATCCCAGTCCCCAAGAAAACCTCCATCACAGGACTGAATGACTACAGACCGGTGGCTCTAACGTCTGTGGTCATGAAGTCCCTTGAAAGACTAGTGCTGAGCCATCTGAGGTCTGTAACAGGACCCCTGCTGGACCCCCTGCAGTTTGCCTACTGGGCAAACAGGTCAGTGGATGATGCTGTCAATCTGCACTACATCCTGCAACATCTCAACAGCCCAGGGAACTACGCGAGGATCCTGTTTGTGGACTTTAGCTCGGCATTTAACACCATCATCCCGGACATCCTCTCCTCCAAACTCTCTCACCTCAACGTGTCTCCGTCCATCTGTCAGTGGATTACCAGCTTTCTAACTGACAGGAGACAGCAGGTAAGGCTGGGAAACGTCACCTCAACAACCCCGATTGTCAGCACTGGCGCCCCCCAGGGGTGTGTCCTGTCCCCACTGCTCTTCTCCCTCTACACCAACGACTGCACCTCCAAGCACCCAGCTGTTAAACTCCTGAAGTTTGCAGACGACACTACCATCATCGGCCTGATCCATGATGGAGACAAATCTGCATACCGGCTGGAGGTTGAGCGGCTGGTGTTTTGGTGCAGCCAGAACAACTTGGAGCTGAACATGCTCAAAACTGTGGAGATGACAGTGGACTTCAGGAGACAGCCTTCGTCACTGCTCCCCCCCACCATCAGCAACAGCCCTGTGTCATCCGTCGAGTCCTTCAAGTTCCTGGGAATTACGATCTCTCAGGACCTGAAGTGGGAGATGAACATCTACTGCATCCTGAGAAAGGTTCAGCAGAGGATGTACTTCCTTCAACAGCTGAAGAGACACGGCCTGCCTCAGGAGCTGCTCATCCAGTTCTACACCGCTGTCATCGAGTCCGTCCTGTGCCTGAGCGGCCACACAGCAGGACAGACGCAGACTACAGCGCACAGTAAGGACTGCTGAAAAAATCACTGGAGCCCCCCTGCCCTCCATCCAGGAACTGTACTCCTCCAGAACCAGCAAGAGGGCAGGGAACATCATCAGAGACCCCACTCACCCTGGACATAACCTGTCCTCCCTCCTCCCCTCTGGCAGGCGATACAGAGCCCTGCGCACAAGGACCTCTAGACACAAAAACAGTTTCTTCCCTACTGCCATAACTCTTCTAAATTGCTGAATGTTGTACCTATTGCACTGCTAAATGGTCATATATTCACCTTCACTGGCCACTGATCCAATTGCACTACAATGTGTACTCTGCACCAATTGTACATATATTTATTTCTCTGCACAAGTGTACATACATATAGCATATACACATATTTTCTCTTTTTTTACTGAGTGTACATATTCTTCTCTATTCAAATTAGGTGTGTATATATATATATATAGATATATTTTTCTAGTATGTTTATGTTTATTTTTGCTGCTGTTATTCCGTGAGCGATACCACCTGCTGAAACCAAATTCCTTGTATGTCACAAACATACTTGGCCAATAAAGATGATTCTGATTCCGATTCTGATTTTGTCTGTTTTGTTTCAAAACAGATTTCTAATCTCAGACTCTCATGTTGATTTCCACAGGGCTCCAGAAGTTTACCTGGGACAAACAAATACTGAGGCCATCGATACGTGGGGGGTAGGCTGCTTGCTGGCCTTCCTGTTCACCGGCTTCCACCTTTTCCCAGGCCACAGCAACTATCAAAATGTATGTATGCTCAACCACACAGACACAGTAGACACAGTAAATCTGATGTGCAGCATGACCTCATTATCTAATTCTATTGTGTTTATTTTGTGTGCAGTTGAAGTACTTGGTGGAGACTCTGGGTATGCCAGACCAGGAGCTGCTGGATACTGGGGTCCACACCCATCACTTCTTCATCCTGGAGCAGGGTGCTAACGGTCCCTAATGGAGGTTTATGGTAAATATAAATGTTCCTCTTTTTTCTGGGATGGTTGATAAGTGCATCTAAACTCTGTTTTAATTATTTCTCTGATTGATTTTGATCCCTTAGACAAATAAAGAGTTCACGAAGTATAATAACTGCTGTGCAAAGAACACAAACCGTAAAATCACCAAGCTCAACTCTCTGGATGACCTGGTTTATGTAAGTAATATCTTCCATGCCAAAAAATATCCATCAGCACGTCCTTATATGGTTTGCATCTGCTTTAAAATGAAATTTAAGACTAATAGCATACAAGGTGTCACAGTAACAAAGCCAGTTTCAATATAGATGTTTCTCAAATCTTACACCCAATTCCTTCAGTGCTGTACAAAAGTTTTAGGCAGGCGTGTACAAATCCTGCTAAGAATCCAGTCCAGTTTGCTGTCCAGCCACAGGCCGAGGTACTTGTAAGAGTCCACAGCCTCCACCTCAGCTCCCTCAATCAGAACTGGTCGCAGCCTGGTCTGGACTTCCCAAAGTCGATGACCAGCTCCTTTGTCTTTGAGGTGTTGAGCTGTAGATGGTTTGTGTGGCACCAGCCACCAAAGTCCCTTGCTAGGCTCCTGTACTCCTCCTCTCTGTCGTCCCTGATGCCCCCAACAATGGCTTTGTCATCAGCAAACTTCTGGATGTGACACAGCTCAGAGTTGTAGCAGAAGTCAGTGGTGTACAGGGTGAAGGGAAAAGGGGCCAGCACCGTGCCCTGGGGTGCTCTGGTGCTGCTGATCACAGTGTCAGACGTGGTGTCCTTCAGCCTGATGTACTGTGGCCTGTCCGTGAGGTAGCTGGAGATCCAGGTGACCAGGCAGGGGTCCACTCACATCCTGTTTAGTTTGTCCTGGAGCAAAAGGAGCTGGATGGTGTTGAAGGTGCATGAGAAGTCCAGGAGGAGAATCCTCACCATGCCGTATCCCTTGTCCAGGTGCGAGTGAACTCGGTGTGGCAGGTAGAGGATGGCATCCTCCATACCAACACCTGCCCGGTATGCAAACTATGGACCATCCTGGGCGTGTTGCACCTGGGGTCTGAGGGGGCCGAGGAAGAGCCACTCCAACGTCTTCATCAGGTGTGAGGGGAGTGCCACTGGTCTGAAGTCATTCGGCTCGCTGGGCCGGTTCTTTTTAGGAACTGGAACGATGCAGGATGTCTTCCAGAGGGTGGGCACTCTCCCTAGCTGCAGGCTAAGGTTGAAGATGCGTTGTAGCGGTTCTCCCAGTTCAGCAGCGCAGACCTTCAGTAGTCAGGGACACACATTATCCAGGCCTGCTGCTTTCCTGGGGTTTACCTTCCTCAGCTGTCCTTTGACCTGGTCCACAGTGATGCATGGAGGAGGCTGTCTTGGGGTGGGTGAGGAGGAGGAGGAGGAGGAGGGGGCTGTTGATGTGATCTCCGAGAGAGGGAGGTGTGCTGAGGGAAGAAGGAGGGGGGCACAGGCTGGTTGAACCAGTTGAAGAAGTCATTAAGTTCATTTGCCCTCTCCATTGTCCCCCCTACGTCAGTGGTCTTTGTGTTGTAGCCTGTAGTGGTTTTTGCACCATCCCGGACCACCCTCATGTTGATTTCTCTCAGCTTCTGCTCCACCTTTCTCCTGTAGTTGTCCTTAGCTTCCCTCACGCAGCGTTTAACCTCCTGCTGTGCTGCTTTCATCCCCTCCTTGTTTCTGCTCCTGAGGGCGGCCTCCTTCCTGTTGAGGACAGCTTTGACTTTCTGCGTTACCCACGGTTTGTTATTAGGGTAACAGCGGACAGTCTTTGCAGGGGAGACCACGTCTGCACAGAAGCTGAGGTAATAATAATAATACATTTTATTTGGGGGCGCCTTTTAAGTCACCCAAGGTCACCTTACAGGAGTAAAAGCATAAAAACATCAGCCATTGCAAACATTTTAAAAACAAAATATCAACATAAAAGCAAGTGGGGTGAACAATGTCTAGTTAGAGGGAATATGCCAGTTTGAACAGGTGAGTTTTGAGTTGGGATCTGAATGAGGTGATGGAGTCTGACTGTCTTATGAGTGGGGGGAGGGAGTTCCAGAGTCTGGGTGCTGAGCAGCTGAAGGCTCGGGCACCCATGGTACTGAGGCGTGATGTGGGGGTGAATAACAGTCCAGCAAAGGTTGAGCGGAGGGTGCGGGAGGGAGTGTATTCATGAAGGGGATCGCGGAGGTAAGTGGGGGCTAGGTTGTGGAGAGCTTTGTAGGTGAGGAGAAGGTTAGGTGAGGTAGTCTGTCAGACAGTGTGTCAGCCCCTCTATGTCCTCACAGTGAGGTTCGATCAGCTCATCCCAGGCCGTGGTTCTGAAGCAGTCTCTGAGGGCACTTTCCATCTCAGGGGACCACCTTCTGGTGGAACGAGTGGTCACCAGCTGCCTTTGGACCAGGGGGGTGTACTCTGGCTGTAGGTGGACCAGGTTGTGGCCAGACTTCCCCAGACGGGGGAAAGGTGTGACTCTTCCTGCATCCCTCACATTAACATACAGCAAGTCAATGGTCCTGTTGTTCCTTGTAGGACAATCAACAACCTGGTGGAAACTAGCCAAAGTAGAGTCCAAAATTAGCATGGTTAAAGTCCCCAGAAATGATCATCAGTGCCTCAGGGTGCTGTGTCTGCAGCCTTGCTGTGACGGAGTGGATATTCTCACATGCAGAGGCTGCGTCCGCCCTCAGAGGGATGTAAACACAGACTGGGATCATGTGACTGAGCACCCTCGGTAGATAATATGGCCGTAGGCTAACAGCTAGTAGCTCGAGATCAATGCAGCACAAGACTGTCTTCACGGAGATATGTCCTGGTTATACCAGCAGTTGTTGACATACACGATGATTCCCCTACCTCTGCTTTTCCCGCACACTTTAGTGTCTCTGTCAGCTTTCACAGCAGTGAATCCCAGCAGGTCCACATTAGAGTCCGGTACAAGGTGGGTTAGCCACGTCTCCTTGAAGATGAACAAGCTGCTTTCACGGTAAACAGGTAGTGCACATGCCTCACAGCAGGAAGGTCGCCGGTTCGATCCTCAGGGCAGGGCCCCTCTGGGTGAAGTTTGCATGTTCTTCCAGTGCATGCATGGGTTCTCTCCGGGCACTCCGGCTTCCTCCCACAGACCAAAACTTGCTCATTAAGTTAATTGTTGACTCTTAATTGCCCATAGGTATGAGTGTGAGCGTGAATGGTTGTCTGTCTCTATACGTGGCCCTGCGATCGACTGGCAACTGGTTCAGGGTGTACCTCGCCTCTCGCCGAATGACAGCTGGGATCGGCTCCAGCCCCCCCACAACCCCGACAGGGATAGTCGGTATAGTCGCTCACACACCCAACACAACATAATGTGGATGGCTGTTCATCATGAGACTTGGATCCACATTCAAGATTTCCTGCTGCTAAACAACGTTTTTTTCTTGCCGCCATGATGAGGGATTCCTGATTGGCTATTGGATTCATGTTGGCTGTTGGATGTATATATTTGTATATGTGTATTTTATATGTATGTACAGTGCTGCTTGAAAGTTTGTGAACCATTCAGACATGGTCACTGTTTTTTTGACCAAATAATTCTATTTTGGACCCGTCTGTCCAGAGAATAGACTTCCAGAAGGCATCTGGTTTGTCAAGGTCTCTCTGGCAAAGTTGAAACAGGCAGCTTTGTCCTTTTTGAGAGCAGAGGCTTCCTTCTAGCAACTCTCCTATAAATGCCATGGCTATTCAATTTTCTTCTGATTGTAAGTGCATGCACATTTTTCCCAGATGCTACCAGAGAAGTCTGTAGCTCTATAGAGGTGATGTGTGGGTTGGCATTTAGCTGATTTATTATTTTTCTGGTGCTTCTGGGTGAAAGTTTTGATGGGCGTCCACTTCTAAGCAGAGTCGCAGTCATGTTGGCGGTCCTCCATTTGTAAATTATTTGTCTTACAGTGGATGGTGGTCTTGTAGCCCTCCCCAGACTGATGGGCTGTCACTACCCTCTTCTTCATGTCCGAGGATATCTCCTTTGCTCTCAGCATTATTGATTAGTATGAGACCACAGTGGTTTGGTTGGTTTCCTCTTTTTTTTAATTAGTGCAGGTTAAACCTTTTCCAAATGATGTCTCATTTCATTGGTCTGCTTAAATGATTAATTAAGAACCCAAATGTGCTTCACCTGAGTCTGTTACCTGCTTGACTTAGGCAATGCAGCTGGGGGTTCACTTCCCTTTGCACATACTCTAATTCCATATTTCATGTAGTTTTTGGGCTTCTTAAACAAGTCCCACTGAACAATTACATGCAATTGATAAACATATATCTGACATTTCATATATAAAAACTGTGATGATAAATTAAGAAATCATGGTTAAATAACAGAAACATCTAAACTGCTCAAGAGGTTCACATACTCTCAAGCAGCACTGTATAAATGTATCTATGCATATATGTGTTTCCATAAAATGAAGAGCTTCTCTTCAGCCTGCTCTATTATAAAGTGTCTTGAGATAACACTTGTTATGAATTGGCACTATACAAATAAAGACTGATTGATTGACTGATTGATATATATTATTAAGTAATAAATAAATAAATGAATAAATAGTTTGACAGATAAAAAAAACCTCAGAGTATCTCTTTAGGGGCACTCTTGCCAGTCCCAAGCCCGGATAAAGGAGGACAGCTGGAATTGTGATATTTTTGTCACCAGAAACAGAAAAGTTTTTACTTTGCCTTTTTAAAAGTGCTCTGCGTTCACACGGAGATGGTGTGAAAATGATGGGCGTTCACACGGATCCCCAAGAAGCGACTGAAAACTGAAGCATGCATGACAGGCCAGTTAGTTTGTAGAACTGCCACAATGCCAGGGCCAGCAGATTTACCATTGCCGACTACAATGAACTAACCAGAGGAAAAACAGGCTCTTCAATTCTGAAAGATTCTTATTATCAAATATTGGATAATAAGCAAAGTTTCCCAACAGACAAACACAAGAAGACCCACTTCCGCTAGTTTGAACTCAAATATATTTGCAAGAGAGAAAAAAGAAATAAACACATAACGCATTCCCCTTGGATGCACACAAACACAAATCTTTGAAAATAAATACATAAACAAAATTTGCTTAGTCTCAGAAACAGACTAGTGTTCTTGAATCCACAGTAACTTCCATGTATATGGATCCTACCTCCGAGTCCAAATGAAAGAAAAGAAGTCCGAGGACAATGGTGGACCAGCTGGAAAGTTCGGAAGTACCCGCGCCAAAGACCTCCTCAGTTGGCTCCCAAAAGGAAAAAAGCAGGGTCCTAGAACCTCATTAACCCTGAGTCGGCTTAGTCCTTGCCTGACTGGAGCAAATCCCTTTGGCTGGCTATAGTTACAATTCCAGTGAAAACCTAATTATCACTGTACAAATCCAGCGAAAACCCAGTTGAGATAGGTGAGATTTTATAGGGGGTCTCCCTCCATCGGTGATTCCCCTACAAAAGAAATCAAAAAGCATTGTTGTTACCATTCTCATTTTTTAATAAGATTACATGTCACCCAACTTACACACTTGACAAATTACAAACAAATACAGAGAAACTAAATCTAAAAATAACTATACTAAAAAGCTATATAAAATACCTACAACTATGTGCAAAACTATAGTGGGGGGGACTTATTGGTTTTATCATTTGTAGTAATATTAATTGGACTTTGCTTTACATTTAAATCAATGTGAGCTTTTCCATTTTAAGAGTTCATGGTAACAAGAAGTTTTAATAGAATTATATTGAAGGTAAATTTCTTCCCGATTTTGTGGCGCCTCCTGGAGGCCACGGTGCCCTTAGTATTTGCCTATATTGCCTAATGCGCCAGACGGTTGCCTGAACAAAATAAGCTATCTCTCTAAACATTATTTAAACTATACCTTAACTGATCCCTGCTCTCTTCATCTCCTTTGTCTGCCTGTCTCTCTGTCCCTCACTCTCATTCTCTCTCTGTTTTTCATACTTCAGGGTGCCACTTTGGTGAAGAGCTCTTTATTTTACATGAGTATATGGTCTTACTGTGGGCTTAATTGTGTATTTGTATAAACAGTATATTTCATTAAACACTGAATCTACATCTCTAGCAGTGTTTCTTTGACATCCACTGTCACTTCAAGATAGGAATTGTTACACTGTGGCCATTTCTGCCAAGATGAAAGTCTGAGTGGGTAGTGAAAGCGCGTATCTATTTTTCACATGGTTACTCTCTCCATGTAGGCTGCTGCGCTTTATTTTAGTTTTTGAAACAACAAAATGTGCACATATATCCTCTGGTATGTTGTGTGCCTTTGAATATCATATAAATAATCACAGTGAGCCAAAAATGCCAGGGCCATCTTTTGGTTCCAGTCCATCACTGGTGACACCAGCTTGCTGGGAGACAGTGCCTACATTGGACAGGCTTTCCCTTTTGTCTTCACTCCTAAGTTTGACAATGAGGCTCTAAGTGAGGCCGACGAGCTGCAGAGCTCCAGGATCAGTCGTGGGAGGGTAAAGAAGGCCAGCTCTGTCCTGGGATGCCCTCTGGAACTTGTGGTGGAGGTGGTGGAGAGGAGGACTACAGCCAAGCTGTCCTCCATGATGGACAAAGACTCCCACCCCCTCCAACACACACCCACTGCACTTAGGAGCTCCGTGAGTGACAGGATGCTCCAACCGAAGTGTGTGACACAGAGGTATCACAGGTCCTTTCCTTCCTGCAGCGGTTGGACTCCACAACAAAAACCTCTCCAGTGTGCAATAAACCATATTTATATGTATAATATCTCAAATTTTCCACCTGTAAAATATCAAACATTTACATAACCACTGTAAATATGCCACTTACTATATACTATATATTTTTTATTTTTATTTTATTTTATTTTATGTTATTTTATTTTTCATTTGTAAGTTTCTTTCTTACATTTCTTCTTGTATCCTGTAGCTGCTGCAAAATTGGAATTTCCCTCCTGTGGGATTGATAAAGAAATATCTACTCATTCATTTATTTTCTATACCGCTTATCCCTTTCAGGGTCGTGGGGGCTGGAGCCTACTGTCATTAGTACACCCTGAACTGGTCGAAATCTAAATTGCTGTGGTTAGCATGTTGTTTTAGCAACAAACTTCGCTGTTATCCAACCAGCAGGACTTTACAGTCGTGTTTGTTCAGGACTGTAATGTGAAGTCCCTGTTGTGTGTTACTTTGCTGGACACTGTTAAATGTATAGAGATCAGAGTACGAGGCAAACTGCTCTGCTCTCACTGAAGCAATGTAATTGGTAAATTATCTCAGATGGTATCAAAACTCATTTTTGTGTCAAAACTGTAGACAAGGGAAAAGATCGGTGAAGGCTGTGTTTCTTTGCGTATTGCAGCAGGTCATGTAAACATTAACGCAAAAAACAGGGGCTACAATATAACATGTAACACTAACGTCGGCTCAAATCAGTGTATCTGCAGATCTGCATCACTGGCTTTTGTGGCCACAGTGTCGTGATCACAAAATTCATTTAATCTGATTTTTGTAAGTTTAAACACTCAGAAATGCCCCCAGGATGCGGTCACACGAGCTGTGTGACTGTGTGGAGTTTAGCTGTGAGGAAAAGTTACAGCCACATAACACTACAGCACGTTAGTATTTTTAGGAGGAACTGAGGCCATCAAATAAGATCTGTGAGATGATTATCCTCCTGAGTTATTTACTAACAACATAAAGGCATAGACAACTGGTTATGTATCACTTAATGTGATATTTGTAAGTGAAAACACATTAACCCCTGAAAGCCTGTTGTATCATATTTGATACATACTTTAGGATACCTCTGTCTGATCAATATGATCAACAAATTTTAAAACAAACATCTGAATACAAGCAGATAAATGATAGAAAGAAAGGTCCTCCTGTGGATTATTAGTTGCCAGAAACACCTGACGTATCTAATAAGATTCAAAAACTATATGTTACATTTCATGGAAATTTTGCTTTTTTTGGATTTCAGTACAAAGTGTAATAAACATTTCAGCTCCAAAAAATTCAAATTTTATGGCTATAATTTGTGTTTTCTTGCTTTTAAAAGGTTAAACATTTTTCTTGGTTGTGTCTATGCTGGTTGACCTCAGGCAACATCTTCTGATGGTGAATCCTGTTTAAAGTCAGCTTCCTAAAATCCAAGACGGGAGACTGCACAGCAAAGCCAGTGAAAGCATAGCCGACTTTCTGTAAGTTGCCCAAGCCTTTATTAAAAATCCACAAATTTAAAAACATCAGCAAATAGGCATAACATGGAAAGGAAAACATAAAGCAAACTTCAATAAAATACTTTTAGCTTGGCATTGAAAATCAATACTAAATAAGGAAACTGTGTAAATAAAAGACGATGAAAAAAGTGTACAAGACTGCAGTGAGGTATTTTGATTTTAGTGCAATTTCTTTTTGTAATCAAACATTATTGTTTCTTGCATTTCAGATTATATTAGATGCACCGTTGGACCTTGTCTTTGAGAAGGTTTTCCAGGACCCTGCTCCATACCTGAAGGAGCTGCAGAAAATACCAGACCCAGAAGACCTCTCTGCTCAATATGACAGACCTGACGAGGTGGATGTGATAGCCAGCTACGTGTCAAGGTTCAACCAGAAGAGCCCTGAACTCCTCACACTGGTCTTCTGCATCAGGAAATTCCGCTCTTATCCGCAGCACCACACAGGCAGACAGCACCACTCTGATTCTTCAGCCCAGAAGCTCCAACACCAGCTCACAGAGGGTCTGTAGGCCAAGTATCTGTAACGGCTAGACATGATGTGCAGATTTTGTCAGAACTGAAGGGTTACTTTCATGTATATATTTTTTTTCTTATATTTTCTATTAAATGCTGTATTCTGATGCTGTATTATGATGTTCTGATTCAATCACATACCTAATGTTATTTCTGTAAAACACTGTTGCCCTGATCAGCCCTGAAGAACCCGGACATTATTTACATTTAACTACACCAAAGAAGTCCCCTTCCCTCGGTCTTATTTCACTATCAGTAGCAACGGCCCGCTCAGAGTTACTTATCAATAAAAGTTATTTCCGCCTCATGCCAGGGTTCTGTCTAATCCTGTCGGGTCTGTGTCTCTGCTCGCTCTATATCATCTCTTACTAAACGCTATTTAACACCAGTCTAAGTTTGGTAAGCACTGCATGAATACGAACTAAACAGTCGAGGAGCTAATATGTTTTACATCTACAACATCTACAACAACACAGCAAGAACAGCAGAACAACTTTAATTCGTCTAAATGTTAGCATTGAAGTAACAAACTTTACATACAGACCACTGAGAAACATCCTGGTTTAACTTTGGCCCTCGACTTTCTTCTGGTGCCTCTTCATATTGGGGGTCTGGCTCGGGCTCAAACATGAACGGCTGCACCCCAGTTTGTTGTCCTGCAGCCATTTTGCTCACAGGGCTCAGTCGTCATGGTTACATGAAGCCGTCCTCGCCTCGGCACACCCCTCAGAAAAGGCGGCCGGTATCAGCAGTGACTCATTTACGTATTGCAGAGACCGCCCTCAAAACCAGCCGTTCTGAACAGAGGGGTTATGTGAGCGTGGAAACAATGCTGCTGTGCTTTACTCATAGACTTTTTGAACCAGGGCATGTTATTAATGTTTCATGAAGACACCAAGAATCCATGTTATGTTGCAAAAAAAGGAGCAAAATATGGGACCCTGAAGTTAATTTGAAAAAAATATCAAATGAATCAAAATATAGCTAATTATATATTCATACTGATATTCCTCTGAGAAATGTATAAATAGTCAACTTTTGATTAATTAGAAAAATCTGGAAAGTCCATAAATCAAAACTTTCCTCTTAACTCCTCCCTCAAACCCCTGAAACCAACATATTAAAACTCACTTCAGTTGTTTCATCTAAACACAAACTGTTGTGGTTTTCTGTGGGGGAGTGAAGTGACAGACAAATACTTGGCTTGTCAGCGTGACCACCTGGAGTCTCTGCGTGGCTTCTTGTCACTTCACAGCCACTAAACACTAGAGACAGTCAGATGGAGGTTCTGGTACTGTACTTTGGCAGAGCCAGACTTTGGGTGCTAATGTGAACCCAAACCTAGGCTGACCATATTCTGCAAACCCAAAAAGAGGACCCTCAGCAGCATGTGTCGTCATGACACTTGTGGCATGCATCCTCAACATCTTGACAGGTAGGTACATTAGAATAATACCAGTGGTCCAGTACAGCACTTTATTATAAATATTAACCTTTTTACTGTAGGAGCCTATCCCAGCCGTGAAATGCGGGGTACACCCTGGACTGGTCGCCAGTCAAATGCAGGGCCACGTATAGAGACAGACAACCATTCACGCTCACACTCATACCTAAGGGCAATTTAGAGTCACCAATTAACCTAATAAGCATGTTTTGGTCTGTGGGAGGAAGCTGGAGCGCCTGGAAAGAACCCACGCATGTACGGGAAGACCACGTAAACTTCACACAGAAAGGCCCTGCCCGACCCGGGAATCGAACCAGCGACCTTCTTGCTGTGAGGCACGTGCACTACCTGCTTTGCCACCATGCTGCCCTACTAAAACTATTTTATAGTATTTATTATGATTACTATTATTTTTATTTATCATTATTTATATTATTAAATTATTTAACAGTTTATGAAATCCATAAAACATGAACTATGCTGAAAAAATGATGACAAAAGAGATGAAGTAGGCAAAAATATGGCAAAAGAAAGGCAAGAAAAAACTCCAGAATGATACTTATGTCATTCTTTACAGTATTTTTACATTATTTACACAGAAAACACCGATAAACCTTTGATAAATGACTTACATGTTTGTCTCTGAATCCTCTCTCTGCTCTCCGACTCAGTAAGCTCACTCCCGTACCTCCCCCTCAGGCAATCCTTTACCGTAATGCATCATAAATCACTGGAAAGCTCCACTTCTCAGCTTTCAGAATCTGTTGGAATTATTTGGATTGTGTAGCTACTCAAGGAGTTACGATAGTTTGAATCATGCATGTCTTTTTCTGTCGCTGACGACACCTTCGTCTTTCGAACAAGCCAAGCAAAACCACATTTTAGGCAATTTTATGAAATCCCCCCGGACATATTTTTATTACCAAAAAGGAGGACATGTCTGGGCAAAAGAGGACGTATGGTCATCCTACCCTAAGCAAAACTCACAAATCTTTTCTTTTTTTCCACCAGTTGTCAGTTTTGTGCCCAGTGTCAAAACCATCAAGACAGCTTTAAGTCCTGCCTCAGCTGGGCCCCTCTGTCTGTACGTGGGTTGATAAGTTTGGTTTGGAGGGCATTTACAGTAATCCAGGGTCCATATATCCACCTCAACGATGTTTCAAAGCCTCATTTGCAAACCAAACCAGATTCAGTATGACCTGTTCACACCTGGATCATTTTGGTAGAGCTTCTGCTGTGGAGGTTGCTGATTTTAATTTCAGCCAGCATGATTTCAGGCATAAGCCACACGTCTCCGATGAATCCAATGTGCCAAAAGTCTTGAAAATAGGATGTTCACCTATTTTTACTATGAGCCACATGTATGTCAACCAAAACATGTTGGAAAATAGAAAATGGAAAATAACTATATTGACCCTATTTCAGGTAAATTATAAGTCAGCAGAAAATGTCAAGGACAAGACGGAGACATTGCTGTTCCACTTCCTGTTTGAGTTCTTTTTACAAGAAAGTCCAGTTTAGCACTTCTGTAGAAAGTGGGGAGCTATAATGTCTCTTCCTAAATGTTTTTTTAATTTACTGTTTCAAGCATGACTCTTCGCCTCTCTCTGAGTATGATCAATGATGTTTAAAGTCAAGTGCATAAAAACATCCTTTTTGGTCTGGAGTGAGGTCAGATGTATGCAGACGGACAGGGCCGTGAGACACATCCCCTCCTGGTCTAACGGCCTCTCGAGCTGGATCTGATGTGAGCTATCATGCATGGAGGGTTTGAGCTTTCACAGCGTCTGATCCTAAATGAGCTGAAGCAGTCAGACTGGATTCTTCTCTAACGTGTGAAGTTCTGGATGAATATTCTCTGTTTCAGCAGAGACAGACTCTGACTTTGTCGCTCTCCACCCACAGCTCCAACACTGTGACAGACCGGCATTGACGAAAAGTGGTTTTGGTTAGCAGTTGTAAAGGTTACAGCTCATACACAGAGAGTGAGAGACTGTAGTGAACCCAAAAGGCAGTTTGTTCTCTCTGAGAAAAGAAAGGCTGACATTTAAATAAAACTTACAAAAGATCTGTTGTTGGGTCACCGGACTCGCAGCTGTGGTTCAGATTTTTGAATAACTATTCGAGAGTGGCCTCTGAGACAGGAGGCTGAGTCAATGCTCTAACAAAGAGGAGAAAGGTCAGTTTGTGTCATTATTGTTTGGCATATTTAAGATTCGAGGTATATTATTTGCCTCAAACACCAAAAAATGAAACAAACTATTAAAAGGATGGTTCAGTATTTTTGAAGTGGGGTTCTTTGAGCTCCATATGTCCACTAAGTACATTAGATGCAGTAGAAAGTTCTCTCCTCTCCCTCAGTAAGCCACAGTCGGTAAGAGTCTGTTACGCAGACCCAGCCGCAAACAGGGAAGTAATGTACAAAGGACAAAGGGTATTTTCTCCGCCTACAAGAACTCCCATCAAAAATAATACCACAGTTTAGGAGTACGCTACCTATGCATGTTTTTAAGTGCATTAACTTTTCGGATATATAAAGTTTACCAGTCACTAACCAACTCTTGTCACGTATTCCTCCGCGGAGCGCTGCCGCGAGCCGCTGAATCACTCTGCCTCCCTCTCAGCTGATGTAAACACAACAAGCTAGCAGCTTCAGACACCGGTTGTAGCCTCGTGTGACTCTTATCAGTATTGTAATTCTTTTGTTCTGACTCTTAGCTGTGTGAAGAGACAACGTAGGAAATTAAAAACAAGTGATTATGACAGCGGCGATGAAGTTCCATTCACTTTGGAGCCAAGAGAATATCTGTATGAACAGTAGTGCACAGAAGAAGAGCTGCTGCAGATGGATGATGCCACGAGTGGATCTTGGTTGCAGACCAACTTCAGGATGTTTCTGAGTCAGAGGATACTGCTGACTCGCGCACTGTCTGTATCACTTATAAAACAGACTTTCCTGCTCTTCTGAATCCCGGAGTATTGTGGATATTCTTCAATTTCCCGAAGATAAACCGGAAAAAAACGTCCCAAACCTGAAGGACCTAATGACAGTTTATCCTCAAAGTAAGTAACAATGATCTGTCAGAGACAAACAAGCAGAGTAGAGGAGGCTGTTTGTTGTAACATTGCAGACCACCTGTGTGTGTGTGTCTCTCTCTGACACACACATAACCATTACTGTTGTGTATTGAGAGTGGTTGTGTGTATTAGCATTGAGCAGCTGGCGGCAGCGCTGCGCGGAGGAATACGAGACGTGAGTCAGATAGTTCCAGATAAACTTTATATTTCCGAAAATTTAATGCACTTAAAAACATTTATAAGTAGCATACTCTTAAACTGTGGTATTATTTTTTGATAGGAGTTCTTGTAGGCGGAGAAAATACCCTTTGTGCTTGGTACATTACTTCCCTGTTTGCAGCTAGTTCTGCATAACAGACTTTTACACACTGTGGCTTACTGAGGGAGAGGAGAGAACGCTCTACTGCAGCTAATGTACTTAGTGGACAAATGGAGCTCAAAGAACCCCTCTTCAAAAAACTGATCTATCTCTTTAAGCTACCTTTGTCATATTTATGACACAGCTTCACATTTAGGGAGTAAAACTGTAAGAGAATGTTGAAGGATACTCACGTGTCCATCATGTTGTCACTCTTGTTTGCAATTCACCATTTTGAAGCTTTGATTTTAGCACTAAAACTGCTGCCATCTTCCCTCCCTGGAGCCAGAGCTGACCACACTCCACCGGAAGAGGCACGAACTAGCCACCTCAGTAGATACACCCATTCAACTGCTGGTTAGTTCGGGTTTTTTGATGTTAGGTTACTAGAGAAACATGGCACTATTAAATATGAGAGCCAATAAAGGAACACAGGGCCACCAAAAAAACCTTGTGATGAACCCACTTATAGGTTAAAACTACTAAAATAAACTAAATTTACGATAATACACTACAGTAAGATTCTTTACAGTGTTCAACTTTTCCTCCGCAAAGCCCCTGTGTTTAGAAGTATTTGTGAGGCAACAAAGGACGATGTATCCTTAAAAGAGAAAAAAAAAACACATATGTAACTTGTACCGGATTATAAGTCACATTTATTTAGTGCTCTGATAGAAAGGTGGTGCCTTGTATGAAGCGGTAACACCAAGAAGGCCCACTGCGTCCTCTCCGTTGGCATTGCTGTTAACCAGTACATCCACCGGGGGGGCTCAAACAAATCTGTCTCACACAGACCTCCACTTCTCCTTCACTACCGACCAACTGATATTTAATTGCTCTCCAGTCTCCTCCCAGCTGTTTTTTTTTTTTTTTTTCATTTGTTTGTCCCGTTGTCCAGGCGAGGTAACATCATACAGATGTTTGTAACTTCTAACTAACTTGCAGAGTTTCTCTTCAAAAAGTTCTGCCATTAGTATTTCTTCTTCATGTCTTACTAGAGCTATGTAATGGGTAGTAACAGCAACACTGCCTAACGGTTTCCAGTGGTACTGCTCTGTTTGGCCCGTATCCATAAGCTTTATGGAAACTTGCAGAAATATGGACGAAATGAACGCAGAGCATGGACAGGAGGCTCAGTCTGTTTCTGGATCCGTCTTTAACGTTGAGCATAAATGGGCCTGTAACGAGTCTCTCTCGGCAGCACGTTGTTCAAGCACCCATCAGTGGACTCGTTCCTCCAGCTCTGGCCATCTTGCTTTCGGCCCGCGATTAGCTTTCCTCATTCTCTTCATTGGAGTAAGAGTAACCTCTGCTTTTCGTCAGTCCCTCATGAGTTTCTTACTCATTTCAAACTTTATTTGTACTCGATTACCGCTGCTCATTTTACTACCTGCAGTTTGTTAGAATAGAATTTTCATTTTGGGGGCATTTTGATTATGTCTAGCCTAGCCTAGAGCGCCCTCTCGTGACTGTAGACAGTAATGTTTACTCCTTGGTTCATGTTTGTCAGTATGAGTTTAATGTTTAAAAACATGTTACTTTCTCTATATTTTGATACATAAGTCACACCAGACTATAAGTCGCAGGCTCAGCCAAACTATGAAAAAAAGTGCGACTTATAGCCTGGGAAATACAGTAGTTTTAACCTATGAGTCAAGCATAGAACAGAATTCAAACTCCTGTACACCTGCAAAGCCATTCACAACCTCGCCCCTCCATATCTGTCTGACCTCCACATCGCCACTCAGATCCTCCTCCTCCATCCACCTCTATGTGCACTCTGCCCGCCGCAGCACCATGGGGAGCAGGGCCTTCAGTCACTCTGCTCCCGAGCTCTGGAACTCTCTCCCACCAGACCTCCCAAACTTGAACCCTCTGTCCCTTTTCAAATCCAGACTCAAAACTCACCTGTTCAGGACTGCATAGTCCATTTAACATCACCCTGCCACTTTATCCCCGTACCTGTCATCATCTGTTGTGTTTTACTGATTTTAATGTTCTATTGTTGATCTTATTATTGTTGTTATAATCTTGTACAGTGTCCTTGAGTTGCGTGAAACACACTTTTAAATCAAATGTATCATTATTAGTGGGGTAACTATGAGGCTTTTGGTGGCCCCATGTACTGCTGTGTACCAGCTACCGTTGGCCCCCCAATATCTCAGTGGATTTTGGTCAGGTCGACCTGCAGAAGTTCAAATTAAGCATCAGATTGGAGAGGAAAGGTGGTTTAAGTGACTTCATTTTAACATTCTACCCTGACAAACTGGTACTCTCATGTATAAAGACTGTATAAAAGGCTAGTGTTTTCCTGTTGTCATAGAAACACTGTTTTCCTGTGCCGCCGGAAATCACTTCCAGCCCGCCAGAAGTAGTGAGTGAGAAGGATAAAGAGTGTAGAAAAAAACAGAGAAAATATTGTGTACCTGCATGTCTAGAGTTTATCTGTGCTTTTATTTCCTTGCCGTATGGATGTGTGCCTTTTGTGGATGCTCCGTGTTACAGTGAATGACGAACGTGAGTATCATTTATATGGTGACATATATTTTCATCTATTGGCTGTGAAGTGTGTGTTTCTACATGCCGTGTTGGTTGTCCCCGTTAGCCAGAGATGCTATGAGTTTTCCTGCAGCTGTTAAGTTGTTCAAGCATAATAGTTTGGTATTTACAAGTGTGTTTTGTTCATAATCACCTGTTGAATGTCGGACATTTGCACTGCTGTGAGTGCTATTTTCTACACCGGCGCAGTTTAGGCGGGCGGTGCTTACGCACCTCTGTGTTTATATTAACGTCTTTGCACCCTAAGAGGTAGCTTGCAAGGTGAATGATGAATAATAATTGTGTATAATTCACATTATTGTTAAGTGAAAACACAAAGAGAGACTGGTCTCCCTCTTTCTTCCTCTGTCCTGACCGACACCCATCCTGGATGTTGAATCAACCTAAAACAATCTGCCCCTAGTATCTCATCTCCCCTACAAAGACTGTTTGCATGCTGAAGTCTGTTTGGAAGTAGAGCATAACCCAGAGAAGCAGATCCCGGATATCAAAAGATCACAAGCAAATAAGGAAATCAATGTACTAACTGTACGTTATTTTACACCATAACTTAATCTGAAGCATCTCTACATTGGTCCAGTCTGAAACAAATCCAATGCAGTCTATAATAAAACATTTTGATCTTGAAAGCCAAAAGTGAGCATGACCAAAGAAACCCAAACGAAACCACCAAAAAACAGCTAAGATGACTTGTTTGTCCTAGTTTCAGTTTCCAGTCGGACATTCAAAATACACACCCACACCCTCACGCTCTCCAAAATACACACTGTCCTGTAAACACATACCGTGTTTCCAGTTAATACACTCCGTCATGATACCTGTGGTGTATGTTCAAGGTGAGAAAGCAAACATTAAACACACTTATAAAACCAGGCCAGGACAAACCAAACACATATGGAGGGATGATAAAGAGAAAGAAGTTTAAGGCCACAGGTGACTCAAACTATGATCACAGACAGCATCAGTTTGTGTAGGTAAACCCTAAACTGGGTCAGAAACACCCATAGCATGCAGTGAATGAGAGGAAAATGGAATCCAGAGCTAATGATAAATAAGCTTCTCTGAATACCTGAGAAGGTTTTATGTTTAAAAAAAAAAGTGCAATACCTTGACTTACTGAGTCATGAGCTGCCTTATGAAACTATCTGCTCTGAAAAATATGCCAGCTTTATGAACATGATTCATTATTACAACATATGCAAACACTGCTGATCCAACAGCTGCCATGTTAAATAAAAGCCAGACACTGTAGCCATTGTCATAAAATAAATCAGGATGTGGGCAGCTGACCTTTTTGATGAAGCTAAGATCTAAGCTAGGAGTGGGCAGGAACTATTTAAACACAGGTTAATCTGTACAGTTTTTGTCTCTGTTTGGTTTAGTTTATTTGATCAGTTTTACATTTTTTACCCATAAACAAACACTGGGCTGGAGCTTGAGCTCATTATACCTACCATTTTACAACAAAAACGGATGAAGGCAACCTTTGACCTGCCATTATGAAGTTAAATAAAATGCAGTCTACCCCTCCACCCCAAGACTCTCTGTGTGGTTCATTTCAATGTACTGAAAAAGGGGTGCCAAACACATGGCCTGTGCACAAACCCCAGTTGTGTACAGACTTTAAACCCAATGAAGTTGGGACATTGTGTAAAATGTAAATAAAAAACTCAATACCAATATTTGCTAATCCTTTTTGAACTATACTCAACTAAATCCACTGCAAAGACAGGATATTTGATGTTCAATCTAATAAACTTCATCATGCTTTGCAAATATTTATTCACTTTGAATTTGATGCCTGCTTATGTCCCAAAAAAGCTGGGTCAGGGGCATGCTTACCACTGTGAATATCACCTTTCCTTTAAAGACTCATTAAGTGTTTGTGAACTGAGGCAGACCATTGTCTGTGTTGTTGTATCTTGCTCTTCACTATGTAAATGTAAATATAAACTCCCACAAACTGTCTAACTTGCATGAAATTCATTTATTTGCAACGTTTTGGTCTCAGACTCTCATCAGGCACACAATTTGTTAAAGAGGAAAGGACGTCTTACACAGGAAGTGGCTTCACCCGTGACCAATCCTCATCATGACATCATGTCTGCACCAACAAGAGACAACAAACATCAGCGTCCTGACTGAAAGTTAAGGTGATGACAGTCTATTTACAGCCTAAAAATGAGACTCCAAAATAAATGATCAGTTTAAACTTATAATTTAGGGGACACTAAAGGTCCATAAGACAAGTTATACTATAGAGAAGAATTGTAATAAACTCAAAGTTGACACAAGCCATTAATCATTACATCCATTTTAATCCCCACAAGACCACAAAATACATCAGCCTAAAGTGAAATTCTCCTGTTAACTTAAAACATGAATGACTTAAAGACAACAGGAGAGTTGCATTTTAGGCTGATGTACTTTGTGGTCTTGTTTAAATGGATGTAATGATTAATGGCTTGTGTTGACTTTGCTTTATTATAATTCCAGCAGTTTCCAGTTAATATTCACCTGTTTAATGTCCCAAACAGGTGTTTTCAGCATTCCTCAACTTTCCAAGTCTTTTGTTGCCCCTGTCCCATCTTTTTTGGAACATGTTGCAGGCACCTATTTAAAATGAGTAGATATTTTTGAAAGAAAGAGAAAGAAAGGCATCCTTTAGTCATCCTTCATGGGGAAATTCAATTCTTTACACTCTGTTGAAACATGCTACACAAACACAAGCTGAAATACACATGCACCTGCTAACAGGTCCTACAATCATTCATTAATGGAGAGATGTCAGAGTGATGGCTTGCTGCTCCTGAAGAACCGCTTCCGGGCAGTTTTGGGGTTCAGTTCCTTGCTTAAGGGGACTTCAGCAGTGCCCAGAAAATCAGCTGGCCCCTCTCCAGCCACTAAACCAACGTCCAAACATGCTTCGGTTGGGATTTGAACCAGTCACCCTTCAGTCCCCACCCCAAGTACTTATGGACTGAGCTACTGCCACCCTTTTTGCAAAAGACAGTGAAGATTTTGAGTTTGAATTAAATATCTTGTCTTTGTAGTGTTTAAATTGAGTATAGGCTGAGTAAGGATTAGAAATCATTTTATTTTGCTTAAGCGTTCCAACTTCATTGGAATTGGGGTTTGTCTAACAAAAACAGATGAACTAATAAACAATCTTGGTTGCATTGTGTTTGAATGTCTTTTTGATATCATATTTTTGCAGAAAATTTATATTCCTTACCAGTCAGCATTATCCTTAACCTGACATGCCAGACAGACAGTTCCATATATCTGCCACTGGAATATTTAACTAGTTCATCTGGAGAAGAGCCCATAGAAAATGTTTTCAGGGGCAGACCCTTCAAAAACAACAGCAGCTGGTGATTGGATGATCGTTCTGTCAGTCACACTCATCACAGACCAATCATATCAAGCCACACAATGACGTAGTAGCTAGACCCTGTTGTTAGCCGTTAGCTTAAACTACATTTCAGTCCTTAGACTATCACCTGACATTAAATTATACCACATAGATGTATCATTTACCACTTATATGTGACATAAACCTCGCCAACGACAATCCCCACTAAGTTTTCCTGGTAAACTTCTGAGGAGGGCATATTTCGCCAGGTATCGTTGAGGAACCACGACGACCATAGACTAACTGGCATCGTCCACAAAGGATTTCCACATCTCAGCAGTGATCCCCGGTCAGGAGAAGAGCAAAAACATGATTTCCGGTAAGAAAAGCTTTAAGTGAAGTTCTTGCTCTTCTTTTAAAGAAGAAATTGAGTCCATTTCTGATAAAACTGCAGATGTTGCCGCATCCACAAAGACCACTTCAGAAGCCGCCATTGTTTTCAAACATGCAGTCACTTCTCAGTCACATCTTCAGTTTCCGCCTCTCTTCCCTGATTGGGCCTTCCAGCTTTTGGCTGTGAAGTCGTAGGAGACTGGAGCTTAGCAAGATGGATCTGCATGATTTCAGACCATGAATGAGGCAGGTCCATCTGCTCTGCAGGTTACATCATCCAGTTGTTGTTTTGGTTTTTCCTCAAAATGCACGCGGCAGAAAAGGAGCTAAATTAGCCTCAAGGCTGCAGGTAGTTTCTAGAAGCTTCATCCATTTGTAAAGATATGCACTTTTGCATGAAACACTAGGACGATTTACAGAAACCAACCACACATGCAAGTGGAGACAAGGCCCCCACTCGAGGCTCAAAAACCTCCATCATCTGACCTCATAGACCCGCTCAGGAACCACAGTGTGATGTCATCAAGACCACTTCCACGAGTAAATGGTTTAAAGTCAATCAGCCGACTATTTCTCACACATTAATCTTATTTTGATGTCAATGAAGGACTGAAGTGATCAGCTCATTTAAAATCAAGATTGAACTTCACCTCATTAATCAGAGCAAACAGAGGAAATAAAAACAGAGCATGAAGAAGATCATCAGGAAAAAAAAAAATAAAGACAAGAAAATCAACACAGGGTAAGGCTGAGCACAGAGACACAAACATGTTATGTCACCCTCAGGTTTCTTGTCCCAGCAGGTTGAGAACAAGTGAAAGAATTCCCTCATGATCAACTGAAGGAGGACAAATGGTTTTCCATTTTCCCAGAGAGGATGACTTTATGTAAGGAGCGAGGAGAGCCGTTGGAGCACCTGCACCTGGAGCAGAGAACCTTCAGATTTATGAACACGTGGAGCGTGTGAGGATTCAGGCTGTTGTAACACGTCTGAGCTGTGCACATCAGAATAAAATGTTCTCGTAATACAGTAGAGAGATAAGTTCAGGTCTAACAATCTCTGAATGCACAAATAAAAACAATTAATGTTAAAAAATGTATAAAAAATGTCACATCTGCAGCCTCACGTGGTAACAAGACTTCATTTATTTTTGCTACGTTTAGGAAAAGACAGATTTATTCATTTATTTCTTTTTTTATATCAGAATGAGAACATTCGTCATGGCACTGAAACTAAAACTCTTAACCTGTGGATTAGAGACAAAGTGGTCAGAAATAACTCAACGCGCTGCCTGAACATCGTGTTCTCTGTTCTGCAGCAGATCAGCCGGTTACAGCCTATCTGTGACCCAGATGTCAGATCCTCGCGTCACCCTGGGATCCTCCATAATGAACCTGGCTGGTGACCCAGTTCAGCTCCCAGTCAGGGACTGAAATGAACACCTTCAGACCTGCAAAAGACAGACTGAGTGTTTGGTGTGGGGGGGTAAATACTGTGACACCACTGACACGGTAGACATTTTTTTCTTTTATTAGTTCACGTTCTTTTCTGAGGAGACTTTTAATATTTTGATTGATCCGATTTTATTCTGTGAGGATCTTTACCTCCACAGTGTAAGCAGATATGCTCTTTCATATGAAAGGTTTCACCTGTCTGTCCACAATAAGCCAACCCCACGTCTGAGTTAAAGTCTTAGTTTCTTAAAGCTCTTAAACCAGTCCACTGTACAAACAGGTTTGTAAAATTTTGGATAAAAGGACACAACAACTTCACCATTGTTGTATCCTTAACCCTTTAAAGCCTGTTGTTTCATATTTGATACATACTTTTATGATTCCTCTATCTAATCAATATGATCAACAAATTACTAAAAAAAAATCTGAATACAATCAGATAAATGATAAAAAAAAAAATGTCCTCATGTGGATTATCACTTGCCAAAAACACCTAATGCAAAGTCAAGACCTACCTTTTAGTCTAGCTTTTAGATGATTAGTTATTATTATTTCTTATTACCTTTTAATTTATTTTTAATCCTCTTAATCTGTTTTATTTCTATATTTCAGTTCAGATTTATTATTCAGAATTTTATTCTCTGTTAACTGCTTTTATTTTTACCATCCTACTTTAGCTGATTTTATTACACATCTGGTTTTAGGTTATTTCATTTAACCATATTATTTATTTAAATTTTATTATGTTAGTTCATTTATTTATTTACCTTCCATTCCCTATAGTATTTTTATCTAATCTCTTATGGTTTTTAATTATAATTTAAGTATCAGCTCCTGTGTTTCCTCATTTTGAATTAAAGATAGCGTTTCCTCAATCTTTAAATTCTGTTTTCTGTTTAGAATTTCTTTTTATGTCGTTGTGCGTCTGATTAATTTAGTGTATGTGTTGTATGTGAATTGTGAGGTTGGGTGGGGTCTTTTATTTCATTAGTATGCAGTTTTCTACTTTTTTTTTCATTCATTGTTATTTCTTTTTATTTCTTATGTGAAGCACTTTGTGCTACAAATTGTTTGTATGAAAAGTGCTATACAAATAAAGTTTGATTGATTGATAGATAATGTATCAAATGAGATATGAAAAATAAATATGTTAAATTTCATGGAAATTTTGATGGTTTAGGATTTCAGTAGAAAGTGAAATAAACATTTCAGCTCCAAATATTATAATTTTCTGGCTATGATTTGTGTTTTCAGGCACAAAAGGGTCAACATAAGATGCTAAGTTTTGAAACTATGATCATTTTCTCAAAGTATTTTTGTTTTTTAAAGTTATTCATGGAGCTGCAGCCGCAGCCCTGAAGGCCTTCGTTCATCCGACCTCTGAACAGATGAACAGAGCATCAAGAACAGCCTCACAGTGGCAGTGCAGTAGTCCATCACGAACCACAGCTTTTGCACAGTCAGCTTTCTCGTACACAGCCATATAAGAATGGAAGAAGCTCGCAACTGAATTAAAGACCAACACAAACTATAGAGACTTTTCCAGAGAAACACAATTATTAGAAACCAAGCCTGTCAGTATTGACTAGCCTTTTAACATAAATTCTTCTAATAATTGTATTTCTATGCCTTTGAGTGTGCTGCAGTAGCAGTTTTATCAGATTGTGACCGTATTTCTTTATGAAACAAAAACAAATATCAACATGACAAACTTCTCTGTAATAAGGATATTTTTGCTCAACTTCTAACATGTTTTGACGAGTTTGTTTTATGAAGTGGCTCTCATTCTGTAGCGCAGCAGCTCCTGCCTACTGCATTATCTGATTGACTTGTGATGAATATGATTGACAGAACGATCATCCAATCACCTGCCAGATATGCCTCTGAGAGGTTCTGCTCTCCTCAAACTCTCTCGATGGGCTCTTTCCCAGATGGAAAGTGAAATATATTGAACAGTTCATCTGGAGTGTCAGGTTAATGACCTGGTGAACAGGGCACGCTCTGACTGCTGAACCTTCAACGTCGTTAAATCTCCCAACACCATGTTTAAGTAGCTTCACTTCATACCTCCCTGTAACTTCCTGAAGAAGGCTGACGCCGAGTGGAAGTGTTTGTTTTAATTTTGCTTTATCCAAAGAACATGCCAAAAAATGAAGGCATGTTAAGCTTTTCGGATTAAGTCAAGTGAATGGTTTCTTTTTGCTTTTTTAAAGATGGTGTCCAGAGTTGGCTGGCCCATTAGGCAGTATAGGCAAATGCTAAGGGCAACGTGGCCTCCAGGGGGCGCCACAAAATCAGGAAAAATTCACCTTCAATATAATTATATTAAAACTAGTTATTACTAATAACTCGCATTGATTCAAATGTAAAGCAACGCCCAATTAATGTTACTACAAATGATAAAACCAAATACATCCCCCTTATGAATAAAGTTATATTTTGCAAACTGAATGGTTATTAAAATTGTTTGATTATTGTTGTATTTATAATTTATTACTATTTCAGATCTTTTTGTATGTATTTGTATTTGATAAGCATGTAAATTGGGTGACATGTTATCTCATAAATTAAAGACAATGGAAAAACAATGCTATTCAGATTCTTTTGTAAACGTATGTAAATCGAAGATGGAGGGAGGCGCCATAAAATCTCACCTAGGGCACCACATTGGGAAGAGCCAGCTCTGATGGTGTCATTGAGATTTATTCAATGGTGCGTCAAATCTTCATTTTTTTCTTAATATAGTGATATGTTTAATGTGATGTGACTATATTTGCTTTTATGGTCTGAAAGGCACTTCCATCAGAAAATTTGTAAAAAAAAAAAATCCTTAGCTGAAAAAGTAGCAAGAAGTTTTATCGTTAATAAAATTAGTGGAGTAAAAAGTAGAATACTCATCTCCAAATATGAGTAAAAGTAAAAAAGTTTCCTCAAAAATAATACTCAAAGTACAAATACTTAAAACTAAGTTAAGTGCAGAATTGAAGTACATTTACTGGACTTCTGGTGCTTCTGCAGACTGCCACAGGCGGATACTCAAGGAGATGCAGCTTTTTGCACGTCCACAGAGGCTTCATTTATCAACACCTGAAGTTTCCACATGATGCTGGTGCATCACTTCACAGAATTTCAAAGCTGCCGTTGGTATTTATCGATGTCTGAGAAACCTTTATGAATTGAAGCTGTACAGCGTATGTGAGCAGCACAGCTCTGTGACGTGTATTCACAGTCAGTCTGCACGGCGCATGTTCCTGTGGTGTTCATTTCATTCATATTAGCACAGGGTGTGTGTCTGTGTCGCATAAACTCAAACACCTTCAGTCAGGGCGATGCCTGGGATTTCAGCATGCTCACACTTTGTTTTTGTAAATTATTTTCATGATTTATTTATTCAACAGTTTGCCATTAGGATTTGAAATGTCATGGGAAAGAAGTAATCGTGTGTCTGTCTTTTGGCACCAGCATCAAACTCATATCAACACAAATCTGCTTATGAGTGGAAAGAAAACTGTCAAATGAGCAGAAGTGGCTTTCATTATGTTGGAGGTCCCACACAAAATTCAATACACAGCCCTCAAAAATCAATCAGCGCATGTGAAAAACATGTTGGTACTTTTTAGGAGTCTGAGGTGCAGGAGCTTATTGATCCTCAGTCATGTTCAGTGCTCATTTTGACTGCACTATTTCGTGTAGTTTTAGATAGTCTTTTGGCTAAAATATGTTATAGTTTTAGTCATAATTTAGTCATCTAAATTCTTTTAATTTTAGTCTAGTTTTAGCTGATGAAATTTCACAACATTTTTGTTGACAAAATCTTCTGTAAATTTAGTAGACTTAAATCTGAAGTGTAAAGAGTAAGATATTTTTTATATTTCCTTGAATTTCTGAAGTCATGTTTTACACTTGGATAAAATGAAACATTTAATAACCCTTTATTGAATGCTAGTAAAGTCTGAATGTATAAATGAACAGAAACAAATTGAACTTTTGTGTGAAATGCAGTCACCTTTATTTAGGCTACCTGGCAGAGCATCTCAGTTACAATACCAGAACTGACAACAAACAGTGAACCTGCTCTACATGAATATATCAATTCATAAAGAGAGGAGCTCTGATTGGATCGCTCCCCAACTTATCCCACCACCACCAAGCTAAGGCAGCTGTGATTGGATGTCCCTCTTAACTCATCCAACCTTTCCACACAACCAAATTAGGTCTGATTGGATTAAGTCTCTGTCATCATTTTTGTCTAGTTTTTATTTGTTGATGAAAATGTCAGTTAATTTAGTTTTAGTTTTTGTCCATGTGCACTTGTTTTTATTAGTTACTGTCTAGTTTTCGTCAGGGGAAAAAGGTTGTTGATGAAAACTATGATGAAAATAATTAGTCAACAAAATTAACACCGGTCATGTTTTAATCAAAAAGAGACAGCCTTGTCTGAACTGCACTGATGTTTTGGTAGTGTTTAGAAATGACTGAGTTACTGAGTTAAACTGGAAAGGCGTTTCATCCATTTGTAAAATATTACCAACTTATCTATGCATTTTAGACAGGATTCAGGATACTGCTCCATCCAGTTGAGCCTCTCCCAACTGTCAGTGGGCAAGTGGGCAGGGTACACCTGTGACAAGTACATTAATAAAACCCCGAACTCCAATGAAGTTGGGACGTTGTGTAAAATGTTAAAAAACAAAACAAAACAAAAGAAAAAAACAATACAATTATATACAGATCCTTTTTGACCTATTTTCATTTGAATACACTGCAAAGACAATATACTAAATATTGGAACAGAGCATGTTCACCCCTGTCTTATATCATCTTTCCTTTTAAAAACACTCAATAAACATTCAGGAACTGACGACACTAATTGTTGAAGCTTTGTGGGCAGAATTGTTTCTCATTCTTGCTTAATGTACAGCTTCAGTTGCTCAACAGTCTGAGGTCTCCATTTTCATATTTTGCTCTTCACAAAGGGCTAAACGCTTTCAATGGTCTGGACTGCAGCAGGTCAGTCTTCTACCTGCACTCTTATTACAAAGTCACGCTGTTGTAACACCTGCAGAATGTGTCTGGACATTATCTTGCTCAAATAAGCAGGGACGTCCCCGAAAAAGAGCATTATATGTACTTTTCAGCATTAATGGTGCCTTCACAGATGTGCAAGCTACTGTCTAACAAACCCCGCCATTACCATCACAGATGCTTTTGAGCTTTGCTCTCATAACAGTTGATAAATGACTCTGGCTTTGCATGGTAGAGTTTGACCTTGTCCTTGTTGAAAAGGTGACAAACTGTGTGAGCTGTGAATGTTCTGATGATATTATGGACTGTAGATGATGACATCCCTAAGTTTCTTGCAATTTAAAGTTGAGAAACATTGTTCTTATACAGTTGGACTATTTGCTCACGCAGTTGTTCACAAAGCAATAAACATCATCCTATACTTACTTGTGAATGACTGAGCTATTCAGGGATCATCCAATTACAACCTGTTAACCTGTTGAATATTTTAATCACATGTTTTTTGAACATTCCTTAACTTTCCCAGATTTGTATTACCCCTATCCCAGCAAGTTGCAGGCATGGAATTCAAAGTGAGTGAATATTTGGGAAAACAATGAAGTTTATCAGATTTATTAAATATATCGTCTCTGTAGTGCTTTCAAATAATAAAGGTCGAAAAGGATTTGCAAATCATTCTGTTCTGGTCATATTTATGTTTTACACAACATCCCATCTTCATTGGAATTGAGGTTTGCATACTCGAGTTTACCCAGCTTCTAATTCATTTTGAATCATTCAGTGAAATGAGATTTAGGTTGTTATGAATGTGTATGAAGGGAAATCAAAGAAAAGACTTTGCTCGAGAGGGACACTGTTAAATGTGCTTTTTATCAGTGAACATGAAAACAGAGAAGTTCCTCTGTGGCACATCGTCCTGTGAAGGCGTGACTCAGTCTGACCACTTCTCCTTTCAGGAGCAGGACTCTGCTGAAGGTCAGGGGTTTTTCCTCTTGTCACAGAGGCACAGCAAAGCCACTAAAATTAAATCAAAACAAACCCTTATACTGTATTTTTCCACTGCCATGTTCAGCTTCCGACAATGTGAATATTTCCACGATCGACAAACCACAGACAGTTATAGCAGTTAACTCAAGAATAACTGTCACATAAAGACACTGCAAACAGAGAGGAGGCAGGTCTTTCAGGTCTGGGTCAATAAATAAAGAAGACTAGACAGACATGGAGAGCACATACCTCCACTGTGTTAGCTCACTTACTGCGATTTCACCCATAAGCAGTAGCTCCACGATGAAGTGACCCTCACAAACCTTCAAACCCTCCCCAGCACTGGAATCATGTTTATGTAAGTACGAGGGCAAGTCAATAAGTAACCAGCCTAACTTATTTCCGGTTGAGATCCACCTCTTCTTTTTCGATGTAATTGCCCTCTAGTGTGATGCACTTAGACCAACGGTGTTCAAGTGCCTTCAGCCCAGAACTGAAAAAGTCAGGGTCCTTTCCATTGACCCACTCCTCAACTGCCGTCACGTGGATGTAATTTCCGTCAGACCGGCAATGACATCCACGGATATCCTTTTTCAAGTTTGGGAATAGGAAGAAGTCGCTAGGAGCTAGGTCACGCGAATAGGCAGGATGTGGTACTAATTCATGCCCATTGCAACTTTGCAAGTGTGGACTCCCACGTCGTCCTGTTGCAGCAAAACACCTTTAGAGAGTTTACCTCGGCGTTTTTCACGGATGGCGGTTCTCAGCTGGTCTAGCAAGTTTGCATAGTACACTCCAGTTATTGTACTTCTCTTGGGTAAAAAGTCCAACATAATAATGCCTTTTGCGTCCCAAAATACTGTGGCCATCATTTTGCCAGCAGACGGTTGCGTCTTGAACTTCTTTGGCCTCGGGGACCCCGGCCCTACCCACTGACGACTCTGAGCTTTATTCTCTGGCTCAAAATAATGAACCCAAGTCTCATCTACAGTCACCAGAAGCAAAAGAAGATCAGCTTTTGACCTAAAACGCTTCAACAAGGCGCTGCATACTGATTCTCTGGTTGCCATTTGCTCATCGCTAAGTGATTTGGGAACCAAACGGGCTGTTAGTTTGCGCATACCTAAACGATCCTGTAAGATTGTTGAAACGCTACCATGTGAAATGCCTAATGCCTGCGCTATTTCTTCCACCTGAATTTGCCTATCAGAGTATACCAGATCCCGAACTTTGTTACACATTTCTTCGTCGGTGGCATCCAGTGGGCGTCCAGACCTGGCTTCATCTTCTAAAGACGTTCTACCACGTTTGAATTCCCCTACCCAGAATTTAACCTGAGCATAAGATGGTGCAGAAGACCCATAAACATCGGCTAACTCGCTGTGTATTTCCTTGCCTGTTTTACCTTTTAAATACAAGTACCGAATTACAGCAGGGTACTCAACTTTAGATGAAAAGCATGCCTTTGCATCACTAGCCATGTTTGACATTCAATATCTTATTAAAGAATGACTCGATACGCGTGCAATTTTGTACCCATGTATAAAACATGTATTGAAACAAGGCATGAAAATCGTGATCGTCTCGGTCAATCGGAAATGGGATAGGCTGGTTACTTATTGACTCGCCCTTGTATTACTTTGACAACTGAAAAGATTGTTATCCAATAATAACTGGATCACCAAAGTACAATCATTAAGTTGGGTCATTTCCAACATCTCCTGAAATTTCAGTTAAAAATCTGCCCAGTAGTTTTTTTTTTACCTTATCTTGCTAACAAACAAACAAACGCAGGAACAAACAAAACCTCCGTGGTAGGGGTAAACATGAGCTGTGTTCGAAACTGTTCACTCATTCACTCACTCACTAGTCCCTATGTAGTGTAAATGAAATAGTGAACTACATAGGGAATGACCGAACAAGATTTCAGACACTACACTGAAATTTTTTAAATGTCACTGCATCAGTAGATGAGCTGGAGATTCCTGTGACATCAGTGAATGCGCCAAGCATCGCGTAAACAAACTGGGCACTCAGGAGGATAAGTAGCAAATTTTGCAGCTGGTTACAACCGTTAAAATACTTAAAACAGCTACACTACGAACGTGTTAAAGATACTTTAATGTTTCCCACATTTAGAAACAAAAAGCAGCGCCACTTTGTGCTGTAGCAGCCTTCTTTCTCTTCTTCTTCTTCTTCTTCTTCTCCTCTGGAAAAACACGACTGCATTGCATTGTGGTATACAGAAGTACAATGTAGGGTACATCGTCTGTACACTCACATTTGCTGTGCATTGTAGGTATTTTATAGTGCACTATATAGTGAATGAAAGTAACAGCTGAGAATTCGAACAACACTACAAAATGGTGAACACACTATATAGTACACTGTATCTGTGATAGGGAACGGTTTCAAACACAGCTATGGTGTCAGAGTCATTGTGGCAGAAGGCACAAAGGTCACAGGCACAAATGAGAACAATAAAGAACTTAATGCAGCAAAAGTTAAGGCTGGGACATTCAGTAGTTAGTGGTATTAAGTGTATTAATTAGAGGTAGATTTCCCAAATGCCTCTTTAAACACGTGTTTTCAATTGACTCTTCAATTCATCCACAGGATTAACTTTACATAAATTAAAGGCAGAGTATTCCAGAGTTTGTTGGCTGTGGCCTGAAAAGCTCTTTCACCGTGGGTTTCAAAGTGAGCTCGATAAAGACAAACTGCTGTGAGTTTGACCCGGCCTCAGGTCAAACTCACAGCAGGTCATGTTATTTTTGTTGCTTTAACTCAGCATTACTGTTATACCATATTTATATTGCACAAATTAATTTAGAACTAAAATGACAACAATGGTGTGTTTATTTTGATAATTGGGTCATCAACAAAAATAACAGTGTAGAATATTAGCCTGTGATATCATTGTTATTATTGTCATGTTGTTACTCAGTGTTTTTCCACAGGATCAGGTTTTACCTGCTGTGGGTAAATCAGAGATATTTATTTGACATCATCAGGTGGGATGGGGGTCAGAGGGTCTTCCCTGGACATTTCTAAACTTAAATCATTCTTTCCTGCAGTCTGATTTTTGGCGTGTGAACTCTTCATCTTAAGAATGCTGCGCAGCCTTGGCTCCCAACCTGTGCGTCTCCTGGGGGTCGAGAGGCTTTGCCAGCTTTGTGTTTAGGCCTGTTTTATCCTTCTGTTATTAAAAGTAGTTTAAATTAAAGTCTCTAATGGGGGGGGAGTTGATGAAACTTTGAACTACTGCTATCATTCTCTGCTTGTGAAAGGTCAAGGTCATGAAGTCTAAAGACCGCCTTTGCTTAATATGTTAAGAATTGTTTGAGTGAGCTGTCTGTCAAACTCTGCTCACCAGAGAGTTATGAGGTCAAAGGTCAAGTGCCTTGCCACTGAACCTTTACTCTCACATATACTGTATGTCGTATAGCAGAATAAAACTGCAGAACTACTTTTCAGCTCATTTTTGTGCCTTATTTCAACCGGAGGACCCTCATAGATTAAGGTCTCTTTTGTTTAAATGGACAAAACCTGCAAAATAAAGATTCAGGTCAAACTTCCTGTGAAGACCCCCTTTAAGGCATGATAATAATACACCATAATCTGCTTATGATGTTGAATAATCTTATTTATGAGCACTTGTGCTCATTTACAATGAGTTATGATAGTAATCATGTCTCAGTATGTCAGTGTTTACTCTGTTTTGTATGTCATAGAATAAGAAATTCTAAACATTCATGCTTTATAACAAAAATCTGACACATTTTTAAGCATTTTACTCCCTGTTCACACAAACATTATGACCTTCTTGTAATAAATATAATCCATGACACTTCATGCACTTTTTTCACTTTACTTAAAGCATGCAATAATCCTTAACCTTAAATTATAGCCCCTTTATAAAGGACAAAATCTGCTTAAAAAATAGTTTTCTTACTTAGAGCATCGAATGCAAGGGTCTCAAACTTGCAGCCTGCGTGCCAATTGAGGCCCGCTGGACGATATGTTGTGGCCCCCTACTTGACATCAAAGTTTAGTGCTAGTGCAGCCTGTCTGTTTGTCTCAAACGTACCTTGTTGCTGAGTCACTGCGCGTGCTGCTCTTGCCCTGGGCTTTTATATAAACACAGTTGAACCTAAAAATTAAGACAGCAGCACCATTCGTGTAACCTTGCAGAGCAGATGGACCTGCCTGATTCATTGTCTGAAATCACACAGATCCATCTTGCCAAGCTCCAATCCTCTACGTCCTCACTCAGCTAAAAGCTGAACGGCCCAATCAGGGGAAAGAGGCAGGGGCTGCAAATGTGACGACAGCGGGAAGTGACTGCATGTTTGAAAACAATGGCGGCTTCTGAGGCCGTTTCTGTGGATGCGGCGATATCTGACATGTTTATCAGAAATGGACTCAATTTATTCCTTAAAGGAGGAGCAAAGAACATCACACAAAGCTTTTCTTACGGAAAATCATGTTTTTGCTCTTCTTTTGACCGGGGATCAATGCCTGGGAAACCTGGAGAGATGTGGAAATCCTCCGGACGATGCCGGTGAGTCTGTGGTCGTCATGGTTACTCAACAATACCTGGAGAAATGTGCTCTCCTCAGAAGTTAAACAGGACAACTTGGTTGGGATTGTCGTTGACGAGGTTCATGTCACACATAAGAGGTAAATGATACAACTGTTTGTTATAATTCAATGTAAGACGATAGTCTAAGGACTGAAACAAAGTTTAAGCTAACTGCTAACGGGGTCGAGCTGCTACGTCATACTGTGGCCTGATATGACTGTGACGAGTGTGACTGACAGAACGATCGTCCAATCACCAGCTGCAGTTGTTTTTGAAGGTTCAGCCCCTGAAAACATTTTCTATGGGCTCTTCTCCAAATGGACAAGTGAAATATTTCTGTGGCGGATATATGGAACTGTTAAAAATAAAGATTGAGAAGACTGGATCAGTTATACTTCTTGTGAAGCACTAGAAACCCTTTTTTTTTTGGAAAACTTGATGCGGCCCAGTCTCACCTCCAGCGGCCCCCAGGTAAGTTTTGTTTGTGACCCCTGACCTAATGGCACTTAGTGACTTATAACCACTTAGTGATGCATTATAACAGCATTTTAATGTGCTTATAAAATCATTAAAATATAAATTTAAAAAAAACCAATTCAATAAACTTCAGTCTTGTCAGTTAGTAGCAAATCGTTTGTACAAAGAACAAACCAAAGTAATCATCGTAAATAACGTACAGTGTGTCCGATTTTTGTTAAAAAGCATTATGAACATTGTTAATTAGCTATAAGCACCATGTAACACATCATAAGCTTATTTGTAACTCATAAAGGCTGGCATGATTATGGCTTATTATTACTATTATAAAGCATTTTGTGTTTTTACAAGTGTTTATAATCAGGATTATAACTCATTATAAAGTACATTATGATGAAATATAAACATGCTTACAGCACATTTGTAATACATTACAAAGGGAACGTGTTGACAAAATATAGTTAAAACAGTTTCCAAAAAATGTTTACAGATATTATAACAAATATAAAAATTTAAGTAGATATATTTCACATTTCAAACAGCTTCATATTCTTTTTATCTTTCACTAGCTCCTTGAAAATGCTTAATGATCACAACACTTTAGGTTTTCCCCAGCTGTAAATGTGTGAAAGGGGGAATATTCAGTTTTACATCAATGATTTTTTTTTTTTTATGTTTATGAAATTCACGATCCATCATCAAGGCTACACATAGTCGTGGGATGTGGCGCCCTCTGCAGGATCAGAGCAGAGCCTCAGGTGATCAGCAGAGCTCTCTTTTTCATTGATGACACAAACTTTAGACAAAGAACAGTTTTTATATCCAGAGAACATTTTATTCATTGTCTTTTTAAAAACAAAAACAAATCTTATTTTTATTTTTAAAGCAGTGATGACATACGAGTCTTGAAGTGCTTGGCTTCCTGTTCGGGTTTGAGAGCGTCATGGGAAAAAAAAGGACAGAGAGACAAACAGCTGAAACATTTATCATTCCCTTACAAAGACAGACTGAAGTCTTCCATTTGTTCACTGAAAGCATTATTTCCACACCACCAAACTTCATTATTGTGAGTCAAACTTTGTGTTACGTACAGTGGAGGACAGGAGAAGAGTGTAAACATGGCAGATACAAAATATTTTACAAATACAGAGCGTCACTCTTGGAAAAAGGAGAAAATATAAATACAGTGTCTTGTTCTCTTGTGTGTTTCTCCCTCAACAGAAGCTTCAACAGTTTGACGAGGCTCTCAAAACCGACAGGAGGACATTTAGGATTATGATGTGTGGCATTTTGGTGGTTTTTGGCTGGCTTGTTTTCAGCGTTTAAGAGGAGGACTGAGTGTGAAAAAGATCCCTGACTGTCTATCCTGACTACACCGGATCTCCAAGAACAGACTACTGGAGGAGATGGAGAGAAAGAAAACTGGATTTGGGTATATGAGAGGAAAGAAAATGACAAAAAAAGAAGAACAAAAAGGACAGCAACAGAATTGTCAAATTTAAAATCCCTCCTTAGGAGACAGAAGAGGACATGGAGACAGGAGGGGAGTGGGCTGTGATTACAGGAGGACAAGGAAAGGAAAGAAGGAGACAAACAGGAGGGAAAGACGAGGACTTTGGATGAGGACACAGGGGCCTGTCTCTCCGCCTCACAGCCCCGTGTCGTTGTATGTGGGCGTGACCACCTTCAGGATGCTCTGGGCGTTCTCCTCCACCAGAGGGCGCCACTTCACCTCTCCAGTCAGCAGCAGGTCCTCGCCGTCCAGAGCGTCGATGTACTGCATCTAAGGAGAAGGAGAGGGAGAGGACGCTTAATGTGCTGAGACGTTTGACTTTGACTAAAGTATTAAAATATTTACAGCTGCAGAGTTTGATGACTTAAAATAAAGTTAATCATGTCGAGCCTGATGCTGTCATACAAGAGATCTGACCCCGTGAACTTTACTCCCCGAGTATGGGCTGAATGTGAACATATACAAGAGGACTGGAAAACAAGAGTTAAACTTCAGAATAAAAATAAAAACAGGAATTAAACTTCAGAATAAAAAAAACAGGAATTAAACTTCAGAATAAAAAAAACAGGAATTAAACTTCAGAATAAAAAGAAGAAGAAAAACAGAAATTAAACTTTAGAATATAAAGACAAACGGGAATTAAAACTTTAGAATAAAAATAAAGATAAAAACAGGAATTAAACTTTAGAATAAATAACAAAAGAAAAACAGGACTTAAAACTTTGGGGTACCAATATAAATAAAAACATGAATTAAACTTTAGAATAAAAAAAAACAGGAATTAAACTTGAGAATAAATAAAAAAAGAAAAACAGGAATTAAAGTTTAGAATAAAAATAAAAATAGAAACAGGAATTAAACTTTAGAATAAAAATAAAAATAAAAACAGGAATTAAACTTTAGAATAATTTTAAAAAATAAAAACAGGAATTAAAATTTTAGAATAAAAATAAAAATAAAAACAGGAATTAAACTTGAGAATAAATAAAAAAAGAAAAACAGGAATTAAAGTTTAGAATAAAAATAAAAACAGGAATTAAACTTTAGAATAAAAATAAAAATAAAAACAGGAATTAAACTTTAGAATAATTTTAAAAAATAAAAACAGGAATTAAAATTTTAGAATAAAAATAAAAATAAAAACAGGAATTAAACTTTAGAATAAAAATAAAAACAGGAATTAAACTTGAGAATAAAAATAAAAACAGGAATTAAACTTGAGAATAAAAAGAAAAACAGGAATTAAACTTGAGAATAAAAAGAAAAAGAAAAACAGGAATTAAACTTGAGAATAAAAAGAAAAACAGGAATTAAACTCGAGAAGAAAAAGAAAAAGAAAAACAGGAATTAAAGTTTATAGTGAAAATAAAAGAACATATATGATATGTACAAGCTACCATTCAGCGTGAAGAAGAGTGCAGTAAATATACAACCAGACATGATGAGATGAACAGAATTAACTCAAAACAGTGTCCATGGATCTGAAGGATGGGAGTGACTCTTCAGTGAATAATAAAAATCTTTTATACAGGCACAGTGATGCAGAACCTACATCAGAACAGAGCATGTGTCTGCAGGATGGTACGTTTATATTTACATGTTTAAGGAGAGACACTTGATTGAATAATAACCACTTACATACTAGGGCTGGGCAGTAAATCTATGACACTGATTAATTTATATAATAATTGGATTAGATTAAATTAGACAGAACTTTATTCATCTCTTGGGAAGACTCCCTCAAGGAAATTAAGATTCCAGTAGCATAGCAAGGTATCAGAAAGTAAAAAAGTAAAAAAAAAACAATTTGCAGATATAAACAGAAATAAATATAAATAAAAAGTATGGCTACTGCTCCTTCCCGTCCTCAGTCTTCCTGTTACTCCTCCTCCCCCTACAGTGAGGAGTTGTACAGTCTGATGGCCTGAGGGACAAAATAGTTTCTCACTGTGTTAGTCCTGCATTTGGGAAGGAGGAATTTATGTTGATTGTTTTGGCACTAATTTAACAAGTCAGATTTCTTGAATGTGCAAATGTACTTGTTAATAAATAGCCATTCTGATTCTGATATGATGTGGTTTCTTTAAATTAGCCCCAACTTCCAATCAGTTTCAATAAATCCCTTAACTTTGAGCAGCAGCCTAATTCAAGTGTCTGTAATCAGGCAGATTCATCTTGTCAAGCTCCAATCTTCAACCACTGTGAGAGGCCCAAAACAGGACGACCCAATCAGAGTCCTTCAGAGCAGAAAGAGGAATGAACTAAGAGACACATCCAGGGATTAGCATAGAAGCTAACAGCTTCAGTAGCAGTTTAATCAGATTGTGACCACATTTCGTTATTAAATGAAAAACAAGTAAAACAGGTGCCCTCCCAAAACACTTGGGGAGGGCACCTGCTGGGACAAATTTTTAGGCCCTGTTTACATGACAACATTGTCACCAGAAAAGGAAAGGTTTTTCCTTTGCGTTTTCAAAAGCACTCTGCATTCACATGGAGACGATGTAATGGATGGACTCTGTAGCGTGCATGCCAGGCCAGTAGTTGGCGATGTAGGTTTGTAGTGAAACAGTAGTGTATCAACACACAGCTGCACACTAACGCTTTCCAGTGAAGACAAACTTCTCACAAACAACAATGACGAGTGGACGCATGAAGACGTAGGAAGTTTTTGTCTGGACAGACGATGAAGTTGGTTCTGCTACTGGACGTGGCGCCTAACTACAAAACCACTAAATGTCAGGAGAATGTGACTACGAGCCTTGTTTTTCTTCTTCGTTGTTTAATGGCAGTTGGCAAACCAACTCAGAGCTGAAATACCGCCACCAACTGGACTGGAGTGTGGAACAGGAGGTTTGTGGTTGTTCCTAGGTGCACGCGCAGCCTTTATCTGAAAGAGTACTGCACATGTGCTGCATGTCAATGTTTCCCTGAAAATGCTGATTCCCGTTTACATGGAGACCAACATGAAAACGTTTTTAAAACTTTCACTCTGGACCCTGGTTTCAAAAGTTTGCGGCTTCAGGCACCCCAGGCACCGTTCTTGTGTAAACGGAGGGGGAAAACGCAACAAATGCTCTCCATTTTTCGGCAGTTTTTGTGTAAACGGCCCCTCAGTGTCAAATCCAAACTGGTCTACATTCATTTTGATATCAGTGTCAGCAGTCTGCGACAGTAAGTTTAAGAAAAAAAGGTATATCATCCTTGCATTAATGTGTATGTGTGTGCTGGAGTGTTTAATGTTGTTAGTAACAGCAGCTTTATGAGCAACACATGACGGAGCAATAACAACTAACCTGACAGACTTGTGTTTTGTGTTGTTGGGGTTGCTGTGTTAAACATTTATAACCAACAGGAACACAAACACACACATCCACAGAGGAGTGTGTCATTTGTTTGTGTTCTGACGTAACACACACACAGGCAGCAGGGGAGCCCTTTACTCAGTGATTAAGTTGGACCCTGCCTCCATGACCTTTAACACTCCTGCATCTGTGTGTGACTGTGAGAGTCTGAATCCTGGCTCACGTCGGTGTATACGGCAGAAAAAGACGAAAGCAGCAGAAGTTGTTCATGTTTGGTCGACATGCACATTGAAGGTAAGAGCAGCAGTTTGATGGAAACAGTCCTAACAGAGGGGCTGCTCAGAGCGGATGAAAGGAGGTCAATTAAAGGAGAGAGGGGGTCCTGGAACACATGGCCCCGCAGCAGATGGAGGCCTGCAGGTGTTTCTCAAAGCAGGAGAGTGTTTTCAATCTCTCAGCGGCAAAGAAAATATACAGAGAGGAGAGAGAGGCCGAGGTGACCAGGTTAGCAAAGAGGAGGGAAGGTGCTTGTTTGAGGTGGGGTGCAGAACTGAGCAGAGAGGAGGGGCAGGTTTTAGCAAATGGTGAGTTTTCAAGGACACTGGTCCAATATCAGCATGACTGGATTAGACACATTTGATGGACTGTTTCACACAACCATGGGACGTATGTTTCAAGTTGGACCAGCTCACAGTGAAGCTGCCATAGGATTTGACACACTGAGCTCCTTCCTCTCTCTTTATCTCTTTACCCCTTTTGTTTGCTCCTGTGCTCGTCTCTGGTTCTTGTCTTGCAGGAAGCTACAAGGAGGATCGTTGGTGTAGACGGCCTGCTGCTGTGGACCCACAAAGCTTCAATAACTACAATTACAAATATTTGTCCTTTCCTTTAGCCTCATTCCATTATCATCACAGTTCCTGATATTAACTTTAGAGAGATCAACACAATTAAATACATGGTAGCTCCTGCAAACTGCACAAATATAACAGGGTCAACTCCCAATTGTACTCCTTTGCCCTCCTCCTTTGTCCTACCCATTTGTCTACCCCTGCCTCTTGGCCCTCTATTTTTGGGGCCAAGGGGAAGGGGTGAAACACACCCCTAAGAAACGAGACGCTTGCTGGCGGTGTCGTAGGCAGATGCGACAATAGCCGTAGCTACAGCTGCGAAAACTAGCTCGTTATAAAAAGCAATTTTAAAATACGACCAACAATTCAAAACATGATTAATATTTATTTAATGATTTAAAAATTACTTATAATGATGCGCCTCCTTCTGTCTCTGCTCTGCCTTCTTGTCAGTGGGCGCGGTGTATTATGAGAAATTTCACATACCCCTTCCTTTCAAGTGAGGTCCCGGTTTGTCTTGGTTTCAAGGGCTGTGTAGTCCTTCCCCTTAACCTAATGGAGAATTGGGACACTTCTTCACTAGACGTGAACACGCAAAACCAAGAGCTAAGGGGTAAACCAAGGGCTAAGGGGTACAATTGGGATTGACCCTTAGTATGACCTTGACAAACAATCATGGATGACCTGCTGCTGTGGACCTGCTACACTCCAAGTGCTCTATCCTGCATCAACTATCAACAGAAATTACATCATTTAACTTTTAGACCAGTTAAACACATTTTAATGGCAGTTTAAATAGATACTATCAATCAACATCATCCCTCTCCAGATTATATTCATTATAGATGTTAATGTTAATATCAGATTGACCTCTCTATCCATAACTGTTATTAATTATACCTCCATAATAAACATCTGTTCAAGCATATAGACATAAGGACCCTCTTGAAAACCAGATTTCACATCTAGGACTTGCTGAAATAAATCTATATTCAGCAGAGAAAAATACGATGAGGACAGATTTGTCGTCGGGGAGTCCATAAGGTTGTCACTATCTTAATTTCTTATCTTTAGTCCCTTTGCCTTGGCCTGGATGGATACACCTCTGTATGTACATATCTGTATTTCTACATACATGTGTATAAATGAAGAGTATGGCTTCAGCCTGCTCTATTGTAAAGTTTCTTAAGATAACATTTGTTGTGAACTGGTGCCATACAAATAAAGATTGATTGATTGAAGTTCAGTTAAGCAATATCCCATAGTGAGTGTCGCAACTAAGCTCCATTGTCATCTCAAGACATTCACATTAATCTCATGTAGACGTAATATCTGTGTCAATACTGGCAGTAATACTGCTCACATATGAAAGGACATGGCACGCTCCCCAAACACAAAGGCTGCAGCATTCACTTGCTGTGCTCCCGTCTCCTGCTGACTCTGTGTGCTCCTCTGTCTCCAACATTAAACCTCTGATGATATGTCTAGAGACGGAGCAAACGGTGGTTAACTTGGTTCCCCCATTCTGTCTTTGCGACAGTCACAGTGGAGGCAAAGCATAACAGGAGCATAAACATTACAGCTTAAGACAGCAAAGTGACCAGGGCTTTAATGACGGGCAGAACCTTCAAGAAACACTGGAGGATGATTCAACAAATGTTACGTCCATCTCATTCATTAAGGGCCAATCAGAGGCTTTTAGTTACTTCTTGCTTTCAGTACAATTACCCACACTCTGAGCTAATGCAAAGTGGCCACAGGCTGGATTTGAACCCGAGCCGGCAGAAGCATGGATGTGGGTCATGCCTGGTTGCTTATCACTCCGCCAAACCAGTACCCCTATTATTATTATTATTTTTAATTAGTGTTTTGGCAAGAATGCCTCACACTCATGCCAATAAAGCCATTTGAACTGAAAATTTAAACCCATGAGGGCCAACTTCTGACTAAACAGAGCATCCACAGCACTCGATAAGGGAACTGTTAAAGAATCAGATCGATAAGCAGAAAGGATAATGGCACTGGTCTCAATAGAATCTTATCAATTTCCACCCCTACTTGCAGAGTCTATGCTTTTTAAATAACACTGATTAGAAACAGCATTTTCGTGCATTTAATATTGTGGGTTCTAAATACAACAGAAAATTCTAAAATAAAATTGAGACTGAAATTTTCGTAAGTGCTTCCTGTGGTTAAGTTGGATTACAGTTGGACGATGTTGTTACCGCAAACAAACTGCAGCCAAATGTGAATAAAACTGGACCAAGACTCACCTTTCCAAGCTGTAGCTTTGGGCTACGTCAGGGCTTGGTTGCTCTCACATCAGTGCAAACAAATACTGACTTTGAAAATGGACTGAAGTTCATTGAACTAAACCAAACTGGTTCAGTGGGAAAGCACCTAACAGCAGTTTAACAATCAGGAAGAGGAAAACACATGGGTTTGAAAAAGAGGTGCCCAATTTGATAGAAATGGATGTTATTTAATACAAATAGATGATCAGCTGTTTGATATTAAAGCCTTTGGTCGCTGTGGTGAACACTGGAGAGGTTTTATACAAATCTTTCCACTCATCTGTAGAAAATTGCTGTGGTAAGACCCCTAAAATGTTGCTTTTTAGTCCTGTAAAAATACACCAGAGGGGAAATCTGTGTTCAAATCCATGTTGAGACCAAGAGATAAAAAATGATGAACTAACCACATTAAACAAGCTACACAATGGGTAACACTATGATGCCTTTGTGTTGGCTTGGTAAAATGACTTTTAAAAAGGTTAGAGTATGACGTGTTCAAAAAGGAACTGGAGGAAAAATGAGTTTTCGTATTAATATGAAATGATTTAATCAGTTGCATTATATAACTGAGCTTGTGTGCAGAGACTTGTTGCCCTTTATTTATAAGGCTATTTGCACAGTTTGGTTTATAGAATAGACTTGATATTTCAATAATTCTGTTAATTAACACACAAAAATACACAATCAAGGTGAATTTGAGTTGTCCTCACTGTAGGAAACTTGTTGCATTACTCCTTTAAAGGTTTCTGAACTTCACTGTGGAGTAAACACTTGATCAGGAGTTATTACAAAAACACCAAACAAGATTTATATCAATGTGACTCAGCCAGTCTCACTAATGATTGACTAGTGATAGATTCAGAAATCAAGAAAGCCTGATCGGGGCATTATTTTACATTCCTACTGTTATGACAGAAGAGAACACTGATGTGAATATATTTATCATCCAGTTTCTGAAGAAAAGAAAAGGGTTTTGACTTTAAACACATGGAGCACCCGGAGGCCAAATATCCAGAGAAGTATGACACACTTCTACCTGTTTGCGAACATATTCCACCATGAGCTCGAGCTGTTTGGGGTCTTCACACTCGCGGTTGAACAGATTTCTCCACAGAGCTGCTGCCAGCACACAGTCATCAGACAGGATTCCCTACAACACAAACATCCACATTTATACTAACATTTCAGTATTTGTTTTTCCATATTTACTTCAATGTTTCAAGAAAATATTTCAGTAGTCTTTCATTCATTTGTATCACAATAAAATCACATTTGGCAGAACTCCCTAAGGTTTAGGTTGTATGATTTTAGACATTAACAGGCAGTTTTTATTCACCAAACTGAAATACCAGGATGTTGATAAACCTCTGCATCAGGGCTAAATGATTTTAGGAAAAGATCTAATTACGATTTTTCTCGCAGATATTGCGATTTCAATTGGATTCACAATTTCTTAAAATCAAGCTTCAGTGCAAATTTTACTAAGTGTAAAGTAATATTTACAAACCTGACAGAAAATTACATCATACCATCAAACATTAAAAGCTACACTGCCCGGCCAAAAAAAAAGTCGCCACCAAAAAACAGTGTCACACACTCTAATCTTTCATTGAACTGCCTTTAGCTTTGATTACAGCACAAATTTGCTGTGGCATTGTTTCAATAAGCTTCTGCAATGTCACAAGATTTGTCACAGATCATAGCACTGCCCCCACAGGCTTGGACAGTAGGCACTAGGCATGATGGGTGCATCACTTCACCTGCCTCTCTTCTTACCCTGATGCTCCCATCACTCTGGAACAGGGTAAACCTGGACTCATCAGACCACATGACCTTCTTCCAGTCCTCCAGAGTCCAATCTTTATGCTCCCTAGCAAACTGAAGCCTTTTTTTCCAGTTAGCCTTACTGTTTAGTGGTTTTCTTGAGGCTACACAGCTGTTCAGTCCCAATCCCTTGAGTTCCCTTCTCATTGTGTGTGTGGAAATGCTCTTACTTTCACTATTAAACATACCCCTGAGTTCTACTGTTGTTTTTCTTCGATTTGATTTGGTCAAATGTTTAAGTGATCACCGATCACAATCATTCAGGATTTTTTTCGACCACATTTCTTTCTTGAAGACGATGGTTCCCCACCATCCTTCCAGTTTTTAATAATGTGTTGGACAGTTCTTAACCCAAGTTTAGTAGTTTCTGCAATCTCCTTAGATGTTTTTTTCTGCTTGATGCATGCCAATGATTTGACCCTTCTTAAACAGACTAACATCTTTTCCATGACCACAGGATGTGTCTTTCAACATGGTTGTTTAACAAATGAGAAGCTACTCATTGCATCAGCTGGGGTTAAAAAAGTTGTTGCCAGCTGAAAGATAATCACACGTGCAGTAATTATCCAACAGAAGGCTCGTACCTATTTGCTTAGTTGAATCCAGGTGGTGACTTTTTTTTGGCCAGGCAGTGTATTACTCTAAGGTAAGGATGAAAACTAAAGAGAAGAATTGCTTCTAAATATTTTTATTAACAAGAAACATGCATGTACACTCTTTTAAGTCCTTGACCAATGGCAGTTATTCCAACTGAAGAACTAACAGAGACATCTTTGACTGTCTTCACTTAAAAAAATGTAGTGCAAAAAATCTTTAAATGTGTAAAGTTACAAAGTTTAATACAATGCAAAACACCCCCCCCCAAAAAAAACAACGTAAAATAAGTAATAATAAGAAAAACAAAATTCAACAATTCCAATAAATGAAAAAAGCCAGCCATGCCAAACCTGATGGTTTTGGACATGTGCGCTGAAATGCAACAACACTGCCACTATCAGATAGTTGACACAACAGATCCTGGGTCAGTCAGGAGCGCTGCAAAAACCTGCAGCTTCGGCGATCACATGATCTTGTTGTTGGAAATTGCGATTTCGATCACAAAACGATAAATCGTTCAGCCCTAATGCATGTGTTCAAAGTATATCTCACCTCATCATATCCAAAAATGGCTGCATAGAACGTCTCCGTCATCGCTTTTGTTGCTTCCTTTCTATGGATGGCATCGATCTGTTGCAGACAAAAAGACAAAAAATAGAAAATATGTAGGTTAAGAAAGGCTTCGTTACTGAAAACTCTAAAAAACAAGGACAGCATATTACAGCTTTCAATCCCTGTTTCAGGGGCCCCTGGTCTTCCCTGTCTACAGCAAGATTGGCCCCTTCAGCAGAGAATAGATGCTGACAGCAGACTCCACAGTCAGACTCAAAACAAGATCAAACTGCACAAAACTGCCAAAGTTCATATGACTGTTGGTGCTTGAAAGTGATCAGCAGAATATTCTTAGTAGAAAAGATCATGAAAGAGAGAAGATGAGAGCAATTCATGCTGCTTTTAAAAGCTGTCACTAGTTTCTTTCTTCATCAGTCAAGCCCAAGCTTCAAGTTCTAATGTAGGCCAATTTTCTATCCATTTTTTAAACTTGCTGTGGGTCAGCAAAAAGAGGGCCATGGGCTGCAGTTTGTCCTGTTTAAGCTGGTACAATACCAATAATAATACTGCTCTTTACTTCTGATTTATTTATCCTTTATCAGGATATTATTATTGTTGTTATTGTGTGTTTGTGTTAGAAATTATATTGAAATGAGTAAAACTACGGTTCAACTCACTATGAAGGATACTGCAATATTTTTAAATAGAAGCATTCAGTAATGATGAAGTGAAGTGTTGTGGTATATCCGTAAATCCTGTTGATAATAAAATAATATAATGGGACATACACCAATCAGGCAAAACATTATAACAACCTGCCTTATAGTGTCAGACTTGCTCAAATCTTATGCTTGCCCATTTTTCCTTCTTTTAACATCAACTCTGAAGACAGCATGTTCACTTGCAGTGAAATATCTCCCACCAACAAACAGGAGCCATGATGAAGAGATAATACAAGACTTATTTACTTCACCTGTCAGAGGTCATGATCTTATGCCTGATCGGCGTATGTAACCATTATATCTGCTGTTAACAGACAGAAATTTTCATCTTTACAAACTGATAATCAACTTCTTAGCAGTGATGCACCTGTTGTAAAAATCAGAGCTGATGCCAATATTTTAAATAGTAGTTTTATGACACCAAAGCTGATAACAATGTTACTTTAATTACCTTTTTTGGCATAATCCCCCCACATTGTCCTTATTTTCTCTGATGTTTGATCATGAAAACAGATCACAGTTTGTCCAGCAGGTCATTTTTACTGCCCCTTAAAAAGAATCTCATCTAATTCAGCAGTTAAGTGTGCCAGATGTCAGCATTAAATTGATGTGATACATCAGAAAAGTATCTCAAATTGAGATCTGCAGTAAGTTTGCTGATGACTGATGTTTGGAAAAGGGGCTGATATCAGCCTGTGCCAATGTTGAATCAATGCAGATGTGCATCCACACTTCTAAGGCTTCAACTGCTTCATCTGCCAAAACTCGTTTCACCGATAATATTATACATCCCTAAAATCAGTGTTTTCAGTGTGTTCTGTTTTACCCTTCCTCCTTAAGTCCTTGTCTCCCTCAGGCCCAGGAAATGTTAATATTTTGAAAGGTGAGCAGTAAATACAGCAGTCTGTTCCACACATCTAAGTTCTGATGCCTCCATGTTTTACTAGAAAAATAAAATTCAAACTAGCTGCCACTGGCCTTGAGTCTATTCAGCCATTGTTTTCTCTTGTTTCACCTCCAACAGTCTTTCCAAAAACAACCAAAGCACAAAGAGCCATCCACTGGATCTCCAAATCTCTGCAGAAGCCCAGCGTTGGGTAATCAAAAAAAATAGTAGCTGCTGGTTGGTTTCATCTGGTTGCAGCAGTAATTATGAACATGGAGAAAATGACCAATGTTTTTACTGCTCCCCAGCACAATTAGCATGAAACCTAAGAGCAAGGCCAATCAATGGTCCCGGCTGTGTGTGTGTGCTGTTGCTTTAGAGCTGCATTAAAAACACTGTATGAGTAAACTCTGCTGGGTTCTTCAGGTTGACAGAAGAAGGTCCTGTGTTTTAATTAAACTCTATAAGCCTTCTCAGTTATACATAACCTTTTTTGTTTCAGCCTTTGAGAGTGAAAAAACCCACCAATACAGGAGTACAGAGCCCTCAGACACACATAACAGACTGTATTTACAAAAAGGTCAGTGTTCATCCATGTGCTGAGTCACTTGTCCTTTTAGAAAGGTCAGAAGAACTTTTGCTCCCTCTCTGCCTCCATGGCTCTATTTTTCTCTGTTTTTACTTTCTCCTTGGTATCATTTGTTCCTTTCATGGCTCCTTCCTTCCTTCCTTTATTCTTTCCTTGCAAGATTTTTTTTCTTGTTTTTTAGTGTTTATGTTGTACTTTTAGATGAGCTGTGTTGCCGTCTAATGCCATGCTGAAGGTCAACAAATATGATTCATGCACAATTATAGCCCGACCTGACAGTCACAGGGTTTTGGAGCTGTCAGCCATGAAAATCTGTTGTTTCATCTAATTTAGTGAGTCATCGTAAACAACAACAGAAGACTAGCCTGGGATGCCTTAAGACTCCTGCCTCCTCAATTTGGTCCATCACATCAGACACTGACCAATGACAGAGCACAGGGAGCTGTGTGACTAGAGTCCTATAAAATCCGTGTTATATTTTCCCAAATTCCATATTACTTTTTCCCATATTCTGTTTTTTTCTGTTTTAATTTTTTGAGAATCCGTTTTTATAGTATTTTAGACAAATTTAACCCAGAGACACAGTATAAAGTAATGAAATATAATCACTCACTCTTCAGGTGGTCCTCACACATATCTTTTACATGTCCAGTCAACAGTGTGTTGACAAAATTTGCAGAGCATTTGATTGCCTGACTCATAATAATCATTGGCAAACTGCTCTGCCCAGTACTTTGTAGTAGAGATGTTCCGATACCATTTTTTCCCTCTCGATACCGATACCGATACCGATACTTGTGCTGTGGGTATTGGCCAATAAAATATCATACTACGCCTGCATGACTGTGATATTATTATCATTGTGGTAAGGCCGGGCTCAGGTTAGACCCTTTGTAGAACATGTATAAATACAGCAAATTCAAGCCATTTATTTTAAAAAACAGAAGCCTGTACCATCATTTACAATCGTATTAAAGCCGGCTCAGAATAATTATATTGACTACATTACCCAGAACACTTAGCGATTAAGGGAGCATGCGCAAAGCGGCTCTCCACCATCCACCATAGTTGTGTAAAAAGAGGAAGCATATAATACAACACAAAGTACAATGCAACACTATACAATGGATTATGAACCAAATCACCGCTTACCCCCAATCACAGATTACAAACACGCTGAGAGCTCCAACCGGGCAGCGTTACACCCATACGGTTAATATACCCTTACGGCTAACATCGGTAGCAGAAGACGAGCACACAGTCAGCTTTATCACGGACATTTGGAGCTCCGTGTTATCGGGTAGTGCCTGGATTCCAGTACTCGCCGATACCGATGCCAGCATTTTCGGCAGTATTGGAGTATTGGAACAACTCTACTTTGTAGTTAGCCGGGAATTTCGTAGCTTCTTTGTCAACGTAGCCGCCACTCAAGGTCCCTTGAGTCGCTCGCATTGCGCTGCTTGTCGCCCTAATCGCCCCTCGACGCCAGCAATCATTGAAAATGAATGGCAGCCGGACACCGAGGACACACAGATCGCTTTTGGTGTGAACGCAGGGTCAGCTGGTGTCTCAGACGGTCGCTGTGACATGCTGACATCATTAATGAGGGGAAGATGAGGGGGAGAGGAAGTGAAGCATGCATTGTCCGCAGCCTGCCCAAAAGACTGCCCCTTAAACCCTATAGAGCATGCATTTTACCTGCAGAAGGGAAGACCGAAGGAAGTAACCCCCCAAAACAAACAACTGAAAGAGGCTACGATGAAAGCCTGGAAAAGCATCACAGAAGAAGTTTGGTGGTGACACTGGGTCACAGGCATGATGTTATTTTGCAAGCAAGGAATTTGCAACTAAATATCAAGTCTTCTTCACTTCTATCTATATAATCTATATAATCTATTTTAAGTCTCTCTGTTCCAATACATTTGCTCATATGAAAGTATCTGGAAATTAAAGCTGAAATGTTGATCTCTGTCTCATACTCATCTTATGATGTCAAACCCAAACATTTTCAGTCTACAACAAAAATAAAGAAATTAGCCTCACTGTTCCGATACTTCTAAAGGGGACTGAATGAGACAGAGGAAAAGTTTGTGAAGCATTGAAAACAACATCTCTGCCTCCATGAGTCAGAGGACTACAATGACAGATTTAGAAAGAGAGAGGTTGGAGAGAACCGCACCTTGGTAAGTTACAGAACATCAGCATCAAGCTAGCATTTCATTTAGTATTACACTTCGAAAGAAAAATGTGTAACACTGAAAATACAGAATGTTTTTCTGCTGTTCGCAATGTCACCTCCTTTTCCCACTGTCATCAGGTAGAACCTTGTAGTCTGCCATATTTGTTGGGTCAGGTAACAGCCTGATTTTACAACTTTCCCTTTCAAGTCAAGTCAAAATGTATTCATAGAGCACATTTAAAAAAAAACATATGCTAATCAACCACAAAAAGATAAACAAAATGTGAAAAACTCCAAAAAGCAACATCATAACGCACAAAACAAAAACTAAAATGGCTAAACTGGGACAAGGTCATAGAGAAGAGATGGGTCTTCAGCAGTGATGAGGAACTGAGCATCGTATTTGGAGAGGGAGTGAGACCCGAAGCCTGGGAGCAGCCATGGCCATGTCCATGACCTTGACCTTTCATCCAGTGACTTAACATCGTAATCCTTTGACTCACTTGACAAATGGATATTTGTTCAGTGTTTAAAGGGATACACCAACTGTTTTTTTCTTTTCATGTCTTGCCTCACTCCCGAGTCCATGACAAGCAGATAGACTCCATTCGTTATACTGTGTGTCCAGTAACAAGGAAGAGACGGGCAAAGCTCGCCCACCACTAATTAGCTTAGCTCAAACACTAGGAGTCAATGGATACTGTTAGCCAGCCTCTGCCTACAGTCCTCAGATAAACTCTTCAGCAACTCTAAATGGTCCTGTGTGCTTGCTGTGACTATTTTTTTTCCCCGTGTTTGTTACATTATCTTCTACCATCATTGTATTATCTTCTTCTACTCGTTAACAGAGGCTTTGTTTTGTTTACCTACTTCTACTTCTAGCTGCTTGCTAGAGATGTGACGTTCAGGAAAGAGTCGAGTCTTTTTAACAGCTCATTTAAGTGAACGATTAGAACCGATTCACAGTTGTGAGTGAGCCGTTCGTTTGTGAGCCGTTTTTAAATTTGCAGGCAATTTGCATTTAGGATGTTTGATGGAAAACATATTACATTCTCCTTATGTAGATTTTTACTTTAGAGAAATCTACATTAAGCATGTTTTGATTTTCATCTTCATTCTCCTTTTGTTGGGAGGTGGAACATCCTTTTCTTTATACAGAAGTGAAGAGAGGGCCAACTGTTATTTATAACTCTGTTATAGGGCCCTATAAAATCCACGATCACGGAATCGCAGACGGAATCACGGAATTAGACATTAAACGCGGAATTCAATATAAACACGGAATATCGCGGAAATGGCCGACATTTTTCGTAAAAGCATTTTTCTGACTAGAAAGGAACGTATCTCTTGGGGAAATGCCCTAAAGAGGCCACTTAAGGCTGTGGAAAATGCACGCTTCTCTTCCTGTCCCCCTCGTCTTCCCCTCATTAACGATGTCAACATGTCACAGCGACCGCCTGAGACACCGGCTGACCCTGCGTTCACACCAAAAACGATCTGAGCATCTTCAGCATCCAGCTGCCATTCATTTTCAATGATAGAGAAAATACTAAAAAAACAAATTCTCAAAAAATTAAACAAAAAAAACAGAATATGGGTACAACTAAAATGGAATTTTGGGGAAAAAAACACAGATTTTATAGGGCCCTACTGTTATCACTAAACAGTCCGTCTTACCTTGATTTTTGTAACCAAACAGACATAGTCAGGCTTTTATCTAAGTTTATGCTGATCCTCTACAGCTTTATTATGCTGAAAACAGCAATTGCACCATTAGAAATAAATTTAATTCTGGCTATAAGGACTTCTTTTTGGTGGAAACATCATTTTTGCCTCTTTTTACAGTAAAATTTACATTTGTGTTTGGAGTGGGACAAAATAGTTGGTGTAACTTCTGAGTTGAGTTTATTGGTAGTAGAGTGAGCATCAGATCCCGCCTGGGTTTGCAGGACACAACAAGCCCAAATGAGCAACTGCACTTTTGGAACAAGCCCAAAAAAAAACAACTCGCAACTGCCAATATTTACAAGCAACTTTTCAAAAAAAGAGAAGTCCAAAGTTGCTTACAACAAGCAGACCTGGCAACTATGTCAGAGTCACTTAATATGTGCTTACAAAGAAAGCCTGGTGGCAGCAGCAGAAGAAAAATCAGCTCTGACTTCTTCATGATGTTAACGGAGCAGGACGGTTGAACTGCAGCCAAAGTTCAGAGGGTCTTCCATATATGAGCTCTTTAGTTTTGCTCACTTTGTTTTGTGTGACAGAAAGAGGTCAGAGATGAGAAATTACCGAGTGCTTCGTGAGGTCACTCGCTGTGTGTGCCTGCATGTATTGGGCAGAGCACAGGGGGGTACATGTGTGGTGGGTGTTTTCACAGCTGTGGACGTGAACTTTTGTCAGCATGTGTACTTGAGTGTGTATCCCTGTGTGTTGGCACAAGCCTTCACATGTGACTGCAAATTTTTAAAACAAGTTCATCAATGAGACCTGAATAAAAACACAATATAAACTCACAATGTTGTCTGAGTTTAATCCTAATTCTAGGAAAAAGCCAATGATAACTAGGCACATTTTCACAGCGCGAAAAAAAAAAAATCAACACAATAGAGTGCTGCGATCATAACACATTAAAGGGACAGTCCGGTGTTTTTGAAGCTGGGTTGTATGAGGGACTTGAAATCAGTCAGTGAACTTATGAAAAACAACCTGAGCCCACCAGAGAGGTACCATGCTGTTAGCAGGTACAGTTATATTCACCTAATTTGTGGATTTTACTTAAAAACAAGCTATGAAACTATGTTGGCTTGAATGTATTTGTGTGACAAATTTCACAGTGCCTTATTTTCCCTCAGGAAGTCTCTATGTTTGCCTCTTTTTTACAATGCAGTGAATGTCAATGAGTTCTTGTACCTGTGTATTTAGTATGTATGTTTTCCCTTGTGAACTCAGAGTTAACTCTGGTATAAGTTCTGTATTATGAAGTCTTTGTGAGCATTACATTTTTGGTTTGTGATGTCAATGAGCAGCACTTCCTGGAGCTGCTCTGCTGAGAGAGAATAGAGGAGCAGCTTTGTGGACGCTGAGACCACAGCCAGGCCCACTCCACTGGGATTTTACTAAACTCTCTGCTTGAGAACTGCTGGCACAATTATTCTGATGTAAAACTCTGAATAAGCAAAACCTTCATCCTCTGTCATATGCAATGTCACGAATAAAAGTGCACGCACTGTTGCACCAATCCAAAGAGGGGGTGTTTTAAGATGATGAATATTTATTCAACTAAAGTACATCAAGTTGTTGTCAAGCCCTAACATAAGGCAAAGTCCTACTGAGCATTTAACTTCACTACTGTTATACCGCTTTCCCACTAAAATTAGCGTGTAAACGTGTTTTTTTAAACACGGGTAAACCTGCTTACAATTGGCAAGTGACTAATTCCCACTGTCAACAGACCCGGGTCTAAATCGGCTGCAGACGAGCTGCGTGGCTGTTTTTTTCCCTCTGATGCGTCAAGCTGATGTCATCACGTTGATGACATCATCCATGCGATGAAACACGGCCATGTAAACAATGGAAAGGAGCATGGAAGCCATGGACATGGTGGTTAACTGTTTTCCGTACTTTGTACTTTTGTCCCTCTTTAAAAACTTACAAACTCAGCGCAGACTGAACGACATCCGAGCGCTGATGATACAAAGGCGGATGGAATTTGTTGCTGAGACGGCAAAGAGTCGCAGAAGTTACAGATGGAGGGGTCGGGCGCGATACTATACTGTAGGCATGTTATGCCGATGTCATCCAAAAATTAGCAGGTTCACCCGGGTGTGACATTCCCACTGGAGCCGATCGGAGACAAGCCGATAAAAACCCGTGTTGCTTGGAGGATCAGTCGACCTGGGTTTAAATGTCGATTAGACCCTGGTTTTTGGCCAGTGGGAAAGGGGTATTACTGTTTAAGAGGAAAACAGATCAGTGTGGGGAGCTGCAGCTCTGGCTTTTTATCTCTCTCTACACAATGACAAACTGAGGAAAAATAGAGATATAGAGATGCAGCCACTTTATTTTTCCCTTTCCAGCCAAATGCCAGCCAACTTCCATCCACTGGGAGTCTAACCAGGGTTGTTGTTTTTGTCCTCAATTCAAAGTCATTGCGCAACCTATTTAAATTGTGGCTCGAAGACAAAAAAAACAAACAAACAATAAAAAACATTTGCATGTTAACCATGTAAATGCGTGGATCTCATAACAACCATTAGGGGTGGGCAGGCTGGAGCACTTTCCTGTCATGGCCCAGCCAAGACTCTGCGGAGGAAATTTGGGAAAATTGAAGTGGCTCTTTCTGTACAGGTGAATCATACAATTCAGGACCTTTGGACCTTTAAACAGCAACTGGGGCATTAGTTTAATCACCCAAAAACAGCAAAGGTTTAAATGTTAAGTAAGGTAAACATATAGGTTTAAACATTTCATATTTGGAGAAAACTTATCCTGAAAACACTGCCAGGATAAAACTCTACTGATATATAGATGATGCAAATGGATTCTTAGATTGAGAAGACAGGAACAAGACCCTCAAAACATTGTTTAGTATTAAGCTAACCTTTTATTGATAGTACCAGGCAGTGTTAATATTGACATCACTTTTTAATTCAGTTTTAGTTTTAGTCTTTTGCCTAAAATATCTTTTAGTTTCAGTCATAATTTAGTCATCTAAATTGTTTTTATTTTAGTCTAGTCTTAGTTGATGAAATTTCACCACATTTTAGTCGACTAAAATATGAAGTGTAAAGTGTAAGGCATTTTTTATGTTTCCTTGAATTTCTGAAGTCATGTTTTACACTTGGATAAAATGAAACATCTAATAACCCTTTATTGAATGCTAGTAAAGTCTGAATGTATACATGAACAGAAACAAATTGAACTTTTGTGTGAAATGCAGTCACCTTTATTTAGGCTACCTGGCAGAGCATCTCAGTTACAATACCAGAACTGACAACAAACAGTGAACCTGCTCTACATGAATATATCAATTCATAAAGAGAGGAGCTCTGATTGGATCGCTCCACAACTTATCCCACCACCACCAAGAAGCTAAGGCAGTTGTGATTGGATGTCCCTCTTAACTCATCCAACCTTTCCACACAACCAAAGTAGCTGTTATTGGATATATTCCTAACTTGCTACTACTTTCTACATGACCAAATTAGGTCTGATTGGATTAAGTCTCTGTCCAACATTTTGGTCTAGTTTTTAGTTGTTGATGGAAATGTCAGTTAATGTAGTTTTAGTTTTTGTCCATGTGCACTTGTTTTTATTAGTTACTGTCTAGCTTTTGTCAGGGGAAAAAAAACGGTTGTTGACGAAAACTATGAAGAAAATAATTAGTCAACAAAACTGTTTGTCATTAATCAAAAATTAAAAAATAAAGAGGGGAACACCAACCTTCCCACTGTGTAAGGCAGATGGAAGTGTGTTTGACCAACCAGGGGAGCTTTCCACAAGTGTGTGACACCATGTCAAAGTTATCAAAGCTATAAAAAGTTGTCAGATTTTTGTTTGTGTTCAGATACCCTTTCTGATGTGCAGAAAGGGAAATAAAAGTGAGTAACCATTTTTGATTGTCTGGGATGTCATTTTGTATTATTGTGGCATCAAACAGGAACTGATATAGTTTGATATTTGTTTGTATTTTACTGAAAATTAAAATACTGGACTACTCTGCTGGCAAATATCTTACTATAACTTCAGGTCCTCCAAGTCCTTAAATTCCATTCTTATGTCTCAAACTACAAATACACAACAACAAGAGGCAGCGTAGTGAAGCACAAAGTCTTGTCCTGATACAGGCTGGTTTAAATTCAATCTGAAAAGCCAACAGCTTTGAGGGTGGCAGGGGAAGGGCCACACATGTTTCCATCACACTACAGTGCAGACATACAGACATCAGGTTAAGTGTTCTATATTTAGGAAACAGTGACCCTGTGAGTTATCACAGACATGCCATGCATCAGGCTTTACGTGCTGTGTAACATAGCACACGTACATGTTTTCATGGTGAGAATGTTGTCATATGATGTTACGGGCTTAACTGATTGGATCCTGACCATACAGCTCAGCAGAGACAGACAAACAAAGACACATAGTCAAACACATAGGCAGAACTTACCCCCAAGATTTTGCTCCTCTGCTCTACGTCCTCCCACATGGAGTGAACAATGTAACGGCACATGTACTTCCCTGCTCGGCCCTCCTGACGCATCCTGACCAAACACATCCTGATGGAGGAAAGAATCAATATAATACATGAGGGTAAGAAAACTCAAAGACAGCACAGGGAAACAGTTCATATACATGTGAACGACTTACCAAACGTGCAACTGAGCTACCAGGAACCAGGAGTTGAGTGTGTCAGGTAGGGAGCATTCTGAAACACACAGCAGTGAAATGAACGGTGCTTTCTCATTTGTAATACAGACAGATAAAAACAGACTTATCAACTCTTTGTTAATCCCAAAGGAAAGTCAAAATCTCTTCAAATCAGCTCCAATCTGTTTAGTTTTGGTACTATGCTCTTTGTATACATCACAGTATTTAGCTTGACCACCTAAATGTATGTGAGTGTCATCATGTAGCTGTGGGAAACAACCAAGACATCCAAGTAAATAGAAGGAAACAGATGTAGATGGCAGAAGTAGGTGTTCATAATATCAGAATTGGTATTTATTGCCAAGTACATTTGCACATACAAAGTCAAATTAGTGCAAAAACAATCAACACATGTATAATTACAATAAGAATAAAAATAAAGGGTTAGGAGAAATAAAATAAAGTATAAAACTAGGTAGAAAATCATGCAAAACTGACTTGGGTATATATCAAAAATATACAAAATAAACAATAGATGCAAAAAAGAACAAAAACACAACCCAACAATTAGGGATGCACATTATAGGATTTTTGCCGATATCTGATATGCCGATATTTTATAATTTATTATCGCCGATACCAATACCAGGGTCAAGAGCAGAGGTCACAAGCTCTGTACTTAACAGAAATGGACTTGTTTCTTTCAGTGTTTTAGTATATTGTTAGTGATGCACGATTTCAACTGATAACGATAACCAATAATTTCCTGCTTCTCATGGCCGATAACGATACAGATGACCGATAAGTTCATATTTTTATATTTGATATAATTTTTGTGCACGTTGAAATCTTGATCCAACCACTGAGCCGTTAAGCTACGCTTGCTGACCGGACTAACATCAGATGTCCATATGTCTGTGGTAAAACTTCCGTGTAGTCTGTTCTTGTTATGTGTTATGTTATCAAGTTATGGATGTGTGTGGCAACAACACCTTAGAGGGCATGGAGGGACACATCCAAGAAGAAGTGACAGCTTCGGAGGGTGTAACGTGGCTCTAAATGTGCTATTAACTTGCGAAAACCCGGGCTCTCAATGACAGAAAAGGGCTGGTCGTCAAGCACTATGAACTCCATCACTTTGTCGTTAATGGCTTCAGCCTTTTCACTGTTTCTTAAAAGTTTTTACAGTTTTCAAACGCATGCTGAATGGGGACATCCACACTCCATGTTGTTGTTTTTAGTGTTAGCACAGCTAGCTGCTACCGCGGCTGCTTTGTATTCTTTCAATACCGCTTCACCGCAATGGCAACCTTTCAGGTGAGCTATAAGATTTGTTGTGTTAAACCTTGAAGTCCTCTTTCCTCCTCTCGGAATTCTCACTGAACAGGTTGTACAAACAGCAATGCTGTTGTTATCTGCTGCCACGGAGAAAAACAACCACACTGGTGAAGCCATGTTCACTTTTGGTCTGGCAGAGAGACGGGGCAGGCTTGGGTCCTTCTAGCAAGGCGCGATAGATGACGTAACCAGCGCGACATGGCTTGTTTTGGGGCTACGCAGCCTGCAAACAATTTCCCCAATTTAAGTCATTTATCTGATCTTTTTATCGGATAAAATGTACGTATCGGTTCGATAAAAAATGACGGCATTTCTCCCCAAATCGGCGGATGTCATATCAGTCCGATAAATATCGTGCATCCCTATATATTTTTGAAAGGAACAGATGTGAAACAAAAAAAACAGCATTTCATTTTGCAAAAATGAAACCCTTGGTCTTTAAATGTACCCACGCAGTGATGAGAAGGTGCATCAGTATTGTGCATTTGTGTAATTTATTGATATTCCAGCTGATATACGGCCGATATATCAGCTGTAAACATCTGCAAAAATTTCAGTATCAGTCAATACCAATATAAAACCAATAATATTGTGTATCCCTACCAACAATATATACAAAAGGTGCAGTAAAGTAGCTGTACAGATGAGCTATAAACTTTTTTATCAGTATAAATATGATATAAATATAGATACAGCTATAGGTACAGTGTGCTTGTGTATAAGATAAAAATTTAGCTGGGTTCCGGTCTGTTTTGTAGTGGGGGGTGGGGGTAGGGCTGGGGTACTGTTCATGGTGCACATAATTGTTTTGGGATTTGTTTTAACATTTGTGGACACAGAATTGGTTTCATCCAAGTTGGAACTAGTCTTATTTTTTTAACCAAGTATAAGCATTTTAAGGTGTTTATTTTTATAAACAGAAGTGACAAACAAGTTCCTTGAAGACAGAAGGAAAATCTTACTTTCAAAAACCAACGCAACCCAGGTGAGATTTTACTCTGCCATTTGAGATGTCAGAATATACATCTGGATTTTTCAAACTTTTACTCAACCAGTCACTTCTTGGTCTTAGGAAAAATAGCTATATATATACACACACGTATATTTTTTTACATTCGTTTATGCAGCAAGTTTGTTTGAGTGTGCGTCCACAATATTAACAGGCATTCATGTTTATGTCTGTGCGCCAGGCTGCAAAATGTCAAATTAAAGATAAATTAAGCAACAGTATGTTGTCTCCAAAATTTAAGAGTAAAAGTCTGATCTTGTACTTTTTTCTGAATATACAAACAACTTTATGTTATGTAGATAAGCATTTCACTTCTAAAATGTTAGACATTCATAGTGAGTTGTGTCTGTTTTTGCAGCTTTATATCTGCTTTTCACTTACTGTCAAAGAACTCGTCATAATTGATTCTCTCTACACAGCATGTGTACATCCGCAAGGCAGCAATCTTGATTTTCTGTGGAAGCAAGAACAAGAAGAAAAAACGTCACATTCTTTGAAAAACAGGCGATTTGTGTGTTGCTGTTCAGCCTGCAATATTTAGCTTTAAAAACTAATTTAAGAACAGCGGATGGGAATGATAGCCAGAAAAAAAAGGTTGGAGGGCTGGATTTATTTGCTTGGAGATTCTGCTGCTGTGCTTGTGCCATTACTAACGTCTCGTGAAAATGTCATTTAAATCCATTGAGAACTAAATGAGTTATTGGGAAAAATTGGTGAAACAGCACTCTCTCACAATGTTAAGATATCCTGGATATGCATCCAAAATCTAATGAAGTCTTTCTTATGCCATGACCAACATTCCCTGAAAACATATTGAAAATATGCTGCATCCCAGCCTAATTCTTAGCAAAAATGTGAAAAACTCACGGTCCCTGGAAATTCCTGGATCTGGATCCGGATGACTATCATCAGATCTAATCTATTCTTGCTTGTGGCATGACCAACATTCCCAAATGTCCTAAAACCTGTTCATTACTTATCGAGTTATCCTATTCACACACTAATGAACCTTTGCAAAGGCATTTCCATCATTGTTGAGCAAATCTTTGTCAAAACTGTGGAAACTGTCCCATCTTGCACTATTAACAAATCTTTGAAAAAATGACTCAATCCACTTCCAGATTCAGATCACCACCAATATGTAATGAGTTCTCCCTTGTGCCATGACCAACATTCAAAGAAAATGTCATTTACATCCACTGAGAACTTTGTTATTAGCAAAAATGCGAAAAACTGCACTCTCTCACAATGTCAAGATATTCTTGACCCAAACCCAAAATCTAATCATTCCTTTAAGTCATGATCAACATTCCCTGAAGATGTGATGAAAACATGTTTCAACCTTTCCAAATTCTTTGCAAATTTGTGAAGAACCCCTGGATTCTTGGATCCGGATCACCATTGTCAGATCTAATCTCTTCTTCCTTGTGCCATGACCAACATTCCCAATTGTCATCAAAACCTGTTCATTACTTTTGAGTTATCCTGTTCACACACTGATAAACCTTTGCCAAGGCATTTCCATCATTGTTGAGCCAATTTTTGTCAAAACTGCGGAAAACTGTCCCATCCACACTATTAACAAATCCTTCAAAAAATTCCTGGATCCACATTTGGATTTGGATCAGAACCAATTATCGAATCAGTCCAATCCTTGTGCCATGATCAACATTCCTTGATAATGTCATTTAAATCCATTAAGAACTTAATGAATTATGAGCAAAAGTGCAGAAAACTGCACTCTCTCACAATGTTAAGATATTCTGGAACCAAATCCAAAATCGAAGCACTTTTTTTGAGCCATGACCAACATTCCCTGAAAACTAATGCAAATTATGTTGCAACTTTGCTGAGTTCTATAAAAAAATGTCAAATGCGGATATGGATTTGGATCACCATCATCAAATCTAATCTCTTCTTACTTGTACCATGACCAACATTCCCTGAAAATGTCACTGAAACCAGTTCATTACTTTTTGAGTTATCCTGTTCACATACAAACAAACCTTTGCCAAGGCATTACCATCACTGTCGTGCGCGCATTTGTCAAAACTGTGGAAGACTGTCCCATCGATCGATGTTAACAAATCATGGATCCACATCCGGATTTAAAATCACCACCAATATCTAATCAATTCTCCCTTATGCCATGACCAATATTCCACAAAAATGACATTTAAATCCTTGGATAACTTGATGACACTTCTTTCTTGTGCCATAACCAACATTCCCTGAAAATTTAATCTAAATCTGTTGATCGGTTTTTGAGTTATCTTGTTCACAAACAAACAAACCCTGGTAAAAACATTTCTTCTAGGGAGAAAGGTTATACTGTTTGGAAGCTTGTAATAAATCGATGCATTCCCAACACATGTTTAGAAAAGTATCAATGTTTCTGACAAGCCAGAGTCATATAATGTAACATGGGTCCAATGAACACAATAAACAACTTCAACTGTTTTTTTATATTTCTGCTTCCAGTAATTGTCAATATTTGTGAACTTTTGGTTACATCCCTGATGCCAGTAGCAGTGATGTTGGCAAGCTGACATGAATAAGCAACACAAATTAACTGCAACAACTCCATGAAGAAATCAAAACTACAGACGTCAACAGGAGCCTGTGAGAAAACAGGACATGAGGTCAGAGACGTGTGAGAGCTCTTGGCCACTTGCTGCCAGGCCAGCGAGTGGCCAAGAACTACAGGACGACACCACGGCACACATTCCTCTGCACACACGCCACCACTTTGAAAACCATCAACATTAGTGAACCTCACTGCAGCCGTAAATGTTTACGCTCCACTGATGTGTGAATTCTTGGAAACATATTCACTACGAGGGTGTGATGTACATAACAGTCACAACCCTGAACAATATTAACTGCTTTTTTATGACTTGATTCAACACTTGGCTCTCTGCATCATACCCAATCTGCCAACAGTCTAATAGGCATACAGGTTTAAATATCTTTATTGATTTATGGATGTGTTAACAATCCACAGACTGTAAATGTTAATACATGATGCAACACTAAAAAAACGGCTTTTACCCGCAGTGTGATTTTCTAAAGAACACCTACATTTTTGCCGTTATCATTTCAGAACCATAAGTGGTTTGTGTAACAGTTTTTATCATGACAGACTTTGTCCTCATCCTGGATTTTCTTCTGTCTCTGTGTTCGGGTTTCACTGGACAAACACATTTGTAGAGTTGTGCAGAGCCACCAAAAACAAAAGAGGGCATGGACTCGTACAGTAAAAGTTCATGTTGTTTTATCTGTATTTTGACAGATGGAAGAGGAATGCTATGACAGAAAAAAGATTAGTTAAGCAAACTTCTTATTCGAATTGAAAATCAATCAAGGTTATGATGTTTTGATTGTTGCTACACATTGTGCCAAGTGACAGTTTCCAGTAGGGTTGGGCAATAAGGCTTAAAAAATAAAATCCCTGATTGTTTTTAATCACAAAACAGGATTTAAAATTGCGATCGATTTTTTCCCTCTCGAGCAAAAAACCTCCAAGTGACACAAAAATATGAGAATCAAGTTTTGCTTTAATGTTAAAAAAATATTCTGAAACTAAACAGAATTTCCGTGTTATAGTTAAGCTGCATGCTGGTATTTTTTCATGAAACGTTGATAATGTAGTTTGAACGTAGACAGGTTTTCCTACATGAACACTGAATTCTGAGCTGATTTCACAGTTTATTAACATGGAACTCTCTGATCAGTATTTAATCTCATTTAAAAAAACAAATACAAGACTAAATATGTGTTAGACAGTAACGAATAAAACTAATAAAAACAAGCGCACAAGGACAAAAACTAAAACTAAATTAACTGACATTTTCATCAGCAAATTAAAAACTAGACTAAAATGTTTGACAGAGACTTAATCCAATCAAACCTAATTTGGTCATGTAGAAAGTAGAGACAAGTTGAGAATATATCCAATCACAGCTGCTTTGGTTGTGTGGAAAGGTTGGATGAGTTAAGAGGGACATGCAATCAAAACTGCCTTAGCTTGGTGGTGGTGGGATAAGTTGTGGAGCGATCCAATCAGAGCTCCTCTCTTTATGAATTGATATATTCATTAGAGCAGGTTCACTGTTTGTTGTCAGTTCTGGTATTGTAACTGAGATGCTCTGCCAGGTAGCCTAAATAAAGGTGACTGCATTTCACACAAAAGTTCAATTTGTTTCTGTTCATTTATACATTCAAACTTTACTAGCATTCAGTAAAGGGTTATTAGATGTTTAATTTTATCCAAGTGTAAAACAAGACTTCAGAAATTCAAGGAAACACTTTACACTTCATATTTTAGTCGACTAAATTTACAGCAGATTTCATCGACTAAAATGTGAAATTTCATCAACTAAAACTAGACTAAAATTAAAATAATTTAGACGACTAAAATATGACTAAAACTAACAGATATTTTAGGCAAAAGACTATATGTAAAACTAAATTAAAAAGTGCTGTCAAAATGAACACTGTAACAAACACTGACTTCAGTAGCGTTTATTTAACGTCATGTGCTGCCGGTTAGTGTCCACGTACTCCCCGCTGAGATGAGTGTGAACAGCCATGTCAGTGAATTACCCGGACAGGCTGCTCGGACACTTTCCGGATAACATCATGTGTGAAAAGGGCTTAAACGGTTTAAACCAGCCATGGTTTCACCAGAGCGCCCCTTACACCAAGTGATGTTTACTAAGTCATAGTGGTGAATGCTCACCTTACACCACTGGCAGGATCACAGTCGACTAAAATGGGGACAGCTCTCTGTATTCTTAATGTGTAATCAAAAACAGAGCAGTTCATAAACTAAAGAAGAAGAAATCCTTATCACAGCATTGGCGAGCAGTGCGAGGGATGTAAAAATATCAATGCATGAACATAATGCAATACTGTATCAATACTTGAGAGTACAACATCAACACTTTATCAGATAATTCATTTGTTTTGTATTTTACTTCAGCTTCTGGCCGGCAGCAGGCATTCAGCCATTTGACTCTCAGTCCCTCCGTCACTTTTAATGGGTTTATTTCTGTCACTAGTACAAACAATCAAGTTTAGTCATGTTGCAGGGCTCATGCTTTAAATAAGTTACATCGATTGTAAACTGGCTGCACAGTGGTGTAGCAGGATAGTGCTTTTGCCTGTTTCATACCAGTGCTGCTCACCAGATGAAGCTCAAGCTGGCTATAAGCTAACTTTGTGTTTATTTGTGCCAGTTAAGTGAAGGAAATTTTCTTGTATTTCTATAAAATAATCTGGGACACCGAGTTCTAGCTTTTAACCACACTTTACTCTTTGTTAACTTATCACAATCCATTTTCTTTATTGCAAAATCAAACAAATATCGTTATCATGCAGGCCTAATGGATTATAAGAAACTGGATTTCTAATGCACTGAATATTTTGGGTTCCTAGTACCAAAAAAAAAAAAATAATAATGACTGGCTATGTAGTTGCAAATAAGGGATTTATGGTTCTGCTAGAGCTGGGCATTATACCCATTAAATTGATTCATTCAAATTATTTTCTGGAGAAGAAAAAAAAAAATTAAAAATCAAGATTTTTTTCTTGACTTACTCCAATTGTAAGTTGTTGCAATGTTTGAAAATACAAATACTGAAAGGTTACACTTTTTTTATGATGGAAGGTCGTGTCGGGTTTTGAAAAAAAGCACTTTAAAGCGTTTCAACTACATAATCAACATTTTATGACACACATTTTAACTCTAAGAGGGAAATTCTGTTTGGTTTGGGAATACATTTTGACATCATAAAGGCAAAACTTGATTTATCCCATTTTTATCTCACTTGGAGGTTCTTTTGTTATGTTTTGGGGTTTTTTTAGAGGGAAAAAAAATTGATTTAAATCATAAATCGAGTGTTGTGGAAACAAATCAGGGATTTTATTTTTAGGCCATATCGCCCAGCCCACAGTTCAGCTTATAGTATCTTGAAGTATTGTGATGTATCCTATTGTCACCCATTATTCACAGTTCATATTATATATCAGATTCTCACCGTCACACACCCTCGGTGAGCGTTAAAAAGCTCACAAGAGCTCGAGAATGTAATTGATGACAGTGACAGGATCACTGCTGGTTGTAGATTTCAGTCCATGTTTGGAGCAGTGTTTTTATTCAAACAATGATCCTCTGATCGTTGTTTGAATAATGGATTGGACTTGTTAAAGACTCAAAAGGCGGTAACAGAAGCCATCAACGGATAATGAAAAGCAGAGATGCCTTTGTTGCTAACTAGGACAGCAGTCCATCACGTCACATAAAAGCTGTCAATGACCATAATGACTCATGATTAAATTATTTATACTCAACAAAGTGAAGACATCTGAGGAGTAAAGCTTTAGAAATATCGTGGTTTTGATGTTTTATTCCTCCTCCCTGTGGCTGTTTAAAGTTGTGTGCAGTTGTACAGACTTGTCAGGGTGTTAAAATGTCTCCTTGATTCTGTGAGGAGTATTCCTGGACCAAAGCTCATATTTAACCCCCCTGATGGGAGACCAGAGCTCCTCCGTCCTCCTCTGACCACCACACAGGCATCACATAACTGTCCTCTCCATGCTGACCGACAGCTGCTCTCTGCTCTCTAACAAACACTGAATTAGCTTATCCAGCTCTCTGAAGGAGGTAAAGCGAGACCAGGCATTTGTTGTTGGAATCCTATTATTATAAGAATGAATTAATTGGGTTGTTTTTCTATAAATAACTTAATACAGTACTTATTTCTGTCTCACCTTTATCCTTGTTCCTCTGTGTCAATGTTTCCCTCAGGGTGTCTTTTACTCAACGAACAGGTTAAATAAGGGCTTTAGGTGTCTTTGTGTTTAAACATGTTCACTCAGAACAGGAGTCTGATGAAGGCCCACACTTTAGAGGAAGATATTTTACAAGCACTGAAAATGTATCCTCACTATCAGTCCCGATTACACAGACAGGCTATAACTCAATGCAGCTGGATGTTGCTCTGTGATAGTAAAGGTCTGTTCTAACTATTTTTTAGGGATGCACACATTGGATTTTTGGAAATATCTCAGATATGATGATATTTCTGAAATCATTACTGCAAGTACAGATACCGATATTTTTGGTCTGATGTATGCAGTCTCCACTCAGCTAAAGCAGGGTCCACACATAAGGATTTTCTAAATCTGAGATTTTTAATTTATTAGAGAGCCCACACATGAAGATAAAAAACAGGCATTGAACAGTTTTGATCGTACTGTGTGTGGTGTGCTCCGATAATATCAACACAGCACATCACACACGTAATGAGTCTGTCCCACCACTGATCTGGAATCTAGTCCTCCAAGCCAGAAATCTCATGATCAAGCGTGACCTAACAAAAACGAAGAAGAAAAAACATCAACAAAAAGAAAACAGAACACGCAACATGGAAAAGGCCATACGAGAAGAGGGAATGATGATGGTCTTTGGACTATTTTTGACAGAAAACTCAGTAACTAAAAGAAAGAAAAGACTGTGGAAAAAATCCTGGGGACAGCGTGAACACGTGACATGGTCCTCAATTTCTGAGGTCCACAAAACTTTATTTTTCAGCTCGGCCATGTTTGTTTTTATTTACACCTGCTTCCTTGTTCCTCAGTCAGCTTGCTTCTTGATTGGCTAAGTCACAATTCACGGAGGCAAGATTTCATCCTATTCTAACCACAAATATGGGTTTGAAGTGTAAAAAAGATGCCAAAACATGTTTACACCAAACAAAATAGATATTTATAATTCACAATATTTCTTTATATAAAACTGTTCTCACACTGTCTTCATCACTCTGAGGCTGAAATACAGCATGCTGAAGATCCTGAATTTTTATTCTTAATGTCAATGTCATGTTTTGATAATAACAAACAATACATAAATACAAACATAACAACTGACCTGCATGGGGTCAAAGGTTACGTTGACGCCACACCTCTATCACCACGAGCACCAACCAGAGCCCTTACATTTTCACTTGTACAAAAAAAATTCCCAACTGTTTAAGAAAGTTTAACAGAGAAATAATAATTCAAGACGCATGTAAGTATAATGCTCTCATATTATTTCATAATCTGTAGTAATAATTATAGTTAGAAATTATTAAGAGTAAATGGTAAACATACAGTGTGATATTCAGCCTATAAAGTGCATAATATTTATTATTTTAATTATAAAACCGATATAACTTAAGAACATTAACTCAAACAAGTAGCCCTCTGTAATACTCCTCATCCTCAGGGTAGTTCTCAGACTCAAAAAGGCTGGGCACCACTGGGTTAGACTGTGTGGTGATTAAACATACTACAACTGATTAAAAATCGATCATTTAATCAAATATTTGGGGCTTTAGTTCTATAAACCTCCCACTGGCTTCAATACACAATAAACTGTAGTAGCAGTAGTACTTCTACAATAAACTGTAGTACAGTGGTCCCCCATTCATCTCAGGGGTTCCAGACCCAGCCGCGATAAGTGAAAATCCACGAAATAGAAATACACTATTTAGATATAACCGGGGCATGTTTTTATAACTTTTGGCATCCTTGGGGATATTAATGAAACACAAAATCACTGCACAAAACAGTGAAGTTATGCAGAACACCGATCCCTGTAGAGAGAGACGCGGAACTGAGAGAGAACAAAGCAAGCATCTCTCCGCCCTGCCACGTGATACACAGCAGCCGAGAATAAAAATACCAACTCTCTAATTGGCTGAATCGGTACGTACAGCATTTTATTGTAATGCATGAGATTTAAACTCATAAACAATGCTGCAGAATGCGGCATAATGACGAAAATGTACGCAATATCAAAATTAATAGGTCTTATATAAAAAGACTAAATACCAGGACCGCGAAAACTGAACCGCGATATCACGGGGGTTTACTGTACTACTATAAATTGTACTAGCAGTAGTACTACTATTACTATTGCAGTAGTAGCAGTAGTAGCATGTCAGTAGCTATATTATATTTTATTTGTATAATTCATTTTTATTTCAATTTATTTTATTTTTATCCTATTTTATTTTATTTTTATTATTTAGATGTTTAATACATATTTATATATAGATAGATAGGGAGAGAGAGAGAGAGATTTTATATCTGCTGATTGTTTTTACATTTTTACTTTTTGATATCCTGCGTTCTTTTATACCTTTGTACAATACAATGCTGTGGAAACCTTAATTACCCTGAGGCAGTCTTCCCAATAAAGTTCTATCTAATCTAAATTAAGACCTTAATATGAAAAATATAACTATTTAATTAACGCACATAAAAATGTAAACACATGGATGTGGTGTCTTTGTTTTGCTGTTTGTTTGATTTCTTTTTGGAAAAAAAAAGTGCAATATAAATCACACTAGTAGTTTTTTTCCTATATTGTTCAGCTCTAGTGTAATATTTCTGTTCTTTCGGCCCTTTAAATCTATTGCACAGCTGTCATTTTTGCCATTACTCACCCATTTGTTGTATTTGAGAGGTCCTGTGAAGCCCATGGCCTCAATGAGCTTCGTGAAGGCCCCGACTTCTTCCTCTGTGTGCTGAGGCGTCTCCTTCACGCTGTAGAGCTGATGGTTCAAAAAAAGGAAAGCAGGATTTAAAAAAAGTTTAGAGGGAAGAAAAGAGAGACAGGTAACAACAGAAAATAAGTTGAGGGAAAAAAGGCTGAATACAGAGTGACGTAAAAGAAGGAGAGTGAGAGAAAAGAGTGAATCTGAAGTGAAAACAGTCGTGACAGTTATGACAATACTGAAGGAGAAACTTCTCTTAAAGAGTTCTAATATTCCCTCGTTAAATCAACAGCACACAGTTTCAGTATGACAACACACACCTGGGTATCGTGGCCTTTACTGACTGTGCAGCTGTTGAGTAAATGAATATACTGACCTATTCTAAGCTGCATGTTGTCTTCATGCTTTGACAGTTTTATTACAGCCACCATGACCCTGCTTACCCTTCATTAGAGCTCAAAGAAGTTTGGCTTCACATCACTTCAATAACTTCTTCAAGCTGTTTTCTCCATGACATATTTTCTACACTGATGATGATGATAATTGTTAAAAACAGCACTGGATTACAGCATAAATGACATGTCCTGACTGAGCCTGTGTAAGAGCTGCAGAATATGAGCAGCACGGTCAGTGTGTATGTGGAGAGTAAAAATCCCCTGTATGTAAATCCAGTGTAACGCCGAGGTCAGGCTACTGCTGACACGTGACTAACATGATGTCAGTCAGCTCTGTGGACAGCAGACGTATCACTGTGATCAATAGACAATGCATTTTGGCCGATAATAACTGCTGAGGTGCATTTCTGAACCACAAAAATAACCGAGAACACTGTTACAAGTATCAGCCTCCTTGTTTACAGGGAGGCACAAAAGAGGAAAAACAACCACAGCAGCAAGTAGGGCTGGGCCATATGTTGATTAAATTGATTAATTCAAATTATTTTCTGCAGAAGATTTAAAAATGAAAAACCTAGATTTTATTCCACAACTTACTCCAATCATGAGTTGTTGCGATGTTGAAAATATAATTACAGTAAATGTACAGTTTTCATGATGGTAGGCCTTGTCAGGTTCTGCACAAGCACATGTTTAGGCTTTTATTTGTTTCTTAAATGAGATTAAATATTGATCAGAGAGTTTCATGTTACTACACTGTGAAAATAGTTCATCTTTCAGTGTGTATGCAAACAGGCCTCCCTACGTTTGAACTACATAATCAACATTTAATGACAAAATTACAGCATTCATTTAAACTGTAAGACGGGAAGTCTCTTTCCCTCAGTTTTGGAACACACTTTAATAACGTAAAGGCAAAAACTTGATTCATGTAATTTTTCTGTCACTTGGAGTTTTCTTTTTTTTTGGGGAGGGAAAAAATACCATACCACCCAGCCCTAGCAGCAAAATAATTTGGCAATCTTTCCAGAGATTATGACCGCCATTTGTTTTGGACATATGAGTACATGTGAATGAACACGGAGTCTCACAGTGAAAACGTCTGCTGATGGAAACTTAGCAGGTTTGATTCATGCATGGCAGAAACCTCAATGAGAACTGGAGGACATGAGAACATCCAAGTTACCTGTTGATGCAGGTGTTTACATTTTTGGCTTATTTTGTCAAATTCAGTGAAATACCACTTTGGCTTGGGAAAAACACTTCAGTATTCTTCAGGATGTTTCAGGATCAAAAGATCAGTGTTAATTTTGACATCACTTTTTAATTTAGTTTTAGTTATCATATTCTGCCTAAAATATCTGTTAGTTTTAGTCATACTTAGTCATCTAAATAGTTTTAATTTTAGTCTAGTTGTAGTTGGTGAAATTTCACAACATTTTAGTCAATGAAATCTTGTGTAAATTTAGTCAACTAAATATGAAGAGTAAAGGGTAAGGCATTTTTTATGTTTCCTTGAATTTCTGAAGTCATGTTTTACTCTTGGATAAAATGAAACATCTAATAACCCTTTATTGAATGCTAGTAAAGTTTGAATGTATAAAATCACAGAAACAAATTGAACTTTTGTGTGAAATGCAGTCACCTTTATTTAGGCTACCTGGCAGAGCATCTCAGTTACAATACCAGAACTGACAACAAACAGTGAACCTGCTCTACATGAATATATCAATTCATAAAGAGAGGAGCTCTGATTGGATCACTCCACAACTTATCCCACCACCACCAAGCTAAGGCAGCTGTGATTGGATGTCCCTCTTAATTCATCCAACCTTTCCACACAACCAAAGTAGCTGTGATTGGATATATTCCTAACTTGTCCCTACTTTCTACATGACAAAGTTCGGTCTGATTGGATTAAGTCTCTGTCAAACATTTTAGTCTAGTTTTTACTTGTTGATGAAAATATCAGTTAATTTAGTTTTAGTTTTTGTCCATGTGCACTTGTTTTTATTAGTTACTGTCTAGTTTTCGTCAGGGGAAAAAAAGCTGCTAACAAAAACTATCACGAAAATAATTAGTCAACAAAATTAACACTGCAGAGGATAGCAGCGGCTGATGTGAGTAAATCTATAGTCTGTTGCCCTTATGCAGATCATCCTTTGCTGAAATGAACATTTATACTTTTATGGACCAAAATTAGCGTTTTTCAAACTCATACTAGGAGAGTTGAATGAAAGTCATCTTCAAAGTAAGTGTTGGGCTGACACTGACTGTTTATTGGATAAAGACACAGCCATATTTTAAATACGTTTACTTGACGATTGCCATTAGCATTAGCCGACAAAGTGCATCTGTTTCAAAAAATAGTTTAAGCTCCACAAAATGACTAGCAGATATAAAACTTGCATTTAAAGGTTTGTTAGAATTGTCCACTACACAGCAGTAGATAATTATGGATGGATATTTAAGTTTAAGTTCACGAAGGGGCCATTTTTATTAATTTAGTGTAGATGTCCATTAGGTTACATGCTGGATGGCATCATTTTTGATGTCCAGCAGAAAAGGAATGGAGTGTGACATTATGTGCAAATGGTCAATGCAATTTATGCATGATTATGGCCCAACTTAGCAGTTGTTGGGTTTCAGGATGCACCAGCCATTTAAGTCCATTGTTTTGTCTCATGTATTGTGTCACATTGACAGACCCTGAAAGGCTCTTCTTGGATGCCTCACGACTCCACAACACAAAGTCTAGCATGTTTGATCATTTTCTTGCCTCTTATGATTTGTTCATTCACGTAAAGGACACTGATCAATAAGACAATGGGAGCTCTGCATATGCTACAATCAGGGTATTAAACAGGTTGAAGTTGACAGCTTGAGAGCAACGAGACAGAGAAAAGTTAGTTAAGCTCTGAAAACAACATTTCTGCCTTTGTGTGTTGTAGAGGGGCTCCCTTTCTTTCACTTACACCCCCAACACAGCTTCAGTGGATGGCTGCTCAACATGAGACTGGCTCCATCAGCTAAACAGAGGTTTTTTTCTGACTATTGTTACTGTGAGCCTCCTTCAGGTGCACTGCACTGTAGGTTGGCCCTGTGTTGTGCTCAGGGTGGATCCATGTTGGGTTTGGGTATATGTTTATGTGTATCTATAAAATGAAGAGTATGGCTCCAGCCTGTTCTATCGTAAAGTGTCTTGAGATAACACTTGTTTTAAAATGGGGCTATACAAATAATAGATCAAATAAAATACATAGGGCTTTATATAAATATATGACTGTCATTGTGACACAAGCTGCCACATCCTTTATATGTTGCATGCAAGGCAAATTTAATTTTGCATGGTTGTGTTGACTATATGCTTAAAACTGTGGACTTCTCTCTGTGTTTGTCTTGCTTGATCTCAGTGCAGCTTTTGAAACTAGATCAAAATGTTCTTCTGCAGAGATTAGAGGGATGACTCAGGATTTCATGGACTGCTTCATATTGGTACAGGTCTTACTTATCCAATCAAGACCAGTTTGTACAAGTGAACAATAAGTCTTCTGTGTACACCAAAGTCAGTTACAGAGTTATGAACGGGCTCTATACAAATAAAGATTGATTGATTGATATATGCTAACATTGTTTTGCTTTTGAAATGGTAATATATTTGTTGTCCCTGTAATTCCATTTATACTTCTTTTCCTTTAGTGTCTCATCAATCACAAAATAAACGACTGAGGAGAGAGAGAGCAGTGGCACACTGGCAACTTGATAACTGACTACTTGCATCTATCATTAAACAAATCATTCATCATTAAGTCTGGGAAGACAAACAAAAGTAAATACTCTGTTTGCTGTATCACATGTCAGCCCCTCTCATGGCAGTCATTATATGTAGTCTATCATGTTTGTCAGAAAAGTCACATCATGATATCATGGCTCTGTGGGCATAATCTGACATAGTGATTGTTGTAACCAATGAAAAAACCTGTAGTCTGACCTGGGCACTAAGGTGGTTTTGTACCTGAAATCAGTTTTCTTGGTATGACCTGACGTCCAATGTGTTTCAATTTGGCAAAATGACCTCAGGTTTTTAAATGCCATGTGGGCATTTACAAGCTGACCAAGCCACAACTTATTTGGTAGATTTTTTTTGTAATGTTTACCCAAATTCTGTTCAAGATTTCGTATCTTCTCTTTTCTTGTTTTCCTCAAAATAAAACCAGAAATCTGTTCAGTTTTCATTCATTTCAGGCACCATCTGATTTGAAAGCATGAGGAAGCTTTTGTTTATTATGCCAGGTATAAAACGATCCAATTAGAGTGATGGTGTCGCCAAATTACATCTTGTAACCCTTTAATTAACAGCATAAATAAACAATCAACAGGAGAGAACAATACAACCAGCTTATCTACGAGGTAATGAGTGACCTCCAGCAGTAAGTGTGTATCTCTCACAGTCTGAGTATTTTTTTGCATATTCAAAGTGCCTTTATGCAAAGGCGCTGCAACGAGGCTCCAATATATTTACATTTGGAGGCTTACACAAGACATTCACATTGATTCTGATTCTTGTTAGTTTGGAATGAAGACTGCTCCCTTTCTCTCTACAAATAAAACTCATTGGAGTGTGGATAAAGCAGACCAAGACCCGCTTTCTCAAGCGGTCACTATCATGTTTTTTTAGCGCACACCAAAGTTTGATTGACAGTTTATCACCAGCACAAGAAAATAATCTAGCTTGAAACAGCAGTTCTAGTTCTCGTGAAAGCACCCTTAAGGTAAAATGACAAATTCTTGTTCTCAATAGGCTATAATTTAACTTAAAATAACTGATTCCAATTAAGAACTTCCTTTACATTAAATAATTCTAACAACTGGCATTATCCTTCATTTATATACATTTACGGTCCCTGATTTGTTGTGGTAACCACCATGATAGAGCAACAGGTAAAGACCTGAGACCAAAGTGGAACAATTAATGCTGAAAATCACAGGATAGCTCACGATATGACGCAATACTCAATTAATAACATACAACATCAATATCATTATACATACAGATAGAATATTATCCAACATACATCACGATATCTGATCAATTGTGGAATATAAATTGGCTCTAGTAACGTCAATTGTAAGATGAATCAAAATATTGCCAAACTTGTCACAGTGTTCAGCGAGTTTGATAGACTAAGATGCTAAAATGTTTGTTTTGACTTTGTAAATTAGATTTACACAATTATACAACTGTTAAAACACACCAGAGCTAAATCACACTTAAAGAAATAAAACAAAAACACGGGTATTAAAGGATATTTTAAACATAGAAATGCACAACAGAATAAAACAAGAACAAATGAACTTCTTTAAGCTTCAAAGTTTAATAAAAAATGTGTGACAATTTTGAATGTGTCAGTCTATAAAGCATTGCAGCTTTAACAGCCTAAAATATGATTGCCTTTACATGAGGAACTCTTACCTGTGTGTTCAAGTGCAGGGACCGACATGACGATAAGCAGGGAGAGGGAAATCGGGCCAGTTGGCAGGCTGCTAAAGCTCGAGCAAAGCAGGCTTCTCGATTTAATACCTGGATGGAGACAAGAGAGGGAAAGTAATTATTTAACACTGAGCAACTGACAGTATCAAATAAAAGGGAAAAATTACTGCAGACTGACACACAAGCTACAAAAATATTTTGTATACGGGAGCAGGATTATTTTACACAGTATCTTCATTATTTAAATACACTAAAACTCCTCATATTGCGTTATTGCAACCATTAACATGCCAACTCACTTCTACATGGAGTTTGTTCTTTTCTCTGTTTATTTATGCCACTAGTGTAAAACCAACTTGTTCTTTAATCTTTAAGACTGTACACATTTTGTGTGGTGGATTTATCAGCCATAAATAATGAGTGTGTTTGAATAGGATTAGGTTTTCGATGTTTTGATCTGTTTTTTGTTTTTTTTTTAATACATTTTTTAGTTTTGCCACAATGTTCTAAAATCAGGAACCAGGATGAGCTCTTGCATCAAATTTGCTACCCAGAAAACTCTGAGGTGGTTTTGGCTCTGCCCACACGGAGACGAACATATTTTTGTAATAAAACTGTTTTCTCAATGAAAATGTGTTCGCCCACACAAAACAAAAAAAAGGAAAACTCAGTAGTGCATATGCCAGGCCTGTAAGTGGAGCTGTAATGATGCTGAGACATAAACCAAAACCAGAGATGTTTGTGTCAGCCCACAGTACCCAGAGTGCCTGAATCCGCAAAATTTTGACACCTGGGTCCAGAGTGAAAAGTTTTTAAAACGTTTTGCTATCCGTCTCTGTGTAAACAGGAAACAGAGATTTCAGGGAAAACAATGATTCTCAGCCCATGCGCAGTACTCTTTCAGATGAAGGTTGCGCACACACCTAGGAACAACAACAATAACAACAGCTTTGGTCGTCTACCATCTGCTTACTCGGTTTGTTATCCAGACAAAAATGTCCAGACAGATTTGTTGTCTAGACAAGAAATTCCTGCGTCTTCGTGCGTTCACTCACCATTGTCATTTGTGAAAATTTTGTCTTCACCAGAAAGCGTACACGTGTTGTAACTAGGGCTGAATGATTTCAGGAAAAGATCTAATTGCGATTTTTCTTGCAGATATTGCAATTTCAATTCGATTCACGATTTTCTTCAAATCAAGCTTCAGTGCAATATTCACTTTGTTTACAGTATAGACAACAGTAAGGAAATCAATAATCAAAAGCACATAACCCACTATTCATCATCTAATGTTAATGATGAATCATCTGTTATCATTATTTAAGGGATACTTATCTGTTCAAACTCTCCCACTTCCTCTGATCTTTTGCACTGTCTTTGTATTATATTTTTTGTTTTTATACCTGTTTTATGCACTTTTTGCACTTTTTGTAAGGTGACCTTGAGTGTTATGAAAGGCACCCTTAAATAAAATGTATAATTATTATGATTATTACTATTACTTGTACTCCGAAACAGAGTCTTTGTATTGTTGACCTGCTTACAAGCACTTCAGTAAATGCAAATTACCTGCAAATGTGTAAAATAGTATGTGTAAAATAGCTGACACAACAGATCCTGGGTCAGTCAGGAGGGCTGCAAAAAATTGCAGCTTTGGCGATCACAAAATTGCCTTGTCTGAAATTGCAATTTCGATCTGAAAACGATAAATCGTTCAGCCCTAGTTGTAACGCCGCTGTTTCACTACAAACCTAAATTGCAAACTACTGGCCTGGCATGCACCCAACAGTGTTTTCAGTCATTCTCGCAGACCCACATGAACGCACATCATTTTCACAGACTCTCACATTGAGGGTGAAAAATCAGTTTTTGTAAAGTTAAGACTTTGTGCTCGTGACCAAAAATTATCAGCATCAGCAAAGAATGCCTTTGGATATATCAGCATATGGGATATTGGCCAAAAATCTCATTTCATGCATCCCAAAAAAAACAAAATTGGGTTTATTTTTTCAGCAATGTATCTATTTTTTTCATGTAGGTCCTAAAAGGTAACCTTCACCAGTTCATCTGGGAAAGAGCCCATAGAAAGTGTTTGGGGAGGGCTGAACCTTTCAGAAGCATAGCTGGCAGGTGATTGGACGATTGTTCTGTCAATCACATACATTATGGGCCAATCAGATGATGTAGTAGGCGGGCTCTACTGCCGTGGTTCAGAAGGCAGAACGTGATTTACTTGGCAAATTAAACTCTCAGCAAAACATAAGAGTGGAGTGAAAATATCCTTACTATAGAGAAGTTTGCAGAGTCATTTCACTTAAAAAGAGAAATGCGGTTAAGATCTGATACAACTTCTTCTGAAGCTGTTAGCATCTATGCTAATCTCTGTGTGACCATTCACTTCCTGCTGTCTTGCTCATAGCTCCACGTCTTCCTGCTCCAAAGGGTTGTGCCGCTTTGGGCCGAGCATAATTGTTGTGGATTGAAATTTGGCAAGAAAGATCTGCCTGAGTACAGACATTAAATCAGGCAGATCCAGCTGCTATGCAAGGTTGACCAAGGGGGGCTTGACTATTCTTTGGTAAAACTAGTGAGGCCTCCATGGAATGTTTACTCACAGCCAGTAACTGAAGGGGAAACTAAATAGGAAACCAAAGTCCCAAATTTATTAGTGATGCAAGATAAGGGATCTTTGCAGATATCTGATATACTGATATTTTTAAATTCATTATTGCCAATACCGATATTTCTGGTCAAGAGCACAAGCTCTGTACTTAACAAAAATTGACTTGTTTCTTTCAGTGTTAGAGTAAATTTTTGTGAGGAACAGATGTAAAACAAGAAAAACAGCATTTAACTCTTGCAAAGATGAAACCCTTGATTATTTATGTACCCATGAAGTGATGAGAAGGTGCATCAATATTGTACATTTGTGTAATTTGCCAATATTCCAGCCGATATGTGTGGCCGATAAATCAGCTGTGTATATCTGCAACAATTTCAATATCTGCTGATACTGACACTCAACCGTTTAGGCAGATATCGGGTGATACCGATATCAAACCAATAATACTGTGCATCCCTATAATTTTATATGAATTACTGGATAATAAAATACCACAATATTAAGCTCAAAATGTTGACATATATTTGTGTAGCTCTATTTTCATTCCCTCGTGCTGCTTACATAACTATAGATGTAGTCAGGTAACAACAGAAATCAGACGAGTGCTTCTTTTATTTGTAAAGAGAGTCTTTTATAAAACTAGAAGCAGGGTTATCTCATTGAAAACATTATTTTAATGTGTATGAGACTTTAAATAACATGGACATGGCTGATATAAATCAATGATACTTGATTGTTTGTGTAAATGTAGGTCAGCTGATTTTCAGTCTCTAATTCATGCATTTGGGGGATTGTGGTGTGTTAACACAGACCCACAGTAATGTTTAGTTAATCTGTGGTGAAGTTCACCTGCACAGAGCAGCAGGTACCACATTGATAACTTATCTCTGGACAGTCAGTGTTTTGTAAGATGTTGTTGTTTGGTTTCATGTTATCCTAAAGTACTTTATTTATTTATTTATTTGTTGAACTGTTGCTCCATGTTCTCACCTGAAGCCCTCCTGTCCTGCCCTGTCCTGTTCTGACCGTTATCTGTGCTCACAGTGTGTCACAGTGTGTGGTTTTACTTCGCTTCAATCCTATTAGCCGGCTAGGCTAACTGCAGCTAGCTGTAGCATAGTTACCTTTGTGCGCGCGGCTCTGGGCGCTGCGGTCACGCTCACGAGGCTCCTGACGGCGGACTGCAGCGGCCGCCGGTACATGACTCCACACGGGCCCGGGACCAAGGCTCAGGAGCGGGCTGCCACTCTGTCGCGGCTCCCTTTAAGTGAAACCTTCAGGTTTGGTAACCAGTCCTTCCCCTCCTCCTCCTCCTCAGCAATGTCAACGGAATCTGTCCGTCTCCGAAACCTGTCCGGGTAGAAAAAAAGTCCAGGCGAGAAGTGGTCCGCTTTTAAATAGTAAAGGGTTTGTTTTAGAGTGTAAATATAACCTGTTACTTACATGAATATTATTGCAATAAATAAAAGATGATTTTATACGATGTGACCCAAACTCTTTTCTTTAGCCCGGCTTGTTTGTAGTTATTTATACTTTATACAACTTAATGCAGCCTTTTTCTATTAATTCATTTATTTATTCATGATTTATTCAATGAAAACTGCTTTGAGATTTTGTACTATTCACTCGTAATGCCTTATAAGACATACTGTGCCGAAACCTGGGGAAATACATACAAAACAAATTTAGACCCGATAATCAAACTATAGAGAGGAGCAACTAGAAGAATCAATAAAGTTCAATATCTGGAACTCACTAATTTTTTTTTAGTTGAGATCTATGTTAAAATTTAAGACATTGTTTTTGTTAAAACACTGGAGATAATACTCTGTGCAGTAAATAATACTCGTCCTGCCTGTATTCAAACATTTTTCAAATTAAAAGAAGGAAAATATAATTTACGAGGTACTGAAACAAGAAAAGTTTGAGTAAATATTAAATACGGTATAATGATTGTTAAGTGTTTAGGTAATAGAAGGAGGTCTTATATTTTTTTCCTTACGTGTCAAATTTATCTTGGATTGTACAGGATAGGCAAAAATAAACCATAAGCTTCAGTCAATACCTTTTTCGATCATTGACAGGTTTGTGTTAAATTATTGTATTCTATGTTTGTTCTTAACATTTATGTGGCTTAAATTAACATTCATTCATGTATTTATTTACTTGCATATCATATTTCATTCTTTATGAGCTGATCAGTACTATACACTGAACTTTTGATAGTTAGTGTGATTTTTATTTTTTAGGTTTTTTTAGATTTTTTTTTGCAGGTAACTATAATAGAAAAGAGAAAAATATTATGAAACGCTGTCATCAGAATTAATCAGGTTTTAGTTTTAAATTCAAAGAATTATGCTAAATTTAAAAATTAAAGCTGATTTTGGCCACTATTTTCTGACGTCTGTCTATCAGAACCAGCATTTACTTCTTCAGCAATTTGAGCAACAGTATCTTGAATATTAGATCAGACCAGAGAGGCCAGCCTATGGACCCCCACCTGCATCAGTGAGCTTTGCTGCCCATGACCTTGTCCCCAGTTCATCACTGTTCCTTCCTTGGACCACTTAAGATAGATACTGACCACTGCAGACCGGGAACGACCCACAAGAGCTGCAGTTTTGGAGATGCTCTGAACAAGTCTGGCCATCGCAAGTTGGCACCTGCCAAACTTGTTCAAAACCTTATGCTGGCCCATTTTTCCTGCTTCTAACATCAACTTTGAGGACAAAATCTTTACTTGCCTCCTGATATATCCCACCAACTAACAGGAGCCACGATAAAGAGATAATCAGTGTTATTCACTTCAACTGTCAGAGGTCAGAATGTTGTACCTGAATGGTGATTGATTCAAAGTATTGATTATTTGTTTTTTGGGGGGAGGGCGTGTCTGCACACTTAAATTTTTATTTCCATCTGTGCATGATACTTAGGTCACCTCTGCTGCAAGACATTTAAGTCTTGATTATTTTTTGACATTCATTTATCTAAAAGCAGTGTCTCAATTTCTTGATTTTCTGAATTCCCTTACTTTTTAAATGTTAGCAGCATTGAAAAGAATCACTAACTGGTTTTCATTTAACTTTATACTTAAGATTATTGTATTCTTAAAACAATATTTCATTTTCTGCATCACTGCACCTATCCATTAAATTGTTAATTTTTCAATCAGTAGAAACAAACCACAGAGTAGTGAAGATGAGGTAATAAAATAACCTCACCTTTATCACAGGTACATAATGAACATATTAAAATTATTCACATTTGATAAATGGCATGGAAAGAACAAGCACCCTTCCTGTTGATAAGCTGCCTGGTTAAAAACATTCTTGTTCAATTGAAATATAATATCTTCTCTGCTCTCACCAAACAAAACATCAGCCATGCAGAAGATAAACTTTTCGAAATTACAGAAATCATTTGTCACACATTCCCTCGCAGAGAAAGCAAAGCCATGCATGGATGATTCAGATTATTCAGAACCATTCAGCTGCTTCCTGCTAAAACCCCCAGGCTGACAGTCACAGTATGAACTGTAGATCTGCAGGAGAGACATTTGAAATAATGTGTTAGTCCAATCACATCAGCTCAGTGAATCAACCAACCAATAAAGGAGCAAAGTTTCAATGTATAGATAACTTTGAAAACTTTCTGAAGAAAATCTCAAAGAAAAGCCTCGAAAATCTTAAAGCATTAAACTCTCATGCCACATGTACAACATTATCATGGCAAAAACATTGAATTTTGAGATGTGTTTTGTTGTGTGTGTTGAGCACCAACATATGGCTGAGCCGGAAACAAGGACATGACTTTACATGGCATGGAATAAAACAGATTTAGAAGCATTAAGCCTTTGTTGATTATTTTATTGATCACAGTTGATGATCATATTGCTGCACAGCAGTGTCATCTGGTTTCAGGATGGCACCAGAGTCATCATCTCAGATGGGAATGTCAGTATCATAAGTCATAAAAAATTTCCTTGACCCGTGAGCTTCATTTTCAAGTTCTTAAAAAATAATTTTCTAAAATACACTGCCTGGCCAAAAATAAAAGTTGCCACCTGGATTTAACTGAGCAAACAGGTACGAGCCTCCTATTGGATAATTACTGCATGGGCGATTATCTTTCAGCTGGCAACAAGTTATTAAACCCCAGCTGATGCAATGAGTAGCTTCTCATTTCTTAAACAACCATGTCGAAAGACACATCCTGTGTTCATGGAAAAGATGTTAGTCTGTTTAAGAAGGGTCAAATCATTGGCATGCATCAAGAAGAGAAAACATCTAAGGAGATTGCAGAAACTACTAAAATTGGATTAAGAACTGTCCTGGAGGAAGGTCATGTGGTCTAATGAGTCCAGATTTACCCTGTTCCAGAGTGATGGGAGCAGGAAGAAGAGAGGCAGGTGAAGTGATGCACCCATCATGCCTAGTGCCTACTGTACAAGCCTGTGGGGGCAGTGCTATGATCTGGGGCTGCTGCAGTTGGTCAGGTCGAGGTTCAGCAACATTATGGCCCAAAGAATGAGGTCAGCTGACTACCTGAATATACTGAATGACCAGGTTATTCCATCAATGGATTGTTTCTTCACTATTCCAAGATGACAATGCCAGGATTCATTGGGCTCAAATTGTGAAAGAGTGGTTCAGGGAGCATGAGACATTTTCACACATGGATTGGCCACCACAGAGTCCAGACCTTAACCTCATAGAGAATCTTTGGGATGTGCTGGAGAAGGCTTTGCATAGTGGTCATACTCTCCCATCATCAATACAAGATCTTGATGAAAAAATTAATGTAACACTGGATGGAAATAAATCTTGTGACATTGCAGAAGCTTACTGAAACAATGCCGCAACGAATGCATGCTGTAATCAAAGCTAAAGTTGGTCCAACAAAATATTAGAGTGTGTGACCTTTTTTTGTGGTGGCGACTTTTTTTTTTTGGCCAGGCAGTGTACCTCTTAAACAAAGTTTGTCTGACACATTTAACCTATATGATATGTAGAGTTGGCGGATATATTGCCTTGTTTTATAGAGGAAAAAAGAAAAAAACCTGTAACCTTCTCTGCACTGGCTAACAATAAAATCTAAAATACAATTCAAGATTCCTCTTTTCAGACACAAACATATCTTTAAGAGCGTGTAGTGTTATGTAACCCATTTTGAACATCACACTCCCACAATGCAGGCCTGCAAGCCTAAAAGTAGTATGGGTGGTGGAGCTTCATCAGGCTTTTCTTCTTTGGGACCATCTACCAGTCACTGTTTGGGGGACGGACACCCTTTTCACCTTTAACGGTAGACTTACAACTTTTCTCTTTGATAAAGCTTTCAGTTAGCGCTGGCTCAGGCTTGGATCAGCCCATAGGTAAGCTTGTATGCTGCTCTAGATTGTTGGTGTGGACGGCCTGCTGCTGTGGACCTACATAGCTTCAATTACTACAATTGCAAATATTTGCCCTTCTTGTAGCCCATTTCATTATCATAACAGTTCTTCATTTTAACTCCGGAGAGATCAGCCTGTTAAAATATACGCAGTTCCTGCAAATATCACACATGTATTACTGTACCCACCGTCTACATCAGTCCTCTCCACCTAAATAGAATTGTAGTTGTTACTGTTAATATGAGGGAAAATATATATATATATATATATATATATATATATATATATATATATATATATATATGTATATATATATATATATATATATATATATATATATATATATATATATATATATATATAAATATATATCAGTGGTTGTTAATTTCTATTGCCACCATAGTAACTACTTCCAAAACTGTATATGAAAGAATTGAAAAAGAGATGCCACATCTCAAGGGGCTTACCTCTAATAAATTTATATTCAACATAGAAATATGATAAGGACAAAGTTATGGTCTGGGCATCCGTTAGTTTATCATAATCCTCAGTTCTCATTTTAGTCCCTTAGTCTCTACCTGCCTCTTGATCTTCCTACATCTCTCTAAAAATGAATAAAAATAGGAAAGAGTAAAAAAAAAATTACAATGTATTTTAAAAATATGAAGAAGAGTACAGCAGTGGCCCACTCTTTTAAAAAGTTTGTTGTGATTTGGTGCTGTACAAATAATGATTTGTTGATTGCTGAAAACAACATTTGAAACATTGCTATGAAGTTCATTTTTAGAAACCCCTTCTTTTTCATGATTCGTCATCATCATTATTTGTTTTTGGAAAGAAAGACAGACAGGAAGCAATAAAGGTGGATAGAGAGAGTGAAAGAGAGAGAGAGCTTTGATGGAAGATCAGCATAGGCCTCTGAAGAGAGAAAAAACAATGCATGTTTTTTTGTTTTTTTACTTTATCCCATGAGAAACTGTATTTTTGTGAGTTTGTTTTTCAATTTAGAGTCCATCAAATGACACTGAAGCATCCAGCACAATTTCCTTTTCCTTTTTTAATGTTATTCTGAATAAACAAAACTAGATGTGAAACTTATTGTTTCACCTTGTTTTTTACCTGCAGCCTTCCATCTCTCTTTGCTTCTAATGCAGTGGTCCACAAAGTGGGGCCCATGGATTACAACTGCTAAAAACAAGATAAAGGAAAAATAGGAGACATGCCTCATCCAACAATCCCTCTGGATATTTTTGTTTGAATAACAAATCAAGCACAGTAAGCAGCACACATTTTGCCCAGTAGACAGCTGAAGCTGTTGTTGTGGTTGTTTCTAGGTGCACACGCAACCTTTATCTGAAGGAGTACTGTGCATGCACAGCACGTCAATGTTTTCCCTGAAAATGCTGATTCATGTTCACACAGAGGTGGATACCAAAACATTTTCAAAACTTTTCACTTTGGACCCTGGTTTCAAAGTTTGCAGATTCACCATTCTCATGGAAACAGAAGGCACAAACGTAACAAAAACTCTCTGTTTCGTTGTCGTGTGGGCCTCAGTCTTTCAAAGTCACCATAAGTCCTGTAATCTTCTACTGTTTTGCTCACATGTGGCCTTAGGCAGTTGTACCCAGATTGCTATGGTGCAGCCGAACTCTGCATACCTCACCAAAGTCTTTTTCACTCATGCAACCCAGTATTATTAGAGTAATGTCCAGGCAGCCTGTCCGGGTGAGTCACCAACATGGTCGTTCGCACTTGCTCCTCTCAGAAGAAAGTAGTCTCTTCTTGACAGGGGAAAAGTGGTGGAGGGGGGCGTGGGGGTCACTGAGAGGCAGCACAGGATGTAAAATATACACAGCAGTGTTTCAGTGTTTATAATATCTTAACAGACAAACAGATTATATCCTGATTTCAGTGATTAATGTTAAAAAGCATATAAACAGCATTGATTAAAGAGTGAACATGAGGCAGCGTCACTAAGTGCACGACGATCACACCGGAGAGGGAAAGCTGGATTGTTTCATCTCCGTCTCCAACAGCAGCACAAGACGACTCTTTGGATGCACGAGAGACCCGGTGGTGATCGTTTTTGAGCAGGTGATCCACAGAACTTTGGTGATATGCAGTGTGAACAACACTTTCAAATGTCCAGATGCAGTTTGGAGTTTGTGTTACTCTCCTTACAATTAGATAAACTTCTCCCTCAACAGCAGTTGTTTTTATCCATCCTGTCAAGTCTCTGTTTTCCTGGTTCACACCAGTTGCACAGGATGATGTCATCAGCCCTCCCCACTCACCTCAGTGAAATTCCCTGATTATGCAGCATTCAGACATGAGCCTGCTCTGACTTTACGTGGATAAAATGCTAGTGGTGCACAAGGAAATTATCCAAGTAAAGTCTGAGAGAAAAACTTGGCTGGCTCGCCTGGTTAATTTTAGGGTTTTTTGCAAATGTGAATGGGGTTCATGTGACATCAGTTCTCAGCCCTGTTTCTCTGAAGCCTTGAGCTAAATGACACTAACTCCGATGAATCTCCATTAACATGATCATAACTCCTGGGTTTAAATGACCCTTTAAAGAGGGAAACAAGGCATAGACATTAACAAAGCTAATACAGTGGTGACCTGGGTTTAACTGAGGATGTTTTCTGGTTGAACAGGTGAGGTAATGTTTTAGTTACCTTAGCAGGGCTCCACAATTAAGCTGCCTCATTTGGAAAGAGTGTGCGCTAAAGGGTGACAGCTTTCCACCATTTAGAGTTTCTCTCATGCCACAGTCATTAAGGACTACATCATTAATAGTAACCCATTACAGTTCCTTTTAAGAGAGACTCACACTTCACTCGTATTACCACATACACAAAGAATGAGCCCTACTGTCCAAAAGTGATCCCGGGCAGAAAGAGTAACAGATCAGCAGACAGGTAGATGGCATGGAGCGCTCACTGTTGTAAATGCACCTCACAGAGCAGTCAATATATTCTGATGTTCTCCGATTTGCCCAGTTACCTTCATTTTTTAAAGTATAGAATTAACTTTCCTGGCGAGCATGAAAGAAGACCCAGTGTTGCGTTTTAATCCCTGGGACACTCTTCATGGACATGATCAATCACAGCGCATTAACAGATGATGGACGATATACGAGAAACAGAGAGTGAAATCTACGAAAGAGAAACAAAAAACGGAGAGTATGAAAGAGGGTCAAGTGGAGTTTTCTGGACCAGCAGAGCACTCAAGACCTGAACCGTTGTGAGGAAATGAACTCAGCAGCTTCAGATTGATGCTGAACGTGAACACTTACAATAATACTTCAGCGGTGAGTTATGAGACCAGACTGAGCCGGGTAACGTCAGGTCTAGCCACTGCTATTTCCTCGGCAGTCGGTCAGAGGCTGTCGTGACCTCACCTTACAACACACATATGCTTCCAAATACACAAACACTTACACACCGTTTCCCATCCATGACCCTAATCTGGCACTAAATAACCCTCCCAGGAAGCTGCCAGATGTCCCAGAAGAAATCCACCTACTCCGGGCATAAAATGTGGTAACTGGATTAAGTTTCTATAATCTCTATTTTTTTACTGTGTAATATCAAATTGAAGACTTGAAAAATTTTGCACTGGCAGAGACAAATAGTTATATAAAAGGGAAAACATGAACATCATATTGACAAATGCCATGATGACAGGGTAGTTTTTGGGTTTCTGTTATGTCAAGGGGTAAAAAGAGTACACAAATATTGTACTACAGAGATGATATTTGTTTGTGTGTGTGTGTATTCTCAGGCTCATTTTTTGATTTGCTTCAACCAGGACATAACACTGATCAAAGATAGACTTCGCACACAAGATGCAATTTTTTGAAATTCGCACTTTATCATTTTTTTGTCCACAGCCAGTCAGTGCAAGCTTTACACAACAGACACGTAATGTCACAGAGCAAACTGGTAAAAGTTTCACATTCGATAACCCCATGTTGACCAGTAGCCATGTTTACATGGACACAAGTAATCAGAATAAACTCAATGAGTTTGTTTGGATCAGAATCTTCATGTTTACTGATGAGTTTCAGAGAGACACGCCACCATATTTTTTTGTTTTCATGCCTCACTCCTGAGTCCATGACAAGCAGATAGACACCATTCTTTTGACTGTGCGTGCAGTAACAAGAAAGAGACAGGCAAAGCTCACCCACCATGAATTAGCTTAGCTCAAACACTAGTACTTTGTTTTGCAAGCATGTCCGCAGTGGTTTGCGAATGTGCCCTGCACTTGAGTTTTATATGTATTTCTTTTAAAATGACATAAAGTGCTAATCTTAGCCTAAAAACTGATAATGTAAGATAACATGGTAAAAAAACAAGTCACAACATGCACATAGGACCTTTTAGAGCTGCTGAAGAGTTTATCGGATGACTGTAGGCAGAGGCAAGTTAACAATATCCACTGACTCCCACTGTTTGAGCTGAGCTACTTTGCCTTGGGCGAACTTCCTTGTTACTGCCTGCACAGTCGAAAGAATGGTGTCTTTCTGATTGTCATGGACTTGGGAGTGAGGTAAGACATGAAAACGAAAACAAAAAAATGTTGGCATATCCCTCTAAAAGTCATCATGGAAACATGTCAAATGAAAAGAAATTTCATTCCAAATAAGAGGTGATTTATGCCCATGTAAACACTATTCTGAACGAGTCTTCTTGTTTTGCTCTGTCTCCTTTCCTCCCTACTCAACTGCACATTTTTAGAGTTGTTCACACATGCACTGTTAAGGAAAGGTGTCCCACAGGTCCCACTCTACAGCTGGTACCACTACCACATCGGCTGCTGCCAACCTTTTACGTTGCCTTTTGTCCTCATGAGAAAAGGCCCTGTCCACACAGAGACAAAAACGTTTTTGAACTGAAAACATTCTTTGTAACGACGGCATCGTTTCAAGAAATGTGTCCCTCCTGCCAAAAGAAACATTGAAAGTGCTGTAGTATATGTCAGGCCTGTAAGTGAGAAGTGTTTTGAGAAGTACACTGACGTATGCTGTTCTCCGTGTTCTCTTGTTGCTCATGGTAGTGAGCAGAAGATTTTGCTGTAAAAGCCTAAACAAGCTCAGAAGCCTCTGCAGCATAAACACCACACTGTATTCTGTTGTTGTTTCGGTTGTCGTTCGGGTTCGCGCCTGCAGTTTTAGGGAAAGATTGGCCTATGATGTCATAGTGTCTAAAACTATCTGTACTTGTTGTAAACATGGAAACATTCAGCAAGTGTTTGCTGATTTATCCACTCTGAGACCTGTTTTTGGGCACCTTAAATGCCATATCCGTGTTGACGAAATGCCTGCACGGTTAAAATCTTGTGTGAATTCATCCTTGTGTGGATGGCCCCTTAGTTTCAGATCACTGGAGGAAATGCTTGCAGGACATTATTTGAGCTTATTTGGGGAAAGAAAATGAAGGCAACCAGAGTCCCAGACGACAGCAGGGGAATAAAATATCTGTCCTTCCATGAAGAAGGACAATTGATAATGTGGTGTCCATTTATAATAGAGGAGTCTTTGACTGTAGTGTCCTCAAATAAGGACAAACTGAACTATTAACAGTTTAAACACAGTGTAAAAGAGAAATCCTTTGTCGACATATGCAAATAAAGAGAATCATGTACATATCTCATTCTTATAGTTGGCAGGACGATAGTACTGAAGCAGCAGTATGATGACGGTCAGTGTATCACAGATGGTCCTGAAGAAGCTGTGGTACAACTTAAGTTTTTGAATTAAAGCTCTCTTATCCTTGTCCCGAATCAGACATCCCCATTTAATTTAATTTCTGTTTGATTAAAATCAGGCTGCAGTCACTGTCACTTGATGTTGAGTTCATTTTGGTTTCTGGCGCAATTTTCTTTAGAATATCCAGAATGCATTATGACCGCTAACAGGTGAATGAATAACACTGATTATCTTCACCATGATCCCTGTTATCAGGCAACAAGAGAACATTTCGTCCTCAATATTGATGTTAGAAATGGGAAAATGGACAAGTGTCAGGATTTGATTGAGTTTGACAAGGGCCAAAGTGTGATGCTAGTCGACTGGGTGAAAGCGTTTCCAAAACTGCAGCTCTTGTGGGGTGTTCCCAATCTGCAGTCTTCAATATCGATCTAAAGTGGTCCAAGATGGGAATGACAGGGTTATTGGTGGCCAAGGGTCACTGTTGCTCAAACTGCTGAAGAAGTTAATGCTGGCTCCGATGCAAAGGTGTCAGAATACACAATGCATCACAGTTTGACAAGCTGCTGACCAGTCAGGGAGGCAAGTGGTCAAAATGTTATGCCTGGTCAATAGAACGACATGTCAAACATTGGAAATTTTGTGCCATTTATTAGCCCTTGGTGTGTAGAGGCCTTCACAGCTGCAGATTTGTAGCGTGAAACAAACCCCAAACTAGTCACTGAAATTATTGCATGACTGAAGTGTGACCGCCCATTTACAGAGAGTGAATTTATTTTTCATGTGAAGAAACTTTTATTTATGTGTAATTGTCTGCAGCTGTCTTTGTCCTGTGTATTTCCGTGTGTGTTTTTGTGTTAATAAAGAGTGATAAATGGCAGACTCAGAGGAAGCGTCGGATTCCTGCTCGGCTCCTGTTCCTGTGAGAAAGCTCGCTAAAGAAAGCAGACATAAATAACGACTGCCACCCGCCATCCTGCCTGCTACGCCGCACTGTGAGTGTGTGTGTGTGTCCACTTTTTTAACTTGTAACAGTGTCCCATATGAGAAAAACTGCAAAGAAAACAAAGGTCAGGGATATATTTATTCCAAAGCCCATATACATGGACTTATGGGAACACACTCACAAAAACACACACAGCAGTGAGTGATGGTCCTGCCTCGGCTCAAAAGCACATAGTAAAGAGTTTTTGCATTGGGTTTATATGGTGTGTGTCTGTTTTATCATATGCTCACCCTACGGGGTAAAAAAGTCAGTGAACGTCCCATCACAGTGTGTGAGCACTTTGTTTCCACATGGCCCCTGATTAGGAAAAAACATTATTTATTAAAGAACAGAGCCATTAAACTTTATTTGCAGTAAAGCAATTGAATCAACCTGTAACACATGATTACAGCTTCAGATTATTTTAAGAGGTGACTTAACTTGGCATGGTGCTTGAATGGTTCACAGGATCTTAAATACAAATAAAACTGCACCAAAGGCCACATATTTTACTCCTTTTCAACAAGCTCATACTTGACCAAGATGTCCCCACACTTTTTTGTAGGTTTCCTGCCTAAAATTCACTCAGATTTTGGATTATGACATGCCCTAAACCAGTGGCTCTCAACCTTTTTGGGGTCCTGGACTCCCAGCATATTTTTGATCTACCCTGAGTGAACGGTGTATGAGTTGCTTGGAATAAATAAAATAATCTGCCAATGAGACATGACATATTTAACCAAAAGGGTGTCTTAAAATATATGTCTTTTTTTATCCAGGGAAGATTTTAAACCTGAATTTAAGATCCTCACTGAGTCAAATTTGCTTGTTTCATTGGCATATATTTTCTTATCATTACAAGCAGTTCAGTGCCTCATTTTTGTCTTTTATTCTATGTAGTAAGATATTTATCTGAACTTGTTAAGTGAAAATGGATTAGAATAATTGGTTTTAGATATTTCTGACTTTAAAATAGACAAACACAGTTGCTAAGGTCTGAGTTTTTGCAGTGTATAAACTCAGTTCAGAAGTTACACAAACTATTTTCTCCCACTCTAAACACAAATGTAAATTTTACTGTAAACAGAGGAGCAAAAATGATGTTTCCACCAAGAGGAAATCCTTATAGCCAGAACTTACATTTATTTCTAATGTAGCTATTACTGTTTTCACCATAATAAAGCTGTAGCGGATCAACATAAAACTAAACAGACTGTTTAGTGATAATAGAGTTATAAATAACAGTAGCCCCTCCCTTCACTTCAGTATAAAGAAAAGGTTGTTCCACCTCCAAACGAAAGGATGTTGAAGAAGTAAATTAAGAGACAAATAAGAAAAAATGTCTCTGTAAAATTGAAATGTAATGTAGATGAAAATCAAAGCATGTTTTTTGTAGATTTTTCATTGTAAAAATAAAGGAATATATCACATTAGTAAAAAAAAATAGCTGGAGTTTGCTTGTTTTGGGCTTGTTTTTATTTTTACCCTCAAATGAAGCTACAACTGGCAGTAGAAACACAAACAAGACCAGGGTTAACCGCACCAAACCATACCAAACTACACGGATCTGAATCAGACCTGGTCAGTGGAAATGATGCTTATGTGCTCTTGAAGATTCAAGATTACATTAACAGATTTGTTGATGAGGACACTTGAGGTTCACCTAGTGAAAGAACTGTACCTGCCAACACCACTGAGTCCTTTCAGGCATTTCACTGACTATTGTTGAGTATCTGATACAACCAGACTTAAAAAATACTGAAGTATCCCTTTAACCAGTGTCATCAAACCTTTTTGTTCCAGGTTGTGAAACATGTTCTTCTTGCAGTCAAAGACATAATGAGAGTAATGGGATTGCTGTATACTTCAAAGGGTTAAATATGTCAGAAAGAGTTGTGGTAATAAAACAGTAGAGTAAAAAGGTGTGTGAGTGTGTGCTGACAGAGCAGCTCTCCTGCTAAGACAGCCTGATTTCCTGAATGTTTAACTGGTGGGGCTAAAACAACAACACAAATGACACATTTAAGCCGTAGGTTATGCTAACACTCCACCTCTCTCTCTCTCTCTAATTCACTCTCTCCATCCTCCTCTGGCTCTTCCTTCCTTCACCCCCCTGGTTAATGTTCCCACTAACACCTTCTGACGCAGGACGGGGTACCAGCCTGCTGTACAAACTGATGATCTAACACACACAGCTGCTCACACACTGTTTACGCGTGTGTGTGCTCTGTGTGCCTGATTTTGTGTAAAAATGTGTACGAAAGAAAGAGAGAGAAGTTGACTGTTTGTGCGTTTAGATTTGTTTGTGTTTTTATACTTAGAATAAAGTGTCAAATCTGATTGAGAACATGAGAAATCCAAGTTACCTGTTGATGCAGGTGAGTAAGGTGTAAGTGAATGTTGTCAAACTCAGTGAAATACCAGAGTGACATTTCAGGAGGTTGCAGCTAAAGCCAGAGATATACTTACGGTTTACTATGTAGACATGGATTAATAATGGCCAACATACTTCCCCTGCGCTGATTCGTCAGTTGTGCCTCCAGAATTGACGTAAGCTGATTGGTAGGATCCATGAAGATGCAGTGGATATGACAGACTGATCATGAACAAATCAAACATAAGGTTTTAAAGACAAAGTGATGAATCTGGACCACAATCCTCAACATCTTAATAATTTGTGAGACCGTACAGACACCTGACTGACCATCTGGTTGATCAAGGAGAAATTCTATTCAGAAAATCGTGAAATAGAAAATAAGTTTGGTGTATTCATTCAACTGGTGACCATGTAAACTAGTGACTTTGTTTTTACAACATGGTTGATTCTCTGTGTTTATGTTAACTAAGTTGACTGTATTTTCTCACATACAAACTTTGGATTGGTAGTGTTTAAGCACTAATATGTATAAAAAAAAAGTACATGGCATGAGCCTGACCGTGTGCCACAGTGTCACAGCTCAGTTCTCTCTCTGTTCAGACAGAGGGCTCTAACTTCGTAGACCAGGCGCTGGTGGGGCGCACCTGCCCTGCACCGTGCCTGCGCCGCGCCAACGGGGTGTGTCCAGGGCATTTTGTAAGTTTCGTGCACGGCACAGGCAGGCGCAGGCAGGCGCAGGCAGGCACACTCACGCCTCCATCCTTCCCACAGGTTCAAGTAGCAGAGAGGGAGGAGAGAAGGTGTGAGTGGGTTTAACACAGCCGAGTGTAATCTTCACCAATCAAATGAACGCCTCTCCTCACCTTTAAATGCGCCACGGGCAAGGCGCAGTGACAATTTCACCTCGGTGGTGAAGAAGGTCAGAGCCGCTGTCACTTTTGCAGCAACTGGGAGAGCGCAGGGGCCACCAGGCCGCGCATCAGATGCCAGCGAGCGTCTCTCTCTTTTTTCTTTTCTTTTGAACTTCATGAGATGAGAGAAGCTGGATACTCCGTATCGGATGATGTGGCTGTTTGTGGTTGGCTAAGAGATGTGAACTCGTTAGTTTGCATCACTCTCCAGCTGCCGTCAGGTTTAGTTTCCATTATGACAAACGTCTCTGATCTGACATCAGATGTGACGGGACAATTAATATAGATACAAATGTATGTGCTGGTTCAGACGGTTACATTAAATAGTGGTTGCTGTGATTGTTTATTGCATTGAAATGTGCCTGACACTCTGGATACCTGCCTGTGAGGTTTTGGTGACGTGTGCGCACTGTGCGCCTGTCAGCCAAATTACCACTGCACAGGGTGCGCCTCGCCGGTGCCGAGAATAGACCAGGTTAGAGCTGGCGAGCTTTCAGTGCACCTTCTGCGCGTTTTTTTGGCACAAAATTGTCACTGTGCCAAGCTGAATCTGTCGACACCTCCCCCTGGTGCGCAGTCACACCTATCTCGGTGCAGCCGGTCTACCAAATTGCCAAATTGGCTGCACACGTCACTGCGCCGGGGTGCGCCAGGCTGCGCCACCCTATGCCACCCTGAGTTGCGCCAGGAAATTAGAGCCCAGACACTAATGCTATGCATAACTGTACATGCTGCCAAACATTCTGCTTAATTAAAAGAATTGTGGGAGAAAACAAATACTCACAGTACAAACAGTTTGTTTATATCTACTTAATTTTCCACTACCAAGCTGCTTTGATTAGGCACTATTTTGAGAAAAGGCACAGCCTAAGTGTCCTTCTGCCAGCAGCGTAAGGATCAAACTATGGTCTGACTTGCATTTTACCAAATACACAAATAATACTTCATCACAGATAAAGATTAGCCAAATGTAGGAATGTTTAAGGGTTATCCTGCTGATCAAGCTCAGTAATTTAGACAAAGAGCTCAGTTTACCCACAACAGTGAACACACCCGTGTGCTGTCCTTAAGTAAACTCATCATTGAAACTGTGGCTTCTGTCTTTTCAAAATGGACAATCAGTAAAAACCGAATACTTACTCTGGAGATTAACTTTCATTCAGCTCCTCTGTTTTGTCCTTGAGTTTGTAAAACAGTGAATCTGGTCCATATGATTAAAAATGTCCATTAAATCAACGAGGCTCTGCGTGATGAGAGCTCCTCACTGCAGACAAACATATAAAGCTGATAGTCTCCTCTGATCCTGAACATCCTGAAACATCCTGAAGCTCATGATTTATTCACCTGAATCAACAGATACCGTGTGTTTCTCTGGTCCTCCAGTTCTCAGAGCAGACTCCTCCATTTTCATTTCAGACCTGTTGACTCTCCATCTACAGAAGTTTCTCCTGTGAACTCCACTTAATACAAGTATTCACAAGTATCCAAAGCAAACAGTGGTCATATTCTCTGTAAAAATCAAAAGTTTATGTCATTTGCTAGCAGTTGTTTCCTCTTGTAAAGTAAACTAGTTGGGGCTGTGCCATGTCTTAGAATGTTGCCTAATCACAGCAGTGGTGTGTTGGGAAATTAAGTGGATGTAAACAAACTCTTTCATGTCTGTGATGACCCCACGCTGTTTTTGTGGCTTGTTTTCTCCCACAATTCTTTTAATTACACAGAGAGTTTGGCACCATGTACAGCAATGTATAGCATTAGCGTCTGTCCTGAGATTTCTGAACAGAGAGAGAACTGAGCTTACACTGTGGCACACGGTCAGGCTCATGTCATGTAATGTACCTCACACAACTCCACTTTGAAAAACCTGCACTGTCCCTTAACATCTGCAGTCTGCATGCCTCTTTGTTTTGGTACTACTTTAGGACCAAAGACTCATCCTAGTGTTAAACATGTTTGATTGTGTGCTAAGGTCAAGATGGGGTAAAAGCTACCGAAGAACTGCAGAAATAGCAATTCAAGACCTCCTCACACCTACACATGTTGTAGGGCGATTGACTTCAGCAGGATTTTATTACAACCACAGGAATGACTGTTAGGTGAAAGGTCAGCATGACAAGCACGATAGCTGCCTGAAAACCAATTAAACAACCAGCATCAGACAACAAAACAACCTTCAAATCCTGATCACAGGCCACCCCACCAAAAATTGTTGGACTTCTGGGATGCCATATTATTTTAAAGTTCTTAATGCTTTGGTGATCACACCTGGTTTTCTTTACTCCTTCCACAGGTGCCCTACAAACTTGGCAGTCGGCCACCATGTTAAAGCCATGATCATAATCAGCTCTTTATATCATAAACCTCATAACCCCGACCCGGGCTCAGCTGCTCAGATATTTCATCCTCAGTGTGCACTTACTTAAAAAAACAGCAACCAGAGGAAACATTAGAAGGTTTGGATCAGCGGACAGGTAGGGACGGTAATGTGCCGACAGTACGGTTTGGAAACGCTTCCATGTGTATAATGAGAGAGAGAGAGATGTGGCCTTGAGGTGAAGGAATGACCCAGAGGAGAGAAAAGTCAACGGAGTGAAGTTCTAAGTTTCACTAAAGTGTTTCCTGGCAGAGCACCGAGTGTGTGTGTGAAATATTAAGACTACAGTGTTCGACTGTATTCCTCAGAGTGTGTGTATGTTTTAGCTTACACATGTAAAATAGGATCGGTTGTAAGACCGCATGTATTCCTTATATTTGTGTGCATATGTCAGCTTAAGTCAAGTCAGTTCTATTTATTCAGCCAAACTTCACAAATCACTAATTTGCCTCCAGGGGTTTCATAATCTGCTCAGCATTTGAGGATTTAAAATTTAAAGTTAAAAAACATTTGTGAATGTTTATTTTATACTCACATGTCACAGTTTACTTTAGAATCAGTCTAAGGGGAGCGATATGACGGCCTATTCTTTCTAAGGCCGTGCCCACTTGAAGGCGGGTGTTTATTTCTGTCCACATGGAGACAAAAAAATTTTAGTATTTAAAATATTGTTTCAGGAAATGTGTCCTCCCACATGAACACACTGAAAACACTGTAGTACATATGCCAGACCTGTAAGTGGCGCTATTATGCTCCTGCAAACATACACCAAAACCAGAGATTGAACGTGTGATGTCAGCAAACAAAACAAGATGTGATGGATGCTGTTCTCCTCTTGTTTTTCATGTTGGTCATAAAGGAGCAAAAGATTTTTGTTAGAGCTTAACAAGCTCAGTTCTTCCTGCAGCACAAACTTGACACTGTATTCTGCCATTGTTTCTACTGTTGAAAGCATTAGTACATGTGGTTTAAGGGAAAGGTGCAGAAAAATGTGCGTATTCTTTGTACACAAATTCCCAAACAATACCAATCTTTTGCAGATACTCCTAAACTCGTCTCCATGTGGACGGTCCCTTAACTTTCCAAAGCAGCTGCATTTGCCAGATTCCAGGTCTGACTTCATGCAGATCTTTAAGTTTGATATATTTGTACTTGATTGGAAATGACCAGGCCTTTCATAATTGGCCCATTAGCATCTACGGAGTAGACATAACTCTCTTTCCACAGCTCTGGCGGCAACTGTAGTGTAAGATATAACTAAAGTATAACTGCCACTTTCTCTTCTAAGAAAGAAGGCTGTGTGCTGGCCCTCCACAGTCCTATAATTTATATTGATCTCTGTTTCTAGCCTTGAAAACATCTGTACATAGTGGCTCAGCTAACAGCTAGCAATACTAATTTACATCCATTAATAGACACAAAAAAGTCTAAAAATGTTTTACTTTGATTTTGGTGATCATCCCAGCTACATTCACATTTACATGTAAAATGTGTAATGTCTATGCGAGATGTATATCAACAGAGAATTTAGCAGAATTAATGCTAATGCTTATAATTCCAAGCCATTGTTACGGATATAATTGTGGCTATCCATCATTTTGACCCCTGATCTGTTGATGCCTTGCATTGTGGGAAACAATATGGGAGCTAGACTGCTAATTTTGCTAGAAGTAGTATGACATCCAGGAATTTCTGGCATACTTTGGATTTTGCAAATGTTTGCGTACTACAAATACAATTTGGCAAAGTAAATACTGCTAGCATAGGATGTTTTAAAAAATGACCTAAAATACAGAAAAGCTGTTTAATTCAGGAAACAACAGCACGACCATGAAGCTATTGGAAAATGTAGTTAAGCTAGTAACTATGCTATTGACGTGATGTTACTGCCCATCACTTTCTGTCTTTGGTACAACATTGTGAGTTTTCTGTGTAGACACTGTGATGATGTTTATCATATGTGCGGGTGCACATTTTATAATATTTATGTAAAAGGGCTTTTTTCGTTGTTCTCTCAGTCACACACACACTCAAACACTCTGGCAGCGTTGGTTTGTTCTGTGTTTCCTGGCGGAGGGCAGGTCATGGTGGGGAAACTGTGACATGTCAAAGACGCCCCTGATTATAGCCGCCACGGGACCAAGGCCAAAACTAACACACAGACACACAAAAATACAGTAAATACCACCACTCTGCCTGTGCTGTGAGTGCGTTTGTGTGTGTGCCAGCAGTAGAGGCTCATGGGAACTAAACACGCCTGTCATTAGTGCTCAGAAACAAAGCGATCAGAAGGCGGCCAACCTGCAGCCAACACACTTCACAAGAAGAAAGAAAACAACATCAGTGATGACCTGAGGAGTAAACCAAACAAATGGAAAACTTCAGTTTCACTTGATGAACAGGAGAGCGTGTGTTTTGTCATAGTCACTGTGGAAATACAGTTGCTAATGAAGGTTTCTGTAATGAGTGTGCATGACATGCTTTGTGAGGAATAAAAATACAGCGGACTGGGATTTGAATGGGGTTTTATTGTTGAATTAAAGAGAGAAGAGAAGTAATCAGTGTACCTTCTTCTAGCAACGAAGTGTAAAAACAGTGCCAGCAGGAATTTCAAGCTGGTCCATGAAATATTTAAAAAATTTGATATAGATTACATTTAATCTTTGGAGCCATTGAACTAGCATTGAACTAAAAAAAAGTGGAAAGGTGACTTTAATAAATACTTTTGACTACATGGAAAGGTGAAACATCCTTTTTAGCTCTATGTTAATTGCCCCACACCCAAAGATGGGCGGTAACATCACTACAAATAGCATCCTTAGCAGCTTAAATGCATTTTCTTGTAGCTTTGGTAGTGACTTTGGTTTCTGAGTCAAACTGGTATTTGGTAGCTTAGTTTATTTTATTGATCATGTAGTGTAGAAGTGTCTGGACTAGTTCAATTTCACCTCAGTGATATAATATTTAAAAAAATGTCTTTTTATTGAATAATTGTTCTTTTCCAGAATTATTTGTATTTTATAGCCTTTGAAGGTGAAATTACTCCAAGTCACTCATCAGCCACTTGGGGCTGTTGAGATACAGTATCTCGGCTGTCATGTTGTCTGTCAATGGGTTCGAGTCCAATAATCTGTTCTTCTGGATTAATGGCACAAAATGACTGACAGGTGGACTTCTGCATAGATCGAACATGTAGTCATTCTTTTCCAAGTACTCTCAATCTCAACTGTTTTGGTGGTTGCAGTAATAGCTGTAGGGCCAAAACTAATCCTAAAAGAGCGTTCACACTCAACGCGACTTGGGTAACCTGGGTGACCGCTCTCCATGCAAAGTCAATGTACAGCCGCGATGGGGTGGGGCCAGTCCTCACGGGAAGCAACAGACGCAATCTGAGTGACTTGGTCATGCTACCAGGTCGCTTTGGACACGTGACCAGGTCGCGTCGCTTGGTTGCCAAAGTTGAAAAATTAGAACTTTTCAGGTGATATTGTGTTTGGCTGTGCCGTGACAGCCAGTCAGCATTGTGTGGGTGTGTGACGACACCGTTACAGAATTCTTTTTATTCTGGCTGACATTAGAGTGACAATCCAAGTCCGTGTGTGGGAACATTAGTCAGTGAGTACATTAGTTCTGCCAAGATGGGACTGCAGAGAACTCCCTATTCAAGGTGCAGCTGACAGATGATGCTGCAGCAGGGCCAGCAGCTGCTGGTAGATGAGTGGAAAGGATACAGTTGGAATAATGTCAGCTAAACCTATACATACAAATATATTATATGATATGATCATGGTGAAACTCGAACAGACGTGATGTCACTGAGTGACTCAACTGTGACTAAATGAGTTATTTTAGGGATAGGCGACGCAACATGAGTGAGCGACGCGATCTTGGTTGCCAATTCGCGTCATTTGAACACACCTTAAACCATACCAGGTTTTGCCCCTCACATATTCAATTTTAATTATATTCTTAAGGCTAGATGGGAGGTTGGTGATCACTGTATTAAGTCAAAACTATACAACAACATATTTGCAAAGGATGACAGTTCATGGTCACAGGTAAAATCAGAACATTGGCTCTGGGTTGGTGAAACAACTTCTTAAATAAATTGATAATTGCAGAAGAAAGTCTACAGAGATCAAAATGCCAGGAGTATGCCTTTAACAGTGTATATATGCATTTCTGCATTTCCATGTAGACAAAGATGTTTTTAAAACCTTAAGTGTGGAGGGGATTCATTTTTAAATCTAGGGGAGGAAATCTTCATAAACAAACATCCCTTTGAATGAGGACTCTGGCCATGTAGACTGATATATATATATTTTTTTTCTTTAAAGCTTTTTCTGTGTTTATCTATCCTCTTGCAAGTATTCTTTAAGGTCACACTGCAGCAGTGTAAAACTATCACTTTTGTTTACATGGAAGTTGTGCTCTTTTGGATGCTCCTAAATTCCTGCTAACTGGACTACTTAGATGGTACACATTCACTTGTGGTTTTTTATCCTTCTATGTTGCTTATTCAAGCAACTCTGCGTGTTAGAACTGTTTTAGGAGTGACTGCATGAAATGGCTACCCATGGCTGCCATGTCTTTAATTGTCAGAGTTTCAACAGATCCTGAAAATGACAAGAGTACTCATGATTTTTTTTCCTCATTTTATTATCTGATGCAGCTCGTCAGATATGTCTGCATTTGATAACAAGGAAACATTTGCTCCCTGCTAACACCAGTTAACATGGTCACAGGATAAACCATAACACCAATCAGAAATAAAGTTAGTGCAAAAAGTCTTTGCACTAAAAATAAAAGGATTTTTTGCATGTTGCAGCCATTGTTGCATATTATTGACAGCATATTTTCAGCAATGTTTATGATTCTATATGTGAACAAAGATGTTTCTTTAAAACTTCCAGAGTGTGGACATGACTACTTTTCAAAATGCAAGAGGCAAAGCTTCTTTGAGAACAAAAAACTGCCTCTGTGTGCTCATACCTAGCCCATTTACATGTTTACACCTATTTAAGAGTAACAAACTAACCTGAAACCAGAGTACCTGGGATAAACCCACATGTATGAAATATGCAAATTCAACTCAGAACAGCTCCCCCAAATCAGAGAGTCAGACCAGAAACCTTCCCAATGTAAGACACAAGAACTAACTTATTAAATATATCCTCTGTCCTCCTTGGGACAGGCATCCTATTTCACCATACCAAACCAAGAAAGTAAACTTCATCTTTTTGCATCTGCTAAACATTAGCATCTTAACGGTTCTGGATGAATGTGTAATCAAACTGATTGTCACTTTGTGAAAACACATTTATGTTGATGAAGTAAATCTCTGCAGAGCTGCTGGCATGGCTGAAGACTCTAAGGTCACCAACTGGGTTAGATTTTAGAGGCTTCAAATGGCTTCAAGTCCTCATAAAGTGTTTAGAAATATACAGATGAGGTCATGACATTTTATGAAGTGTTTTAACAAAACTGCGGAAGACTGATTATTACCAAATGGAAACTATTTAGCTACTAGTTAGAAAAAGAAAAATACATCCAAATTAATGTTCTGCTCCTAAAAATAAAAGTTGAAATAATTATAAGTTAAAAATCAAAATAAAGACGTGAGTCATGTTAAAACAGTCCCGTTTTAGGGGTTTGCATCATGTGTGGATTTTCAATATTAACTAATGAATTGCAGGTGATCAGTCTTTAAACAATGAATCAATTCTGGCTACATGACTACAAAAGTTTACCTCTGCGCTGACAGGGGCTTTCCACTAAACATCAGTGTGTTTCCATTTGTGCAAGAGTGTTTCTGAATTGATTCAATTACAGCCACATAAGCAAAAGAAGTAAAGAATTTACCATGTCAAATTGGATAATCAGATAAACCAGACACTGTTTGAGTCTGGGTTGCCTCAAATGAGGTCAAGCAGGCGCAGTGGATAAGTGCTTCTCCCGGGTCTTAAACTTTTGCATAAGCACTGCCTGCTGTCTCAAGGACTAATATTCACACCCCTGCGATGTTTAACCCTCACTATGGACAATACAAAAGTGTAAATGGGGTGAACTGATCCCCCCAGGAACTAATAAAAACAAGTGCACGTGGACAAAAACTAAAACTAAATTAACTGACATTTTCATCAATAAATAAAAACTAGACTAAAATGTTTGACAGAGACTTAATCCAATCAGAGCTAATTTGGTCATGTAGAAAGTAGGGGCAAGTTAGGAATATATCCAATCACAGCTACTTTGGTTGTGTGGAAAGGTTGGATGAGTTAAGAGGGACATCCAATCACAACTGCCGTAGCTTGTTTGTGGTGGGATAAGTTGTGGAGCGATCCAATCAGAGCTCCTCTCCTTATGAATTGATATATTCATGTAGAGCAGGTTCACTGTTTGTTGTCAGTTCTGGTATTGTAACTGAGATGCTCTGCCATGTCGCCTAAATAAAGGTGACTGCATTTCACACAAAAATTAAAATTGTGTCTGTTAATTTATACATTCAAACTTTACTAGAATTCAACAAAGATTTATTAGATGTTTCATTTTATCCAAGTGTAAAACATGACTTCAGAAATTCAAGGAAACATAAAAAATGCCTTACCCTTTACACTTCATATTTTAGTCGACTAAATTTACAGCAGATTTTGTCAACTAAAATGTTGTGAAATTTCATCAACTAAAATTAGACTAAAATTAAAACAATTTAGATGACTAAATTATGACTAAAACTAAAATTTGTTTTAAACGGAGGTTATTTTTTCACTGGCGAATGACTGTTTGTTTGTCAGTTAGCAAGATTAACCAAAAACTATTGGTCAGATTTTGCTGAAATTTTCAGGAGATGCTGGTAATGACCCAACATAAAAATGATTAAATTTGGTGGTGATCCAGATAACCGCCAATAGTGAACCATCATTTTTGCTCAATAACTGTCAAACTAATAATAATATCAACATGATTCTGAGGGCTAGGTGTGAGTTTTCAGGGTCAGGGAATCATATTATGATGGTAACTTTACCATGGGACTATTGCTTAAACATGTAACATCAATTATGTGAGCTACCCTGGCGGAGGATTGCACTTTTTGAGTTCTTTCTAGTTACTTTTACACTCAGGTCGTTGCCATGTTTGCATGATATCCTCCAGCAACACGTATTTCGTACAGGCAACAAAAACACATGACACCAACAAATGCCAACTCAAGGACAAACTGCAAGTAAATCTCCAGTCTGAACATGAAGATAATTCTTGATTTTTTGAAAGATGAGCTTCTTTTCCTATTTCCCCCTCCATGCTGTGTTGAACTTTTTAGCTCTGAGGTGCACAGACACATCATCGCAATAACAGCCAACCTTAAAGAAATGATGGTAAATAATGGACGAAAGGGGAAAAGTGGAGCAGAAGGTAGAAAGATTTAGTGTAAGATGGAGGGATTTAGTGAGGGAGGGGTGAGACCTGTGAGGAGCCAGCAGGTTAAGCCTTCATGTTGGTGTGGTGTTGGTTTTGTTGTTGTTGGCTCCGCTCTTTGATTCACTGTCACACACTCACAAACTGTGCTGCAGTGACCTCACCTCTGTAAAGTTTGTGTGAACATATAATCACCCTCTGAATGTCCAGAGCTGCTTTATAGACTCCCAGAGCTTTCACACACTCGTATAAATATGCATGTACACAAATACACACTGTACGTGAAAACACTGCGACCCCTGAGGTGTACTCTCACTAACAGCTCTCTGTAACAGCCCACTTAAAGCTTAAAACCACAGAACGAGCCAAGCCGCCGCCGTATTAACCACAGAAGAAGAATTAAAAGCTGACATGTTTGTTTTCTGTGGTTATGACTCCATTCAGTGGCACTGATCTATTTCTCTACATAACCGCAGCAAAAAGAAAAAACAGGTTTATTTATGACCGTAGAGGACTTATGAAATTATTGGTAAGGCAACTATGAAATGATTTTACAGCATGAGAGTCACTTTTGTCTCTTTAAACAGAAAAATAGGATCCAAGAGAATAAGAATCATGACCAGGATATGAAATCAATTGGGCTTTTGGGTAGACTTCGTTCTTTGTTATATCATAGTTGTATTTAACTCTGTATTACAGTCAAGTTTACCTCTTTATTATGTACTGTAACTCGGTGTGAGATCTCGGCTCTCCAAAAGAGGTTTCTTAGAATAATTAGTTTCACTAAAAGAAGTGATTCAACTGCTCCTCCTCCTCCTACCCAGCACTTTTCAGAATCTTTTTAAGTCTTCTTCAGATATTCATTTATATCATACAATGCACACGAAGGACATCAGTTTTGTCAGAATTTCCTCAGTCAAACCACATTAAAATAAAGAGGATCATCTCTGTGGAATATCTCCCTACAATCCCACATGCATCTGCACTATCATCATTCAGAAATCATTGTTTTATGATATGCTTGCTATACAACTGTATGTTTTTTCTTTTAATCTTACCAACATGCTCCCTGTAACATTGTTATTTTCTGAGAAGAGATGTTTTTATACTCCCTTTGGTGCTTTTAACCTCTTTTGCTCAGTGTTTTACTTTGTGTTGTTCTTACTTATGCTTTTAATGTGCAATAACAATGTGCAATTAACTAAAACAATGTAAAGGCTTTTGTCAATCCAAAAGCCCAATGAATTTGGGATGGTGTGGGATGGACATAACCCCCTTGGTGGAGGTAATGATCTGCAAATCCTTCTTAACGGATATGCAGTTGAATACACTACAAAGACAAGATCAGTGTTCAAACTGATAAACGTTATTGTTTGATCTGGGTTCAAGGTCTGGGCGTCCATGCGTTTATTTCCATCATAAATTCTGATTTGTTCAGCCCTTTGTTCCCGCCTGGAGAGATACATCTCTGGATGTATGTATATGTAAAAAAAAAATACATATATACAAAATATAACTATCTCTCTGTGTTTCTCATTCCACAGGTCCATGACCCTTACAAGTTGTACCTTGTTATAAAGGTAACTAATCAGGCCTTACAAAGATTTAAGATACAATACAAACTGGTATCAGTACAGGAGAGAAATCATGAACCAAAATAATATTTCCAAACCTTTTTTAAGCAGTATAATGGATTGGCTTTACTCTCTCTGATCCACTAAATTTGGGAATATCAATGTGGGGAAATCATCAGTACATTTCTCTCTATGTGGCCCAGGGTGAAAAAGATTTAGACACCTCTGCTCTATAGCATGACCTCAGCCTTTCTGTTGCCTCTCCTGCTTCAGCAGAACAGAGAGAACCCTGACACACACACTAACACACACATGCAAACAACACAGAGACAATGGCATTGTTTTCGCTTTGCTGTTTAGTTGGCAGTAGCTTTAAAACAAGCCCTTACAGAAAGGTGTGTGCATGTGTGGCTGTGTTGAGTAGCTCGTTGTTTGTGGGTATTTAATGGGCTCAGCCTGGTTTTCATTGACAGTCCCATCAGACTCTTTACTGTGAGCAGCTCTCAGTTTTTATGATGGCTCTGCAGCAGCTCCAGATCCAAACCGTTTGCAGAGGATTAACACTCACAGAAACACCAAACACAACCAGAGCCACCACGAAACTCTGAACAAGCCCAACTTTAAACACAAGCAGGAGTAAAACTCTGAATGATGGGAAGATATCTTCACATTTATAGTGAATATCCTCTGCTGTTACCCTTTTGAATTGACTTTTTTGACTATTGACTATCACTACCCTTATTGTTGTTGCCCTGCTTAATGGTTTAAAGGAACTATTGGTGTGATTGATGCACTAATTTATGTAAAAGCCATCTGATAAAAAGGCAAAGCTATAAAACTCAACTCACAACCATATGCTTCACTAAAATTCATGATATATTCTATTAAATGCCCTTGTGGCCAATAGTTCATGTAGTAAAAACCCAGAGAGCATTTAAAACCAAGGTTGCAGAAGACAGGAGACCCAGGACCAACAAAACTTGATGGTGGTGCTTTAAAGGAAGCAAATTGTCCAATCCTTTCCCTGAGATAACCTTATGCAGCAGCTGGATTCAATGTCAGGTAAATCCATCTTAACAAGCTCCAATCTACAATGACTGTGAGCTGCCTGAAACAGCATGGCCCAATCAGCATCTGCATTACTGCTTGTACAGAGATTAGCATAGATGCTGACAGCTTCAGTAGCAGTTTGAGAGAAAACGAGAGAGAAAGAAATTGGTTTGAATCTAATTGGTCAACAGGTCTTGACTCGTTTATTCCCAGCACAGAGTGTTTTGGTGTGAAGCACAGGTGTCTTCTCTCAGTTTTTCCTGACCTATCTGTCCTATAACGTGTGTTAACGCTGTTGAAATAGTGATGGTCATATGTTCCTGTTTACGTCTGGGGCAAAGCTGGTGTCTTCCTAATTTGGGGACGCAGAAATTGACTGCACTGTAAACCTTCTTCTACCTGCTCTAAAGTCTGAAGTCTGTGGCGCAGAGTGTTTCCGCTATTTTGAGGACGCAGTTGAGAGATTGCTGCACATCTTTGACATCAAAACACTCACTTTACTGAACTTGTTTTCACCCACATTGGATACAAAGCACCACCACACCCACAGATGGAGCCACTTCAATTTGCCCCAATTTCCTTTAATGAGACTTGGCTGGACCATGGCAGATCTGTGACGAGACCATCCCACCCTCACAGTTGTAATGAGATCCCAGCGTTGTTACTTTAATGAGGGCAAAGTTTGAGGACCGCTGTATGAGTTCTTGAAATTGCATGAATGAGAGTGTTTATAGTGAAATTTAGGGACACTGACTGAAATGTGGGGGAACTCTCAGTGACTGAAAGTTTGCTGGAACTTGGCAAGCTTCTGGCTGGAAAGGGAAAATTGAAGTATCAGTACCATTAAATATCAGAGCATTCATTGAAAAGGATCTGTTTCTGGGCTCAACTCCAGACAATATTCATTGATAACTTTCAGCAATATTTACACCTTGCAGTGTTCATTTGGATGTTAAATTTCAATAGTTAATACAAATCTCCGTGAGAGTGCATTTCTAACACCACATAGATGTGTTGATCATTAGTCACATTGTTAAGTTTTCCAAAGTGTTAGATTTTCACTCCATAAAGAGTCAATGATTACACTTTATTAGTGTCAATTTACCAACTCTTGGAAAATAGTTAAATCAAGTCTCTGTGGTGTTCTAGACACTTTAAAAGTGTTGAAGTTAACTCTGGTGGTGTTAATTTGATTATGCAGATTATGCTAGGGGGCACAGCAGGGAGTTCACACATTTCACTGAAGAAGGTTTCTGGACTGATCCCCATGTCTCTCTGGGCACATGATTTTTAGGTTGATTGGTGACTCCAAAATCAACCTTAGGTATGAATGTGGGTGTGAGTGGTTGTCTGTCTCTCTATGTGATCATCTGGCAACTGGTTCAGGATGTACCCTGTCCTTCACTCAATATCAGCTGGGATGGGATGTAAGTGATACAGCTTGGAGGGGGCAGGGCACCTGTTGAGTTGTAATAACTTTAGGAGTGGCAGTGGTAGCTCTTCCAAAATATGAGAATAACTTGACTTAAACTCATAAAATAGTCATGTACATGCTTTGTAAATTGGATTCACTGCATGCACACAAATGTATAAGTCTCCATCCATCCATCTTCTTCAGCTCACCCGTGGTTGGGTTGCGTGGGCATCAGCCTAAGCAGAGAAGCCCAGACTTCCCTCTCCCCGGCTACTTCATCCAGCTCTTCCCAGAGGATCCCGAGGTGTTCCCAGGCCACTTGAGAGACATAGTCCCACCAGCGTGTCCTGGATCTCCCTTGAGGTCTCCTATCGGATGGACGTGCCCTGAACACCTCACCAGGGAGGCGTCTGGAAGGCATCCTGATTAAATGACCCGAGCCACCTCATCTGGCTCCTCTCAATGTGGAGGAGTAGCAGCTCTACTCCGAGCCCCTCCTGGATGACCAAGCTTCTGACCCTGTCTCTAAGGGAGTGCCCCGACACCCTGCGGAGGAAACTCATTTTGGCAGCTCGTACCGTAGTTGAGGGTATGAATGAAGACTGACCAGTAAATCAAGAGCTTCACCTTTTGGCTCAGCTCCTCTTTCACCACGACGGACTGATGCAGAGTCTGCATCACTGCCCATGCCACACCGATCCGCCTGTCGATCTCCCACTCCATCCTTCCCTCACTCTTGAACAAGACGTACTTGAACTCCTTCACTTGGGGCAGGATCTCATCCCCGACCCAGAAAGGGCACTCCACCCTTTTCCGGTTGAGGACCATGGACTCACATTTTGGAAGTGCTGATGTGTAAGTCTCCTTTTTTATAAATAACCACCACACAATAAATACAAGCTGGAGCCCTGACATGCAGAAACTTTAACTGCAACTGAAAAACAACAGCGTGGTCAAAAGACAGCAGGACAGAATGAATGACATAACATCACGGCTTGTGCTCCATGTTTCAAATCTGCAGCAGTTTTCTTCTCTGAATAAAGTAAGTCTGTCTCCACAATCTGAGTCTGTGATGATAATTGAGCAAATAGAGAAATGACATGAGAGTATGATAAAGAGGAGGTGATAGCTGGCTCTGTTAGCAGTTGAAGGTTAAACTTTTATAGATGCTAACGATGCTTGCTGGTCCAGTTGGATTTGAGTTCTGACAAATTAGCATCCGAGTGAGTGTTGGCGAGCCAGCCTCAGCTCTGTAGTGGAAAATATTAACACGGTTTGGTCATAGTGTGTGAATTATCTGTGTTCAACATGAGCACTATATTACACCTCTGCACTCTGAGTACATTGTCAGTCATGTGTTTGCTTCATATTTTCCACTGGTTGCAAGCAAATAACCCGTTAAAACACACACACAAACTCTTAGAGAGAACAGCCCTACACACACTCCCATGCAGAGGGTTGATTTACAGGTGGTGTTAAGAATGACTAATGGCGTCGTTTGTTTTGCTGTCATGTTATTTCCCTGCAGTGCTATGGAAAGAGCTGGCACGTCACCTATTAGAGCTGATAATGACTTCATCCCTCACTGCTTTTCTATGCATGTGTGTGTGTTTTCAAGTGTGTGTTTGTGTGTGTAGAGAGATAGAAGGGACGAGAGAGGGAGCAAGAGAGTTTGTTTGTAGAGAGGAGAAAGAGTGAGAGGAGCAGAGAGGGGGAGAGGGAGAAGGAGAAACAAAAATGAAAAAATATAAGCCTTGCCCCCTTTTGTTTGCTCCTTCACTCGTCTCTGGTTCTTGTCTTGTAGACCGCCTGGGATCCTTGGTGTAGACCGCCTGCTGTGGACTTACAAAGCATCAATAACCACAATTACAAATATTTTACCTTTCCTTTGGCCCCGTTCTGTTATCATTACAGTTCCTGATATTGACTTCAGAGAGATCAACAAAATTAAATACATGGTAGTTCCTGTAAACAGCACACATATATTAGTATGACCTTGTCAAACAATCATGGATGACCTGCTGCTGTGGACCTGCTCCACTCCATGTGCTCTATCCTGCATCAACCATCAACAGAAATGACATCATTTAACATAAATTCATAATTTTAGATCAGTTAAACCAAATTTAATTATAGCTCAGCTAGATGTTGCTATATTAATCAACATCATAAATGTATAATAATAAAGTTATAATAATATCTATCTAATCTAATCATTTTTCTCAAGATTATAGTCATTATAGGCATTAATTTTAATATTAGATTGATCTCTCTATTCATAGACATGAGGTTCCTCTTGAAAATGAGATGCCAAATCTTAAGAGGCTTACCTTTAATAAACTTATATTCCACAAATATGGTGCTATATAAATAAAGACTGATTGATTGAGTCTATCTTCAGCAGAGACAAATGTGATTTTTGGTCTCTTTGTCTCTGCCTGGATGGATACATCCCTGGATCTATGTATATGTAATGTTTATGTGTATATACAAATATTTATGTATTTATTTATATGTATTTGTATATATGCAAATATGTGTATCTATAAAATGAAAGCATGGCTTCAGCCTGTTCTATTGTAAAGTGCCTTGAGATAACACTTGTTATGAACTGGCACAATACAAATAAAGATTGTTTGATTGAAAAGAGAGAGAAAAAAATGTTTCTGATGGACATTTATCTCTTTCCTTTTTCCCCATGATAAAAATAAATAGGGCTTTATATAAATATATGACTGTCACTGTGACACAAGCTGCCACATCCTTTATATGTTGCATGCAAGGCAAATTTAATTTTGCATGGTTGTGTTAACTGTATGCTTCAGACTGTGGACTTCTCTCTGTGCTTGTCTTGCTAGATCTCAGTGCAGCTTTTCATACTATAGATCAAAAAAATAAAAAAAAATCCTTCATATTTTGCTGTGTTGTCTGATACTTTCTCTTCGTTCATGGTGATATTAAACAATTACTGTGTTGTTTTTTATAAGTCAATATCCTACCTGTCTACAGGTTTGTTTATGCTCAACCAGCATAAGTTCTAAAACTAAAAGAAATGCTTTAAAGAATAACTAATCTACATCAAACTATTCTTCAAAATATGTTTTTATCAAACTGTCAACAAGCAGCAACAAAACAGCATCTGAATATGTCACAAAACTTAAAAATACTCAAACCTTTACACGATTAAATTATAAAGTGCAACTGATTATGCATAATAGGCCAATATTTAATCTTCCTTCAGTAAATGAAAAATGTTTTGGCATTAATGTGTAGGCTACAAGTCCACAACACTATGAACTACATATCCAGTATTAAAGCATCTGACTTGAAACTTAATGTAGCAAGTGGTGATTTTAATTGGAGGACAGTAAGGAGTGGAAATGAACAGTCAGACTGTCATTAGAAACTGGATCTGTTCAAGTGAACATCTAAGTCAAAGTTATGCCTTCTTTCTTTTTTAAATCAATATATCTAGAATAGAACATCAAACTCAAATTAATAGCATACAGAAATAAATTCATATGTCTGGACAATAATATCTTACGAGATAAATCTACAACAGTGTAATATTTGTATCATAAATGAGAGGATGAGGATGTCAGACTGTCACAGCCTGTATCAGCAGGTAGAGCACAGGCTGTTTGCAGCAGCAGTGAAAAACTGTGAACAATTCACAGATTCATTGCAAACCAGGATGAACAGCTGTGCTACATACAGTGCAAATTTGGTTTTAGCTTAACAATTAAAATCCTGTTAATTAGCTTAAATACCGTGCTGTGTTTATTTATAACATGCCGGTAGATTTCAGACAAAGGAGCTGAATTTTTGCTTTTCATGTTCTGTGTGTGCTTGTTGAACAAGTGAAGTGATAAAGAACTTATTAATTGTTCAGTGTTATAATACACTTAAGTTATTGTGATCCTCAGTGCTCTGTCTGCATGTTGTGTGTGTGTGTGTGTGTGTGTGTGTGTGTGTGTGGGTGTGTGTGTGTGTGTGTGTGCATGTGTGAGCGACAGGAGCCACACTGGGAGAAACAGTTGAAACAAACCACTGCGTGGATCACGGGGAGGGGGGGTTGGAATCTTTCAATAGTTAAAATTGTCAAACAATGTGTTTTTAAATAACGTGACTTGTATTGTACCATCAACAAACATAACTATACAGGATGGGGCAAACACGACCCCTGCGTCCCCCCTGGGATTTGCGCCTATGGTTAGAACATAATGTAAGCCAGAGTTCCCCAACCACTGGGCCACTACATTTGGTAGAGGGCCTTAAAAACAAAAAAGATGAATTTGATTTTAAATCCCTTAGACTGGAGGGTGTTTTATTGGATGGCTGGATCCTCTTGTATCTGTCTTAGTAGCTCGACTGAGCAGAGTTTTCACTCAGGGTCTCTGTCATCACTGACATGAACACAAATGTTCAACTTCAGATCAACTTATAATTAAATCTTGTGCTCATGCACATGTCCACATGTGCTTTGGACAAAGTTATAAATATATTTGACTCAGCACAGTGTGGCTGGAGGGCTCTCAAGGCACGTGAGAGCATTTAACTTCCTGATGTGGAAGGATTTAATTCAGAGATAAGAACTAATAAAATACCCATCAATAATCAACCGAAACGTCAGATCAAATCAGACCAATGACCAGTGGATAGTAAACATACCATCAGCTACATGTGCACTTCTTTTACTATTTAATTAGGCACCTTGTCAATTATCAGCTCTCAGCTTACTGCATTCCTAAATGTCATTAACAGCTGACAAAAACAGAGTGAGTCCCTGTGTGTTTGTTGATCGTCATCAGTGCCATCCTCCCACACCATTCCCCAAAATATTGTGTTGAATACATGTTATGTATATATAAAAGTGTTGGTACATCCTTCCTTGTATCAACTCTTCAGCCTGGTGATGGTGTTGTAATGTCATAGGGGATATTTTTGGGGCCCTTACTACCAGTTGAGTATGGTTTAAATGCCAGAGTTCATGTGAGTATCATTGCTGGACCATGTTCATCCCACATTGTACCCATTTTCTGATGGCTAATCCCAGCAGATTCACAACACTCAAATCATCTCAAACTGGTTTCTCGAACATGACAGTGAGACCACTGTACTCCATTGGCCTAAAAGTTACAAGACCTCAGAGCGTCAGAGCATCTTTGGGATTTGGTGGAACAGGAGGTTTGCATCATGGATGTGCAGACAACAAAGCTGGACCAGTATGGACCAAAATCTTTGATGCACCCTGTTGAATTTACACCATGTAGAATTAAGGCAGTTCTGAAGGAAACAAAGGGTCCAGCCTTGTTTTAGCACAGTGTTCCTTATAAAGGGCCAGTATGTGTATTTTGCTACTTACTTGAAGAAATGACTGATCAAGGTAATCTGAGGACAAACATAATGAGCTGTTGTCTGCACACAGTAGTATTCCTCAGAGTCTGGTGATAATGGTTTATGCTGGCTGTGAAAATGAGGACCAGGGTTTGAGTCCCTCTCTGTCAATAACTACTTCACAACGTCCATGTGTTCTCCAGTTTAGAGCAAGTTTTGTCTACATTTGCATCATAGAGTGTTTAAGTAAAACGAGGACGTGTTGTTTAAGGGCGTGATATTATTAGAGTGAGCAGGCCAGAGCGGGTGTGAATGTTCCTTCATGTGAACATAAAGCATATTGTGCTTGTGTGTGTGTGAATGTTTGTGTGTCCCTCCTGTCCTGAAGTTGAGGAAGCAGTAGGTGGCAGGTAAAATATGTAGCGGAGCGTGGAGGTTAGTCGGGCCGCCGGGGGGGAGGAGTGTGTGAGTGAGAGAAAAGAGAAACTTCATCCAGGTTATTGTAGAGAGCTTGTCAGGATTTATTAGGTAGGTAAGCACACAGAGCCCCCCGCCTGTCGTAAAACACACACACACACACACACACACACACTGAACAGTCATAAAGCAGCTCCAGATAACTTAAGCTGAGTACAGGGACTCAATGACATCATGACAGCAACACAGCACCGCGCTGACTTTTCCATGTTTTCCTTTGCAGGAGCTAATTTACTCTCTCCATAAAGAAAAAGGAGGAAGGAGGAGAAGAGGCCAGATAGGGTGAGAGTGATACGGAAAAGACAAAAGAAGAAGACAAGAAGAATCTTTGGGGGTTTTCACACCTACAGCAGTTGCTTTTTCCGAATCAGTTGTAAAAACACTACACATTTGCATATTTCCCTCGGATCCTTTATTGTTCACAGGGCAGTATAGAGTCCAAAAACATGGAAGTGAGTTAGCATTTAGCACTCTCTGGTTTCCAACCCCCCACAGTAACTGAGATTTAGATTACTGGTTTCGTATAAATGCTAAAACAAGGTTTGTGATGAACACACACACACACACAATATTTTAATGTTGGATGGGAAATAATAAAATACATCTGGTGTTGTCTGCTTTTGGATCTCAAAATGTTTTGTGTGTTTCAAATGACAGTTGCAAACTAACTGCCAGCTAGCACTACAAAAATGGCTGGGGACCAGACGGCAAGCATTTGTGACTGATTTTTAATAATCAATAACTCATACACTATTGCCACAGACATGAAGAAAAACTCGATCAGCTCACTCAAATTAGAGGAAACTCTCAAGCAAGATTTATACACTGAAAATATTGTAGTCGCTTCCAAATTGAGCCGCCATGTTGTAATTCCATAGCTTACTAATAGCTTTTCACTCTTGCTGATCACCTTTAAGCTTCAAACATCATAAAAGGTATCCAGATCCAGGTTTTATTTAAAAGGGCTTCTTAAAATGGATCTGGACCTTGATACAAATCTAAATTTAATTGGTTTTGTCTGAACTAATATGATGTACATATGCATGAATTTTCTCTAAGTATTGTTTGTTGAGTTATATGCTAAAATGTTGAAAACTGCCCTATTCTGCATTGACAAGTAACAAGTCCTTCTCAAAATAAATCCCAGATCTGGATTATTTTATCCCCCATTTCCTTGTGTTACAACTTACATTGTCTGTTTCTCTTTGTGGCCCTGTGATTGGCTGGCTCTCGCTCAGTGTTAGCTGTGATAGACTCCAGCCCACCCACAATCCCAAAAGGGATAAGCAGTTATAATGGATGGATGGATGGATGGACAATTTTTAATACAATTTAAGGCATCCCTGACATCCCTGAGGGCCCCCAGGGTGCCACATTACTCTGGTTGTGAAGGGCTGCTCTGAGAAACTCTTCTACAAATGTCAGTGGGAAATAATATTTTGGATTGTGTCTGACATGTGTTAATGCTTCAGTGAAGTATAACTTTGATCTGAGCATCAACGTACGGCATACTGTGTAATGTGTTTTCTGTTTGTTTAATGGCTCATGAAGAAATGAGGCATCAAGTTGAGCCAGAATTCAGACCATGAAATGAAATCTGACAAGTAAATAATAAACGCCAGCAGCAGTTGGACAATGTATTTGAAGTGGAATGTGCTGTTTTGTGAGAAGATTGATTATAGACTGAAGACTGATTATAGTAACTCACTCCTTCCTGGTAAAAATCATAATCCTGTCCTGCCTCCATCTAGATTAAAATGCAGCAGCAAGACTTTAACTGGTTTTAACCAATGACATCATTCCACCAAGGTTTTAGTATCTTTATACTGGCTTCCTGTTGTTTTTGAATTGATATTAAGATTTTATTCATTTCTTATAAAGCACTTGTGGGTCTGGCTCCAAGTTATATATCAGAGCTATTGATCCCAAACACACAGGCTTCCTGGTTGTTCCAAAGTTGAGGCTTAAAATGAAAGATGAGCAAAAAGTTTATAACATATATTTTTATTGTATCAAAATAAACTAAAAAGTTAATTTTCCCAACTTCTAAAATAAAGTTTATCTATTATCTGCTAGATGTGTGGATTTCTTTGTGTCTCTGCAGCCTTAATAACACACTGTTTAGATGTTGATGATTGTTAATTTGATTAATCAATCAATCAGTATTTATTTATATAGTGCCAGTTTATAACAAGTGTTATCTCAAGGCACTTTACAATGGAGTAGGCTGAAGTCATACTCTTCATTTTGTACATACATATATATGCATAGATACAAATTCATATAACTATATATGAATGAATGAAATTTATTTTCAGTAAAGTTGCAATAGCACAACTTGGAACATTCAAAGTTTTCAAGCTGACCGAATGGGTGTAGGCAGAAGCCAAAGCTTATTTAAGCCTACCCCTTCAACAAAAACATAACTATCACAGAAAAAAAATTACAGCAAGAGCAATGCTGATGCATTGTTGTTGTTTACATTCATTAGAAATGTATACGTAAATAAATAGACATATTAACTTACATAATCCACAGTGTATTACTAAACCAATTGATCCTTGTCTTTTGAGCCTTACCAAAGTTGTGCATGTTTTTATATTTTCAGAAGAACAATTCCACAAATTTACCCCTGTAACTGACAGACAATGAGATTTGACAATTGTACGTATTTTTGGCTTTTGAAACATAAATGTTCCTCTAAGGTTGTATTGACAGTCTCTCATCATAAACAACTCCTCGATACTTTCTGGTAATTGTCCAGTTTGAGCTTTGTACATTGTTTGTATTGTACTGTATTCAACTAAATCTGAAAATTTTAGAATATTTAGCTGCAAAAATAGAAGATTGGTTGGTTCACGGTAGTTTTTTTTTCTTTTTTACTGATAATTTGTATGGCTTTTTTTTGTAATGGAAAGATAGAGATTGTATTTGTTTTACAAGTGTTTCCCCAAACCTCTACACGGTGTATCATGTATGGGACGATTAGTAAGTAATAGAGAGTGCACAAAGATTTCTGGTTTAAGAAATCCTGAACATTATATATATATATATGTATATACACATACATACATCCAGAGATGTATCCATCCAGCCAGAGATAAAGGGACTAAAAATAAGAATTTATGATGGCGACAAACACATGAACACCCAGACCATAAATCTGTCATCATCATATTTGACTCTGCTGAATATAAATTTATTAAAGGTAAGCCCCTTAAGATGTGGCATCTCATTTTCAAGAGGGACCTCATGTCTGTGTAGTAGTAAAGATAGTTACCATGGATATATAATCAATACAATCATGGATAGAGATTAATCTAATATTAAAATTAATATCTATAAAGATATCTATAGCATATAGCTGCTATATTACAATCTGATCATCAGTTTGCCTTAAAAACTTCATCACTTTTATTCCTGCTGCAGAGTTGTCTTTGTCACACCCCCTCTGTCTCCACACAGATCCTCCAGGTCACATGTTTGCAGGAGAACGTGCACAGACAATGAGCTGAACCTACATGCAGGTTGCATGGCGATCATCATGCATCAGCGTCTGTGTTAGTAAATGTCGAGTCTGTGAACAGTCACAACTCTCATGACTGAGACTGATATTGTCACAGAGCGATAAAAAAGGAGCGAGTCTGCCCGTGTGATTTATTCCAGAATAAATCCAGTCTGAATGACAGAGTGGTGGAAGTGAAACAGACAGAAAAAGCTCATATCATTTTATTGAAGCTGGATACAAACCCCCACAGTTTGTCCTCGCGTTATGAGCCTATGTGACCCCCTCAAGCTGTCAGCGCTGGGCTCATATTAACACTCACCTCTCTGCAGGCCCTCCCAAAGGCGTCTTACACTCCCCGCACTGATGTTGTACGGCAGGTCAGAGTGGGGAGTGTACACTGGAGTCGTGCATTTGGGAGACTGAGCTGCAGGTTAGTGAGGTTTCTTATTGTGTGATATAAAGGCCATTAAAAGACCAGAAATCTTGAGCTCAGAAGTTGCTGACAGTACTCGCTGACAAGGCAACACAAGAGGCGTCACTGTGACTGCAGTTTAAGAGATCTCAAGATTATTTTTCAGCATTTAATGGACTTTTGACTACAGAGAAGGCATGGATGAAGCACAAAAGGCACCATAACTTCAGCAGAAAAGCATGGCTGACTGAGGAAACAGTATTTCTGTCAAAAACTTCTTCTTAATTGGCTTACAGTGGTTTGTGAAAGGTAAGATTAAATGTGTTTATGTTATTTTATTCAGGTAATGCCTGTCTGTTTATGACCTTATTGTAAACTCTGGTGGTCCGGTTAGTTCAGCAGCAGCTGGGACGAAGACTGTAAGGATTAGACTCTATCACTGTCATGCTGAAACACACACATTCACACTTGTGTTTTTGACACATATCAACAATTTTTTTCCCCAAAAAACTTTTTCATTTCATTTCATTCATTTATTTATTTATCTCAAACCTTAAAAACAAACAAACAAACAAATAAACAACAACCGAATCAATGCAAAGTAATATGTACACTAAACTGTACATGTCCATCAAAAAAATTAAGCATGTGAGGACATACACATGCACAGCAACCAACTTTATTGAAAAGTATTATCAATTACAATCAACAACAGTTGACATTCTGGGAATACAGAACAAAGTTCGGCAACTTAACTAAAATAAATCAATAAATAAGACACAAATAATAGAGAAAAACAGAGGTACATGAGTACAGAATCTAAATGTTAATAGTTTAAAAGATATGTGATCTTCACTGGCTGTTAACAAGTTGGATCTCCGTCCGTCTAAATGTTTACTTCACCTTGACTCTCGCCATGGCTACATCTTCCTCCTGCTCCAGCCAGCTCGCTCCCTGATTGGCTTTGTTCCGTCCCATATGAAAAAACACAGAGGACAAGCTCAGCTGTCCTCCATGCCCCACACACAAAAGGATTTCAGGTAGTAAATATTGAACAAGTTTAATATTTGCAATTTGAAGTTGGAGCTACCCCGGTCCAAATGGTTGAAATGACCCTTAACACACCTCACACCACAGGATAATCAGGTACTAAAATCTTTAGGAGCTCTAGATTATAAGGCCTTTGCTGACTCTGGTCAGAAGAAAGCATCTGAGCTAACACTTGGGCCAAAAACTGTGTAGCGTGTACCCCATTTTAGTTCTATGTGGCCTGGCTTAGCTCCAACCAGCTTGATGTTGGGAAAAGTTGGCCAAAACATCTTCAAGGTAATAAAGTAAGTAGATAACAAACTTGAATTTTCTCTGAAAAATAAACTGACTGAATTGGAGAAGAGCTTTACAACCAAAAAGACAGCACCTAGGACAAAGGCTTTGAGGATTAGACCTCATCACTGTCATGCTCAAACACACATTCACTGTCCTCTAAAGATATTTTTCCATGCGTCTAGTGCTCCTGTCACCTTTTACTCTATTTTCTAATATTCCTGGAGTATGGGGGTAAAATATTGTACCTGAACTGTACCGCCTGATCCAAAAGAAGGCGCTCTCAATGCAACCCAACCATCCTTTGCTCTCTTGACCTCAAAAACTGGATGTACACCTCAGGAAAATGGAGGACAGGCAAAGCCACGTCCTGACAGCACTTTGGGCTTCACACTGCTGATGACAAAATAAAAAATAAGACCAGGCTGTGTGTCAATAATGTGTAAAGCAGCTGGCTTACTCCTCGTTCAAGACAAATCTGCCGCGAAAGTGCAAAGGCAGGGGAGCGCTCAGCCCTATGCAATCATGTTCTCCTCGGCAACGGAAAAAGGCCATCACTGAAAAGATCGCAAGACTCATATGCAAGGACACATGGTCCACCTGTGTCCAGAAGAAAATGTAAAATTATCTAATGGAAATGTCTCATGTCTGTGCTGCAGCTGGTGCATTAGTATCTGTCCCAAGACTTTCTGAACAGAGAGAGAACTGAGCTGAGACACTGTGGCACACGTTCAGGCTCATGCCATGTAGAAAAACTGTCAAAAAATATAAACTATCCCTTTAAGCCCATTAAGCAAGGTATACTTTTTGTTTGTCCCTGCATTTGTGTTTGCCTCGTTGGCATCATCAGCAATGTTTTTTTATATACACTCATGTATGTGATGTGTGGGATTGGAGGATACTGCCACAGGCACTGTAACTACCTGCTGTGTTAGAAGTTAACAGAAAACATGGTAGTAATACTGAGAGCAGAAGTAACAAATAAACACCATTAATCAATATCATTATCAAGGATATGATGACAACTGATGACCCATGTTATGGTTTAAAGTGACTGTGTTAACTGATGACTTGCGGCTGACTGTACTGATATACATTTTAGTAAAAGTATCACTGAAAAAGAGGGTACCCTCCGATGATTCATTGCTTTTTTAATTTTATACATATTAGTGTATAAAAACTACTAATCCAAAGTTTAAATGTAAGAAAAAACAGCCAAAGAAACTAAGCTAACATAAGCACAGAGAGTCAACCATGGTGTAAACACAAAGTCACCAATTTACATGGTCACCAGTTAAATGAATACACTAAACTTATTTCCTTATTTCACAATTTCATAAACAGAATTTCTCCTTGATCAACCAGATGGTCAGTCAGGTGTCTGTAAAGTCTCACACAGGTGTGGCACATGGCTCATGACATGTACCTCACACAACCACACTTCAAAAATCCCGAACTATCCCTTTAATTTAATTCTTTGAGGACTGACTTAGCTCCATACAGCTTGACGTTTCTCTCTACTTTGGCAAAAGTTGGCCATAATGTCAGTGTGTGAATGCAGCTTCAGGGTTAGAAAGGAAAAAGACAGAGAACTTGAGTTATCTTTGAAAAATGAACTGACTGAACTGGGAAAGAGGTTCCCAAAGACTTCAGAAAAGTTTTCTTATTTGCCTGTTCATAGAAACTCTAGGAATACAAATCACCCTTTCAAATATTTAACTTCCAATTTCCAGCGTCTCTGAAACTTGATGACTGTGGTTTTGTTGAACAGATCATGAAGATGATAAATCAAAGTTTTATAACTTCTAAAAAAAGCCTCCAAAGATTAAATTGATCCAGAGGAATATGTTTCTGCAAGTCTTCAGAACTTGTTTAGTCTTGAACTTATTAAGAAGCGCTCATCTCTCTGTCCAGCTCTTAATTGAGTTTGATATAAACCAATCACACAGCTGCACTTTGATTCTTCCAGAGCTGTTTCTGGGAAAAGTGGACGCAGTTATGAGTCAGCAAACTGAACATTTGGCTTGAAATCATCGAAATCAACAACAGAGCACACGGCCCATCAGCAGGGTGGTCCAGCTCACCTTGTCATCACCAAAAAAAAAGGTCTGCGACTCTCTTTACACTCACACACTCACCTCGTCGAGTTTACTTCTCATTGTTCAGGTTTTAAGTGTGTTTGACATCAGGGCCGGATTATATTGCTTTTAGCTTGGCATATCCATCCCATAATAATATTATGACACTTTTATCAAAACACTGACGCACTGACGGGCATGTCCACAGGAGAGTAAAATATGTGCAGACTCTCTGAGCCTGAAGGTCAGTCAGTATTGATCATTCATGGAAAATCAAATTAATTTTTAACCCTTGTGTCTCTATGTGACTGCTTGCAGACACTGGGGGGTGCTATTTATGACTAATTTGACCATAACTTGCACTCCGTTTGAGAGAGTGAAATAATTTTTGGTGATGAAACCTAATTCATAAAATTTGAAAATGTGATCTCAAAATCTTAAAAGGTCAACAATACTCTGTGGACAAATTTACTACCCTTTCGTCCTGTTTTGGCTGATGACAGCCGCGAACTTTAGCTGCTGTAAAAACTTATCATATGCATTTATTTATTTATCTATTTTTTTGCTCGAAGCTCTTTATTAAGATCAGTCCTGATCAAAACCATTACAGTTTTAATGATGGGTTTTAACCCTTAACCCATTAATGCCAATTCCCTAGGTGATGTCACTGATTTGGTGGAAAAAAAAACACTCAAAATGACTGATTTTCAATATAAACAATGATCAGAGGCTGGAGGTTTTTTACATGCTAAAACACTCTCATGTCAAAGATTAGTAAAAACACTGCCTTTTATTCATTATTATTTTTTGTGCAGCGTCAGATTTTACTCCCTTTGATTCTGTTTTGGCTGTTAACAGCCACTAACTTTAGTGGCTGTAAAAACATATCAGATACAGATTGGTTTTCAACTTTTTTTTTTTTTTTTTGCTCAAGTCTCCTTTTCAAACTCAGAAAAATATCGAGCTTGATGAAGAGATCTGAGCGAAAAAAGTTGAAAACATGTATCTGATATGTTTTTACAGCCTCTAAAGTTAGTGGCGGATGTTTTTTTTTAAATTCAGTACCCAGGGGTTATTGCTTGTATTTACATTATTAGTTACATTATCAACATGTACATAACCATCTGTTAAACAACAAACATGTACATAAGGACTGTAGTATGCCACTGACTATATAGTATATACTTCTTTATACTTTTTTTTTAAATTTTATTTCTATTTTTACATTACTGTATTTGATTTGTAATTACCTTATTTTTCAGTATAATGCTTCTTTCTTATACTTCTCTTGTATCCTGCAGCTGCTGTATATTTTGGAATTTCCCCCTGTGGGACTAATAAAGGAATATCTTATCTTATCTTATCTTATCTTATTTGAAACATGCTCACATTAACAAATATTACAGGATATATTACAAATATTATAGGTGGGTTCATTTTCAAAGTAGTCCTGTCAAGTCCACGAAACATCTTTGGGGACATGATGAGGTGTTAACACATAAATTAATTGTTAATTGTTGTTTATTACCATGCAATACTGTCAATGAAATGCAACAATTTTGGGAAATTCTATAAAAAAAATCTGTCTCATTTTTAAATGTTATCCAACCACAAGTCACAGTGATGTTCAGTTCAACCTGTGACCATATTAACTGGCGTCTGCAGGAGTTTTTGGGTTTCTCCATTGAAATTTCAGAGACCCATCTAATGATCTTAACCAAACTTGCAATTAAAAAGCATCCAGGAGTTTTCACATTGGTTTCTCATTGGTATCTCTAATAATATAGAGTGACCATAAGTCCTCTTTTGCGCGGACATGTCCTCCTTTTTGGTCATAAAGTTTTACAAAATTCCCTAAAACTCCGGGTTTTGCTCAGCTTGTTCTACAGACAGAGCTGTTGCTGGTGACTGAAAAGACATGCATGATTCAAACTACTGTAACTCCTCGAGTATCCACACTATCCAGATACTTCCAACAGATTCTGAAGCTGGGAAGTGGAGCTTTTCAGTGATATACAGCAAAGGTTGGATTGCAGGAGGGGGAGGAGTGATAAGTGAGCTAACTGAGCCAGAGAGCAGAGAGAGGATTCAGCAATAAACACGTGAGTCATCTATTGGTTGTTTATTGGTATTTTCTGTGTAAATAATGTAAACATAATGTAAATAATGACATTAGTAGGAGTCTGGAGTATTTTCTTGCCGTTCTTTTGCAGTTTTTTTGCCGTATTTTGGCCTAGTCATTGTCCTTTATGGATTTCATAAATAGTTTAATTATAATATTATTGTAAATAATTTTAATCAATAATTTAAAATAGGTTGGGTTTCTGTTTTGTCTTCTCAAAAGTGTTGTACATGCTTATTCAAAATTGTTAATGAAGAGGAACCTGTTAAAAATTCAGGGTATTTTTCTTTTCTTGTAATTACACACTTAATGATGAGAAATACTTGCTATAATGTTTTGTTTTTACCTGAAAAAAGGTGCAAAATAACATAGTCAAAGGGCATTTTAATTGATAATAAAGCACTGCTATGGACCACTGGCATTACTCCAAAGTATCTACCTGTCAAGATATTGAACGTGCATGCCGCATGTGTCATGACGCAACACATTCTGCTGGAGGTCCTCTTTTTGGGGTCTTAGAATATGGTCACCCTACATAATACCAACTACAGACACAGGCAGTCACGGGTTACCAGTCAACATGGTCACTTCTGAAGCAGCAACACCAGCTCTTATCCAAACCATCAGCAGCGTTGCATCATTGGTATGTTTGAAGCAACATCATAGTGAAGGGAGCAACTGAAGATATGTGTAAGCATGTAAACACTTCAGCCAAAGCTTAGCAACATGTTCTGCAGCACAACTCTCATGTCAACAGAGGAGATAATGTTGGAATGTGTAACGTCACACCGGGAGGCACAGGGTGTGATGTTATGACCTCAAAACACCGTTTTTCCTGTCCACGTGGGGACATCGTAAGAAGGGTTTCTAATAATTTCTACCCTGTCAGGAGTTTTCTGAAATGTGTTTTCTGTTGCCTGAAATGGCATTTGTGTGAGTACAGAAGGCCACAAAAAGCTATGTTATCATTAATAACCAATGATGTGTGAACATTATCACACAAAGGCAGGTCAGTCAATCAGTCAATCAATCAGTGATTCTTTCAATAGCACTGATTCATAACATAATAAAGTTAATCTCAAGGCACTTTACAATACAGCAGGCTGGATAACTCCTCATTTTATAGATACACATAGGTGGGGTGGGTGACTGTCCATCCTCTGCCCTCTTCAGCCCCGGTCCTCTACCAGAGACCTAGGACCTTGAGGCTTAGCTGGACTGCATTCTTCTGGAGTGGGATGTCTGATGTTTCCCCAGGTATCTGTTGGAGCCACTTCTCCAGTGTGGGGGTCAGTGCCCTCGAGAGATGTATCCATCCTGGCAGACACATAGGGACTTAAAATAAAAATTAGTGACAAACCTATGGATGTCCAGATCATAAATCTGTCCTCATCGCATTTGTCTCTGCTGAATATACACTGCCTGGCCAAAAAAAAAGTCACCACCTGGATTTAACTAAGCAAATAGGCACGAGCCTCCTGTTGGATAATTACTGCACGTGTGATTATCTTTCAGCTGGCAACAACTTATTTAACCCCAGCTGATGCAATGAGTAGCTTCTCATTTCTTAAACAACCATGTGGAAAGACACATCCTGTGGTCATGGAAAAGATGTTAGTCTGTTTAAGAAGGGTCAAATCATTGGCATGCATCAAGCAGAAAAAAACATCTAAGGAGATTGCAGAAACTACTAAACTTGAGTTAAGAACTGTCCAACGCATTATTAAAAACTGGAAGGATAGTGGGGAACCATCGTCTTCAAGAAAGAAATGTGGTCGAAAAAAATCCTGCATGATTGTGATCGGTGATCACTTAAACGTTTGACCAAATCAAATAGAAGAAAAACAACAGTAGATCTCAGGGGCATGTTTAATAGTGAAAGTAAGAGCATTTCCACACACACAATGTGAAGGGAACTCAAGGGATTGGGACTGAACAGCTGTGTAGCCTCAAGAAAACCACTAAACAGTAAGGCTAACTGGAAAAAAGGCTTCAGTTTGCTAGGGAGCATAAAGATTGGACTCTGGAGGACTGGAAGAAGGTCATGTGGTCTGATGAGTCCAGATTTACCCTGTTCCAGAGTGATGGGAGCATCAGGGTAAGAAGAGAGGCAGGTGAAGTGATGCACCCATCATGCCTAGTGCCTACTGTCCAAGCCTGTGGGGGCAGTGCTATGATCTGTGACAAATCTTTGGACATTGCAGAAGCTTATTGAAACAATGCCATAGCAAATTTGTACCGTAATCAAAGCTAAAGGCAGTTCAATGAAATATTACTGTGTGTGACCCTGTTTTTTGGTGGCGACTGTTTTTTTGGCCAGGCAGTGGAAATGAAATCAATCAATCTTTATTTATATTGCACTGTATTTAACTTTGTTGGATATAAATGTATTAAATGTCAGCCCCTTGAGATGTGGCATCTTATTTTCAATAACTACACATGTTTATAGTTGTAAAAATAATTACTATGGATGTATAATCAATATAACAATGGATAGAGAGATCAATCTAATGTTAACATTAATATCTATAATGAATTTAATCTGGAGAGGAATGATATTAATATAGCAGCATCTAGTTGAAGTGCCATTAAAATGGGTTTAACTGGTCTGAAAGTATGAGTTTATTTTAAAGTACGTCATTTCTGCTGATGGTTGATGCAGGATAGAGCAGGTATGATGGTCAGTTTCACAGGCTAAGTCACATAGGATGTAACCCTAATTTTCAAGTACGGTTGAATGTTATGTTCACGTCTAAATAAAGTCAATCAATCTTTATTTGTGTACTTCCAATTTATACAAGTGTTATCTTACAAGCTGAAGCCATCCTCTTTGTTTTATAGACACAAATGTGTGCATTAAACATAAAATACACATTTTTAAATATAACTACATCCAAATCAACATGAAAACCAGTCTTAACTATACCTTACTGATAAGCCTTGAGTGAGGATTCACAATATTGAATCAATATCAAATCATATTTCCAAACTCACTGTCACAGATGTCGATATCACTGCCAATATACACACATTTTTATTAAGAACACAATAGGGCTGTCACCTTATATTCAATATTCAAATAACCTTTCCAAATATGGGGATAAATATCTGTAACTGAATACTAAATAAATATTCGAAGGTAAAATATTGAGTTTAGCGGCACATCAGGGCGTCTGGAGCAGTGGACTGTTTCATCCAACAGAGGGCGCTCTCAGCGCAGCTTGACCCTCAGCCACATCTGCTGCTCTCTTGACCTCAGTAAACAACTAGTTGCCACTCTGAGCGGACATGAACAGCACCGAATCATCTGAGGAGTGCTGTGTGGTAGGATTTTGGGTTTTACACTGTTAATGGCAACTTTAAAATCAAAGACTGGGCTGTGTGTCGGTTATGTGCAAAGCAGCTTAGCCACTCGTCCTCCACATCAAATTTGCGGGCTCAACTGTCGGCTTTCATCCAAGGTTTACAGCGCAGCGGCGCTTCGTCAAGAGTTCAACCCCATGTGACTGCATTTTTTTTTTGGCAGGGTCTTTACCTAAGGGGCGAATAAGAGAGTCTCTGTCCCTTATTCCGAGGGGAGGGGTGCAAAATAATTGAATATCTTTGGTTATTTGGGTGTATGTTCGAAAACCGTTCGAGTTTGATTTTTAGGAAAAGTGACAGCCTTAGAACACGAAATAGTTCTTTCTGTACTAAAACTGATCAGATTAAGTGAACTGTCTGAGTTAAAAACAGATGTCAAACAAAAAAAAACCCATTCAACTCATACATAAATTATAAGTTTGCTTGTTAACATTCAGTGATAATTGGGACCAAATGTGAGAAAAAAGAAAAATATTTTTTTGAGATTACAAAAGAGCACAGAGGGTTCATTTTAGGTGAACGTGTCATCACATGTCAAAAAAGAGAGAAAACCTGTATTTTACAAATCTCTCAACAACAGTATACATATATGTGTGTGTACATATATATGTATATATATACATATATATATATATACACACACACATACATATATATATATATATATATATATATATATATATATATATATATATATATACATATATATATATATATATATATATATATATATATATATATATAGATCTGCGTCACATGCTGAGGAACCAGGGCATTGTGATGACAAGAGGGCTTCTGGAACAACATAGAGAAGGCAATGGACACGAGGGGCTCTAATTTCATAGACCAGGCAGGTGCGCCCCGCCTTCGCCCCGCCAACAGGGTGTGTCCAGGGCATTTTGCAAGTTTCGTGCTCGGCGCAGTCTGGTGCAGGCAGGTGCACCCACGCCTCCGTCTCTCCTACCGGCGCACGTAGCAGAGAGGGAGGAGATAAGACTTGAGTGGATTTAACACAGCCGAGTGTGATCTTCACCAATCAAATGAACGCCTCTCCTCGCCCTTAAATGCGCCGCGGGCGAGGCGCAGTGACAATTTCACCTCGGTGGCGAAGAAGGTCAGAGCCGCTGTCATTTTTACAGCAACTGGGAGAGCGTAGGGGCCATGGGGCCACGATGCGCGTCACCGTGTGGACCACCTCACGGGACAGATGTAATCTGTTCCTGTGTCATAATAGGAGTACGAAATTAAGTGATAATTACATTTAAACACAGCAGCAGGCTAATCCATTCATCATGCTTGTGATCCACCTGCATTACTGGTCCATCATCGCCAAATAGCAGAACCTTTGCTGAAATTATATCTCCTCCTCAGCCTCCTTGCAATAATGTACTCCATCTTTTTAGATCACGTCACGAAAATAGATTAAAACAGAGAAATATGGGCAATCGCAGGTAAATCCTTAAGACACCGAGTGAGTTACATTTATTCAGCGATCGTCTCTCTCTTTTTCTTTTCTTTTGAATTTCATGAGATGAGAGAAGCCGGATACTCCGTATCAGATGATGTGGCTGTTTGTGGTTGGCTTAAGAGATATGAACTCGTTAGTTATGACAAACGTCTCTGATCTGACATCAGATGTGACGGGACAATTAATATAGATGCAAATGTATATGCTAGTTCAGACGGTTACATCAAATAGTGGTTGTTGTGATTGTTTATTGCATTGAAATGTGCCTGACACTCTGGATACCTGCCTGTGAGGTTTTGGTGACGTGTGCGCACTGTGCGTCTGTCAGCCAAATTACCACTGCCCCGAGTGCGCCCCGTCTGCGCCGAGAATAGACCAGGTTGGAGCTGGCAGGCTTTCAGCGCACCTTCCACGTGGTTTTGTGGCACCAAATTGTCACTGCGCCAAGCTGAATCTGTGGACACCTCCCCCTGGTGCGCCATCACACCCATCTCGGCGCAGCCGGTCTACCAAATTGCCAAATTGGCTGCGCACGGCGGTGCGCCGGATGAAATTAACACTGCGCGGGGTGCACCAGGCTGCGCCACCCTGAGTTGCGCCAGGAAATTAGAGCCCGAGATGAGAACAAAGCTCTGTTGGAATGCTACTACTCCAGTAATCCTAGCCAGCGGGGTCACATGAACAGACTGTGGGAGAAATGGTTACTTCGATACCCACAGTCAATACTAACGCAGAAACAACTAGTAGCTCAGTGTTCCAACATCCACAAATGGCAGCTGCTATCACGAGTAGAGATTGAGGAGATACAACACGTTAATGCTAAGGCAAGGGGGAGCCAGGACGATAGGTCAGATGGGGGAGTTAACATTGACTCCCCCCCAGAGACTGGTTACCAAGCCCCAGAGTTGAGGGAAGAGTTGACTGACCTGAGAGATAAGATCATCGCTAAGATGAGCGCCTGTCAACCCCGACATCGATTAGCGAAGATTAGTGAAGTTCCTCCAGAAATCCTAGCCAATGTAAATGCAGTGATAGAAACAATTCCCACTGCAAACATCACTGAGACCAATGAGCTGATATATAGTACAGCAACAGTGATCCTCGAGATGCTTGGACATAAGACGGGTAACATGAACAAGAACAAAGGGCAGTGCCCACCTTGGAGGAGAAGGTTAGAGGCTAAAATCAAGGTGACACGGAGAGAGGTCAGCCAGTTGTCAGAGCTGCAGAATGGTGCAACCAGGAAAGACATACCCAAGAGGTACAGGCAGATGCCCATACCTGAGGCCTTGGAAACTGCCAAACAAAGACTCCAAGCCTTGGCTCCCGACTGAAGAGGTACACAAGAGATACTGGGGCCAGGCGAATAAACCGGCTGTTCTCCACTGAACCAGCCAAAGTGTACTCTCAGTGGCAAGGGAATAACTCACGAGCTAACCCACCAAGGCTGGAGACTGAACAATACTGGATATGGGAGAAAGAAGCATCACATAACACCGATGCACAGTGGCTAATCAATCTAAGAGCAGACCACACCAATTTCCCTGAACAAGATGCCGTGACCATCACAGTAGCAGACATCCAAGAAAAAGTCTCAGGTATGAAGAACTGGACAGCACCAGGCCTGGATATGATCCATACATACTGGCTAAAGAGGCTGACCTCACTCCATGAGCGCCTGGCAGTACAAATGAACCAACTGCTGAGAGATGGGACCCACCCTGAGTGGCTGACCAAGGGCCATACAGTCCTGATCCAGAAAGATCCCCAGAAGGGACCAGTCCCATCCAACTATCGGCCAATCACCTGCCTCTCCACAACATGGAAACTCCTGTCAGGCATCATTGCGGCTAAGATAAGTGGGCACATGGATCAATACATGGCAGAGACACAGAAAGGCATTGGTAAAAATACCAGAGGAGCAAAACACCAGCTACTGGTTTACAGAACAGTCGCTCGAGACTGCAGAACCAGACAGATCAACCTGTGCACTGCCTGGATTGATTACAAGAAAGCCTATGACTCGATGCCACACACTCCTGGAATGCCTGCCACACACTCCTGGAATGCCTGAAGCTGTACAAGGTCAACAAGACTCTAAGAGCCTTCATTGCAAACTCAATGAGTCAATGGAATACCACCCTTGAGGCCAACTTCGAGCCAATTGCACAAGTCTCCATCAAATGTGGCATATACCAAGGTGATGCTCTGTCCCCACTGCTGTTCTGCATAGGACTGAACCCCCTCAGTCCAATAATCAACAACACTGGCTACGGATACAGACTCCGAAATGGGACCACCATCAGTCACCTCCTCTACATGGATGACATCAAGCTGTACGCTAAGAGTGAGCGAGACATCGACTCACTGATCCACACCACCAGGATCTACAGCAGTGACATCGGAATGTCGTTCGGACTGGAGAAGTGTGGCCAAATGGTGACAAAAAGAGGTACGGTAGTCCATACAGAAGGCATTACACTCCCAGAAGGCAGAATAGCAGATGTGGAGGAGAGCTACAAATACCTTGGCATACAACAGGCAAATGGCAACCACGAAGAGGCCACTAGGAAAGCAGCAACAGCCAAGTACCTGAAGCGAGTAAGGCAAGTCCTAAAGAGTCAGCTCAATGGCAGAAACAAGGTTCGGGCAATTAACAGCTATGCCCTGCCAGTGATCAGATACACAGCTGGAATAATAAGCTGGCCAAAGGAGGAAATTCAGGCCACAGACGTTAGAACTTGGAAATTGCTCACCATGCACGGGGGGTTTCACCCCAAGTCCAGTATCCAGAGGCTATACACTAAGCGCAAAGAAGGAGGCAGAGGGTTAGTGAGCATCAGAGCCACTATCCAAGATGAAACATCCAAGCTCCATGACTACGTCAGGAAGATGGCCCCAAGAGATCAAGCGCTTAGTGAGTGTCTCAGACAGTGGAAACTGACAGGGAAGGAGGAACTAGAGGAACCATCATGGGAGGAGAAACCCCTGCATGGGGTGTACCACTGACAGATAGCTGAAGTGGCTGATATGAACAAATCCTACCAATGGCTAGAGAGGGCTGGACTGAAGGACAGCACAGAGGCACTAATCATGGCTGCACAGGAACAGGCCTTGAGCACCAGAGTAATAGAGGCCCAGATCTACACCAGGCAAGATCCCAGGTGCAGGCTGTGCAAAGAGAGCCCTGAAACAGTCCAGCACCTAACAGCAGGGTGTAAGATGCTGGCAGGAAAAGCATACATGGAACGCCATAACCAAGTAGCCAGTATAGTGTACAGGATCATCTGTGCAGAATATGGACTGGAGCCCCCAAGGTCAAAATGGGAAGCACCTCCCGAGGTGATTGAGAATGGCCGAGCAAAGATCCTGTGGGACTTCCAGATACAGACCGACAAAATGGTAATGGCCCACCAATCGGACATTGTAATCATGGATAAGCAGCAGAGGAAAGCCGTTGTGATTGATGTAGCCATCCCAAGTGATAGCAACATCAGGAAAAAGGAACACGAGAAACTAGAGAAATACTAAGGGCTCAAAGAAGAGCTAGAGAAAGCCTGGAAGGTGAAGGCAACAGTAGTGCCTGTGGTCATCGGGGCACTCGGGGCAGTGACCCCCACACTGGAGAAGTGGCTCCAACAGATCCCTGGAGAAACATCAGACATCTCACTCCAGAAGAGTGCAGTCCTAGGAACAGCTCAGATACTGCGCAGAACCCTCAAGCTCCCAGGCCTCTGATAGAGGACCCGAGCTGAAGAGGATGAACAGCCACCCACCCCAACGGGAAAAGGGGGGTGGGTGAGAGAAGAGTTTTTTATATGTATATATATGGGTGTGTGTGTGTGTATCAGAGCATGTGAGCGGAGTGGAGTGGGAGTGTGAGCGGAAGGAATTTGGCCGGAGCTGTTTTTTCAAAAAGCTGGAGCGGCACCCTATCTGTCGCTCCATCCCGCTCCAATTTCACTCCGATGCCGCTCACACCAAGCGTCTGAAGCATGTCTCACCCAGAGTGCAACTGCGTGTAATTAACTGTTCAGCCCACACAGTTTTCTGTCGGAAACTGGATGTTGACAACTCGGATCAGCGCCGTGGACAGCGCAAAAGCTCTCAGACCTCAGTGCAGGTCTCCTGCAATGGTCTAATTTTTTTTATCCAGTGAATGCAATGTGCTTCTGTATTTTTATAGAATGAGCGGTGAGTGATTTGAGTGGAGCGGGTAGAAATTTGAGTGAGCAGCGGAGCGGTAATGAGCGGAGCGGTGCGCATCCGCTCTGAGCGGCGGAGCGGGTGCGACAAAAAGCTCCGTGAGCGAGGAGCTCACATGCTCTGGTGTGTAATATATATATATATATGTGTGTGTGTGTGTGTGTGTGTGTATATATATAGATATATATAGATATAGATATAGATATATATATAGATATATATAGATATAGATATAGATATATATACATACACATACACATATATATATATATGTATATGTATACACTGCCTGGCCAAAAAAAAGTCGCCACCACAAAAAAAGGTCACACACTCTAATATTTTGTTGGACCAACTTTAGCTTTTATTACAGCATGTCACAAGATTTATTTCCATCCAGTTTTGCAATAATTTTTTCATCAAGATCTTGTATTGATGATGGGAGAGTCTGACCACTATGCAAAGCCTTCTCCAGCACATCCCAAAGATTCTCTATGAGGTTAAGGTCTGGACTCTGTGGTGGCCAATCCATGAGTGAAAATGTCTCAGGCTCCCTGAACCACTCTTTCACAATTTGAGCCCGATGAATCCTGGCACTGTCATCTTTGAAAAGGGAAGAAAAAGTCCATTGATGGAATAACCTGGTCATTCAGTATATTCAGGTAGTCAGCTGACCTCATTCTCTGGGCCATAATGTTGCTGAACCTCGACCTGACCAACTGCAGCAGCCCCAGATCATAGCACTGCCCCCACAGGCTTGTACAGTAGGCACTAGGCATGATGGGTGCATCACTTCACCTGCCTCTCTTCTTACCCTGATGCTCCCATCACTCTGGAACAGGGTAAATCTGGACTCATTAGACCACATGACCTTCCTCCAGGACAGTTCTTAATCCAATTTTAGTAGTTTCTGCAATCTCCTTAGATGTTTTCTCTTCTTGATGCATGCCAATGATTTGACCCTTCTTAAACAGACTAACATCTTTTCCATGAACACAGGATGTGTCTTTCGACATGGTTGTTTAAGAAATGAGAAGCTACTCATTGCATCAACTGGGGTTAAATAACATGTTGCCAGCTGAAAGATAATCGCCCATGCAATAATTATCCAACAGGAGGCTCGTACCTATTTGCTTAGTTAAATCCAGGTGGCGACTTTTTTTTTGGCCAGGCAGTGTATATATATGTATATATATATATATGTATACACAGTTGTGTTCAAAATAATAGCAGTCCCACATCACTAGCAAGATAAATCACTGTTTTTGTTAGAATTTCAACTTCTACATTGCAAGTAAGTTTCTAGAAGATTTAGTAAATGTATAGAAAACCAACAGACCCAACAGACATGACGTGCATGCTGCTGATTCTGTGAAACTGAATCATTAACTGAAAGGGCCGTGTTCAAAAAAATAGCAGTGCTGAGTTCAATTAGTGAGGTAATTGATTGTGTGAAAAAAAATAGGTGTTAAACAGGTGGCCCTTATTTAAGGATCAAGGCAACTGACGCTGCATATGCTGGCTGTGCATTTATCCTTGAAAAACAGAGTAAAATGGGTCGTTCAAGACATTGTTCAGAAGAAGAGCGTTCTTTGATTAAGAAGTTAATAAAAGAGGGGAAAACCTATAAAGAAGTTCAGAAAATGATAGGCTGTCAGCTAAAATGATATCAAATGCTTTAAAGTGGCAGCCAAAACCAGAAAGGTGAGGAAGACAAAGAAAAACGACTATTTGAAGGGATCGGAGAATAACCAAAATGGCAAAGGCTCAGCCAATGATCAGCTCCAGGAGGATTTGGATTGTTCTTTTTGGGTCTAAGGGCCACAGACAGTTTGTCAGACGACCTGAAAACACTGAATTCAAGCCACAGTACACGGTGAAGACAGTGAAGCATGGTGGTGCAAGCATCATGATATGGGGATGATTCTTGTACTATGGTGTTAGTCCTATTTATGGCATACCAGGGATCATGGATCAGTTTGAGTACATCAGAATACTGGAAGAAGTCATGTTGCCATATGCTGAAGAGGAAATGCCCTTGAAATGGGTGTTTTAACAAGACAATGACCTCAAACACACCAGCAAGCGAGCAAAATCATGGCTCAAGAGTAACAAAATTCAAGTAATGGAGTGGCCAGCACAATCCCTGGACCTTAATCCCATAGAAAACCTGTGGGCTGACATAAAAAATGCTGTTCATGAGGCAAAACCAAGAAATGCAGAGCAATTGAAGAACGTAGTACAATTGTCCTGGGCTTCAATACCTGTTGACCGGTGCCAGAAGTTGGTAGGCTCCATGCACCACAGATGTGAAGCAGTTATCAGAAACTGTGGTTATGCAACTAAATATTAGTTTATGATTCTCAGGAAAGTTGAATCATCAAGCAATTCTTAGTTTATACACTACATTTTTGAGTTTGTAAATAAAGATGTCAACACTGCTATTTTTTTTATACATTATATTTCTTGACTTTCTGTAAAATATTATCAAATTCAATTACTTTTTCCAATTTTCTTGCTTTGAAATAGAATGTGCAGTGTCACCAATGCATTTGCGTGCATTAAAATAAAATTTATTTGAAGAATTTTGAGGTTTACTCTATATATATATATATATATATATAGATATAGATATAGATAGATAGATAGATATATAAATTTATGTGTATGTATATATATATATATATATATATATATATATATATATATATATATATATATATATATATATATATAAATTTATGTATATATATATATGTACACACACACACATATGTGTATATATGTATATATACAGAGAAAAATATATATAAATATATATATAGATATTTATATATATAGATATTTATAGATAGACATGGATCAGATAGATAGATGAAGCAGAATTGCTTTAGTTTGAAGTGATTTACTATAAATCTCAAATGCCTTTGTTGAAGACATTATTGTGCATTCATATAAACCATAATGTTTATCAAATGATACATCAATTTTATGCTGTTGATTACATTTTTATGAAGGAACCTGAGAATGTCCACATCTACTCATCAAGGTTTACAGGGCAGTTTTGTATCTACAATTAATGGCACAATCATGACATCAATATGTTGCAACTGTGAACATGTACAGTAAAGCAGTGTCTAGTCACTTATGTCTTCATTTACAGTGTCCTTCTACCATCAGAGTGTGCAACTGCTGTGATGTCATTTGATTATTATCAAAATAGGCCTATTGACCATTTGCCCTAAATGAATATCCCCCTGGTGAAGCTAAATTTGCTTATCCAACCATAATAACCCACTGATGTGTAGACATCCATTCTAACAAAGCTTTAAACATCAGTTTTATATATCTGCGAGTCTCTTTATGAAGCTTAAATTATCACATGCAACAGAAACACTTTGTGGGCTAACGCTAATTCTAACAATCGTCAAGGAAACTTATAAAAACATGGCTGCGTCTTTATCCAATAAACAATCAGTGTCAACCGAATACTTACTTTGAAGATAAACTTTAATTCAGTTCTTCTGGTTTGTCTTTAGAGTTTGAAATTTTGATTTGATTTGGGTCTGTTCAAAGTGTTGACTACAGCAAGGAGGATCTGCATGATGAGTGCCACAGACTGCAGATTTACACACATCAGTCGCTGCTATTGTCTGATTCTGAAACATCCTGAAGCATCCTGAGGTGTTTTTACCAAGTTACAGTGATGTTTCACCAAATGTGACAGCATATGCCCAAAATTCATACACCTGAATCCACAGATAACCTGGATGTTCTCGTGTCTTCCAGTTCCCATTGAGGTCATTCATCATTCAAACCCTCTCAGTCTCCATCAGCAGATGACTTATGACTCCTATATAGAGCCTCCTTTATATCAGCTGATCCACACACTGTCTGACTGCTGGGCAGCAGCTGTTCTAGTCCGGCTGATGCTTGTTTTTCTGTTTGTGAGTCTTCTTAAGAGGACCAGACTCATCTGACAGACTCAGTGACATTTTTGTTCTGTATTTATAAAACTTTCTGTTACTTTAAAGGCTCAAAATGCATCTCTGTGGTAATTATTGGCCAAAATGCCTCATAGTCTACTGAAAACAGTACTGAGAACTTGATTGATTCATGTTCGTCAGGTGTCTACAAATTGTCAATAGGTGAGCAGTCAGTCACCAAATGCTGAATGTTTTCTGTGCAGACAGTCTTCATCAGCAGTAGTTTGAAAATGATGCTGCAATAATGACACATGCTCACAGATGAAGTCCAGAATTAAAACTCACACACTGTATTGAAGAATAATGTAAAAATGACTTTACTCTGCTCTGGAGCATAACTTTATTTTAGACATATGGGGGAAGAACGAGGCAAAAGGAGATCATTGTGTAGGAAAAATGATTTTATCAGAAGCAGAACTCGACTTCAGATTAGAGTCAAAAAGAGCCATGCTTTGAAACCCTCCATCTAAACATTAAAACATGTCACAGCTGACCCGACGTGTCCCGTTCATGTTAGTCACGGCTCAGAACAACTGATGTTTGAACAGAGTTTTGTCGCACAGAGCCAAACTGCTCTTTCCTGTTTCACATCGCCATAAAAGAAAACACAGGATCTGTCCTCGTCCACACAGCTGTCACGCTTCTCCAAACAAACCAAAAATACTTTGTGACCATTATTTACCTCTCTGTGTTATGTATTTCAACAGCTCCAAACAGCCATGTCAGTCTCCTTATTATGCTGTCAAACATGGTGTCTGTTTAACTTCAGATTTAATGTTGATTCATTCTTCTATTCTTTTCTTGTTAGGGAGTAGTAAGTCTCTGAGGGGACATCAAAAATCACTCTCTCCCCCTCAGTTAGAGTCGGTGATTGATGAATGGCAGCAGAAAACTCTGTTTTTAGGCCTTCAAGAAGACTTCATTCATTTTTCCCCATCCAACTTTATACTTGTTCTTCAACAGATCTTTGATCAGTTTTAACAAAGAGCTCTTTTGGACCATTTTAATTGTAACTTGTAACCCTGGTTTGAATTTCTATCAAGACTAAATACAAGAATGAAATAAATACTTAAAGAGCAATTTGCAGGTTAAATTTATACAACATGAAGGAGAAATAATAATGACGGAACTTTTTGATGAGAAACTCTGCCAGTTAGTTGGAAATTACAAACATCTGCATGATGTTACTTTGCCTAGACACCGGAACAAACAAATGCAAAAAAACGACTGAGAGGAGATTGGAGAGCAATTAAGTATCATTTGGTCGGTAGTGAAGGAGAAGGGGAGGTCTGTGCAAGACAGATTTGTTCGAGCCCCCCGGTGGATGTATTGGTTAACAGCAATGCCAATGGAAAGGATGCATGGAAGTATGTGAGCAGTGACGGTGACGTCGTTTAAAAAGGATGTATACATTTTCGTACGTAAAGGGAGTATAAATGGGCTTTTATTGGACCTACCAGTGTGATGTCGTTCCATTGTTTTGTCTGCAGCTCAAGCCCATTGGCTTGGAGCGGTGAGCACAGTGCAGCGCAGTGACTGTGAAATGAATGCAGTCATTGGCAACATGGCACCAAGCAGCAGAGAACTGACCTATAGCATAGAGTAGATGGCCAACCAATCACAGCAGACTGGACCCACATGAGCAAGGGGGCCCCAAAGTGGTGGGAGCTCTGACAAAGCATCTCAGACAGACTGAGAATACAGTTGGACCAGTGTTACTCATCATAGAAGGTTTTTTAACCATTAGTGATAATGAATATACTCTTTTAGTTATTGAAACTGGATATACTTAAAACGTGAGTTAAGACAAAATATGGACCCTTTAAAAATTTTAGGAACCACAACACTACAAAACCAACCCTCCCCCTCGAGGCCCAGCACTTAACTGTCACAGTCTTGCACTTTTACACCAACCTTGCACGGCTGCTGGATCCACTTAATTTAATGACTCTAATAAGTCAGATCCATCTTTCCAAAGCTCAAATCAACGATTGTGAGCAGCCCAATCAGCATCCTTTAAAGTAGGAAGAGGTGGGAGCTACGAGTGTTACGACAGCAGGAATGACTGCTTGTACAGAGGTTAGCATTGATGGTAACTGTTTTGGCAGCAGTTTTTCTGATCGGGACCACATTTCTTTACTAAATGAAAAACAAATAACACTGAAAGGATATGTTTGCTCCACTTCTGACGTGTTTTTTGGCGAGAGCTTGTACTACAAAGTGGCTTATGTTTTGTACTTTAGACCACGGCAGTAGTGTCTGTCTTCTTCATTATTTGATTGGCCCATAATTAATGTGATTGTTAGAACGATCATCCAATTACCTGCAAGAAATGCTTTTGAAAGATTCTGCTCTCCCCAAACACCTTTTTTGGGCTGGATCAGCCTGATTTAATGTCTTAATCAGTCAGATCCATCTTGTCACGCTCCTACATCTACAACAATTGAGCTAGGTCTGTGGGGGCATGTCCCAGTTGGCATCCATTAAATAGGGAAGAGGTGGGAGCTACGAACGTGACGACAGAAGGTAGTGACTGCTCGTACAGAGATTAGCATTGATGCTAACAGCTTAAATAGCAGTTTTATCAGGAACTCTTTATTAAATGGAAAACTAGAAAAGCATAATAGATAGATACAATACTGGACGATACAATACTGGATCACCACATGCTCCCATATTACAGCCGAGTCTCCGCTCATGTCTGTCCATGTGGAGAACTCCTCTGCTGGCATTGCAAGGGAAGCTGGGAAATGTAGTGACATAGGCTTGAAAAACTTTGACGTGAGTTTGCACAGAAACTACAATTCCCACAAGCAGCTTCAGTCCACTTTGGCAAAGATAGTCCTATCTCGCAATGTTAAAGAATCCTTTAAAAAATTCCTGGATCTGGATGGTGATCCGGACCAGTCCCAAAATCTAACAATTTGTTCCTTATCCCATTCCACACATTTCCTGAAAATTTCATCCAAATCCGTCCATAACTTTTCAAGTTATGTTGAATACAGACAAACAGACAAACTAACTAACCAATGCCGGCAAAAACATAACCTCCTTGGTGGAGGTAACAAACAGCACGTAAAGCATGCCTGGTTAGAGGGGATATGTTTGCTCCACTTCCAACATGTTTTAGTGAGTTTGTTCTGTGAAGTGGCTCACGTTTTGTATTTTATGTCTTGGCAGTAACTCCCACCAACTTCATTATCTGATTGGGTTCAAATGAATGTGATTGATGGAAAGATCATCCAATCACCTGCCAGATAAACATCTGAAAGGCCCTGCCCTACCCAAACACTTCCCATGAACAGTCTATCTCATGTGTCCTGTTTTTTTTCCATTCAGTTCTGAGGCCTCTTCTTCTCTGCTTTTGTTGGAGCTCTGTTCCATATCTTGATTTGTTCAAATGATTTAAACCTGTTGAGGATCATTTTAACCTGTCAAAAACAAAACTGAATGTAACTCATCAAAGTAAACAAAGTAGCATAAATACTAATGTTGATGTCTAACAGCTCTCAGCATTACTCCAAGTTCCTAAACTGGCCTCATGTAGCCAAACACAAAGATCATATCTGTTGTAAAATAGAAACAGGACTTATGTACATTTTTGCATCTTGTACTGAGTTCACAGTTAATCCTCTTCCTTTTGTTCTCCTTGCTGAGAAAGGGCGAAGAAGAGAAACAGAGTCGTTTCTGTGGCGTCTGATGGCGCACAGACTCATTTCATCTTAATCTTAAAAACCAAAGAATGCTGGTGCGAGCCTCTGTTTTGAATTGTTCCGCTTGTGTTTTCATTGGAAACAAATGCCTGTGTTTTGTTTGGGTAAAAGTCAAGAGGTCGCACTCAGTAGGAATCAACAACGGAGAGTGTTTCGAAACCTGGGACATGAGAACCGGTCGTACAAAGAATAACAAGTTTTCTTTATCTTTATGTATCACTTCTTAACATAGCCTCTGACCTTTAGATGTGGGTGATTGATGCTGTGGTTCAGCAGACATCTGCTTGTTCAGCGATGGTTGTTTTGGGCCAAATTTTATCAGTGATGTTAAAGTTAATCCAAACTAAAATTCTCAGAGACACATTCTCTAAAGCAGCGGCTCTCAAACTTTTGTTGCCCAAGGCGCACCTAGGAACTGGCAAAATCTCAAGGCACCACAAGGACCAGGCAAAAATGATACATCATAATCAAACCCTCACAAAACAGCCTCTTACCTTCACCGCAGAATGCAGTGCAGATGGACCTGCCTGTTTTATTGTCTGAAATCACGCAGATCCATCTTGCCAAGCTCCAATCTCCAACGACTTCACGGCCAAAAGCTGGACGGCCCAATCAGGGAAGAGAGGCAGAAACTGAAGATGTGACGACAGCGGGAAGTGACTGCGTGTTTGAAAACAATGGCGGCTTCTGAAGCTGCCTCCATGAATGTGACAATATCTGCAGGTTTATCAGAAATGGACTCTATTTCTTCTTTAAAGAGAAGCAAGGAATGTCACTTAAAGCTTTTCTTATGGGAAATCACGATTTTGCTCTTCTCCCAACCGGGGATCACTGCTGGGAAACTGGGAGAGATGTGGAAATCCTCCAGACGATGCTGGTTAGTCAATGGTTGTCATGGTTACTCAGCAATACCTGGCGAAATCTGCTCTTCTCAGATGTTTACCAGGAGAACTTGGCGGGAATTGTCGTTGACGAGGTTCATGTCACATATAAGTGGTAACTAATGCATCTGTGTTGTATAATTCAATGCAAGACGATAGTCTAAGGACTAAACCATAGTCTAAGCTAACAGCTAACAACAGGGTCTAGCTGCTACGTCATACTGTGGCTTGATATGATTGGTCTGTGATGAGTGCGACTCGCAGACTGATCATCCAATCACAAGCTGCAGTTGTTTTTGAAGGTTCTGCCCCTGAAAACATTTTCTATGGGCTCTTCTCCAGGTGACTAGTGAAATATCTCTGTGGTGGATATACGTATGAAACTGTCTGACAGGTTAGCTATGGAGCTCCTGTCCCTGCAGGGCCCACTCCGCCATGTTGAGCCTGTCTGCTCTTATTGGTTGGCTGCTCTGTTCAGTGATAATTGGTTATTTCAGCACCACACTGTCTTCGTACATTCTTCCATCTCTGCTCTTCAATGGGCTTGCTACTCCCAGGCAATGGCCTTAAACTGCCAACAAAACAACAGTACGTTAGACTGGTTTGTCCATTTGAGGGGCAAGGCAATGAGACTTTAAAGCAGCTATGAGTGATAAATCAGGGACGAGGGAGAAGTCCAAATGCTGCATTCTTTTTTGTCTTGTGTATAGAAGTTCTCTGTTGTGGATGAGATATTTAAAATAAACTAAGAGACATTTAAAGGCATAATATGGACTCTTTTAATATGACCCCATGTCTCCTGCTGAAGCCTTTTACGCATGTTAACACTCACTGGGGGTTTTAGAATTGATTTCAGGATTTTACAAATCACTTTTAAAACCCTCTGTGGTCTTTGTCCCTGCTACATCGCTGACCTTTTTGTACCATATAAACCAACTCGTTAATTGAGATCCTTTTGCGGAGGTCCACTAAAATACACTGAGGCCTGCTCTCTGAAGGCTTACGTGAAGCCAACATTTATGAACATGTCTCCATATTTACATCTGTTTTTGTCGGCATTTGTCCGTTTGTTTGTCTCACCGTTTGTCAGGTTGTCAGCAAGACAGGTAAAAAAGTTCTTAACAGATTTTGATTAATTTTTTCAGTAACTGTTATTCAGGGCACAAGGATGAAGTGATACGGTTTTGGTGGTGATCCAATTTCCAAATTTGGATGTGGATCCAGGATTCTCTTTATGGATCAGTTAATTCTGCAATTTTCTGTAATAACTCTGCTACGAATGTCAGAAGTGCCTTGGCAAAGGTTTATGCTCTCTTATATTTTTGGTTTGACAAAGTAGATGCCACTCCTTAAGGGTTACTGCATGCCATGTGCCATAGTCTAGGTCCCACACAATAAGTGTAACATTATTGATGATTTCAATTGATTTTATTTAAAGTGTAAATAGATTGAGCCTACACACACACTGTCTTAATAAAAATAAAAAAAAACTCTAAAAGAAGTATGCAATCTGTGCCATCATTTTCTAGTTAGTGTGTGCTAACTTAATTTTACTAACCTTGAAGCTAACAGAGCCTTGCAACACCCCTTAGATCCCTGACGGTCTCTCTTGGGAGGCAAGGACCCCAGGCTTGGAACCAGGGCTGTAGCCTGATTGTGCTGTCAAACCAGAGGGCTTGTGCAGCTGCCATTGAAGAGAGTTGAGCAAGGGCAACAACTGCTCTTTACATAGTCATCCCTACCTACATTTTGGACATAGTAGAGTGCACACTTGCAGGACAGCTTGTGTGGCTGCAGAGTCTGAAGACCTCTTTAAACAAACTGAGGAACACTGAGGTTTGAGAATTGTTTAAAGTCATTTAATTACTGTGAATCTATGCAGACTTCAGACACCATGCTCCATAAAGGATCAGACCACACTCTCCCTCGTCCTGTTATTGAAGTCTTCTCTCTCCTAAGCCCCATTTTCTTTCCCTGTCTCTCACTTTCTCATCATGACGCCCTCCTCTGTCTTATCTGTTTCACCTTTTCTTCTGTCGAACCCTCATACAGCAGCACCCCGCTCCTCCTCCTCCCTGATCCAGGTGAATGAGCTCCTTTCTTTGGGCATCTCTCACGTAGCTGCCGCCTCTAGTAAACACCTCCGGGTGCTGGGGGCTCTAGAGGCTCCAGCACCTCCAGACAAAGACAGCGGTTATGTGTTGGTTTGGTTTTATGTAAGCTGGCAGCAGGTGAGAGAGACAGCCTCCGAATCAAAACAGAACAGGTTCAATCCTGGTAGCAGAAGGTGAGTTTACATGAGATCGTCCACACACGTCCACTTCACAGCTCAGTCCAGCAGTTTCAGTTGGACAGTTCAACCCCAACCATCAAAAAAACAACACAGAAGAAAACTTGAGGAAAATGGGAAGAACTTTTGACATTATAACAGTATAGTTCTTCTAGGTACACATGCTCACAGTCTTTGCAGGAATTCGGCTAACCACAGGATAGATGTAGGCCGGCTCAGATCCTACTGCCTCTTCATTTAACCCCAGACACACTGATGTTGAGGTCAAGGCTCTTTAGAGGCCATAACATCACTTCCAGGACATCTTGTTCTTTTCTACATTGAAGATTGTTCTTTAAGTCATTGGCTGTATGGTTTGAATTGTTGTCCGGCTGCAGGATAAATTTAGGGCCAATCAGACGCCTAATGTTGCATGACAGATCAGATCCTGCTTGTATTTCTTGGGATTTAGGACACCATTTGTCCAGACCAAATCCCTAACTCCAATGGTAGAGTACGTCCATCTGGCGAGGAACCTCTACCATGCCTCAAAGTTGCCAGAAGACATTCACTGTTGTCCTGCTCCCCAGCAATTTGGTGAACAAACCGCCCTCTGCTACAGTCAAATATTTCTAATTTTGACTCATCAGCCAAGAGCATCTGCTACCATTTTTCTGCACCCCAGTCCCTTTGTTATCAAAAAGAGTTTGAGAGAACTTTTGACTTTAATGCGACATAAAAACAAGGTCACATTTCTCTGGACAGTACATGGTGTACCAGAGTCCCACTTGTTTCTGCCAGTTCTGAGCTGAAGGCACTGTTGGGTATCTTCAATTGTAATGGGATATATGCATGATGTGTCTTTTGTCTACTGAAGTAAGTTCTTAACAAAATACTGCATTTCCTGTCTTT